>CAJGYO010000011.1:39935248-40335248 GCA_904845875.1 Miscanthus lutarioriparius | reverse complement strand
CCATGAATTTTAAAGGCCGATAAAATTAAAACAGGTTGATACTAAACCGCCTTTCACTATGCTAGTAGAGGACCTATTATGCCAATCCGAGCTAAAACACGACACTGCTTCTAACTTGACTTCAAAAAGAATTTGCTAAATACAGAAATGTCTAGCTATCGACAAACTTGAAAATTTCTAAGTTTTTCGTTAGAACTTGATTTTCATTTGTAATTTCAGGCTATTAGAAATATTAGCTAGTAATATCATACACTGACGGCAAGTATTTCAACATCAGCCTGCTTAAAGTTTGTACTTCAAACTCGATTTAAATATCACCCATGTTCTATAGTATTTACTGTTCAATAAAATTAGTTTGAAAACCTACCTGATATATATGAACTATTGGATCAATTTCGTTTAACATTTTTATTAGTCATTTTAATGTTACAAAGAAATTGATCTACTACAATTTATCACATGCACTAACACATAAACATGATGCTCATGATATGTTTTAGTAAATGATTTAGGATGTAACACCAGAGGGTGTTACGGTATCTCCGACCATATTTGGCTTTTCATACTTCTTACCGTGCTCGGATGCTTCTTACCAAATCTTCGAAGTATTCCTTCGAGGACTTCTGCGTGAAAGTGTTCTTGAGAAATTACATGATGGTATTGAGTCAATTCTCAATCAGATTTAAAAAACATGTACAAAACATTCTCGTGACACTAACAACTCAAAATCAAATAGGTCCATCCTTATCAAGCAACTAATACCATCATGCCCTCTCCACGGCAAGCGAGCATCATAGATAGTATGTAGCCACATAAGTCGATGAGTAATCGCATGCACGACTTCTACATCATCAACCTTCTGAATAAGAAACGGTGCAAGCTCGAAGGTACATAACAAGAACAAATAAACACTTGTAATGTGTTCCTAAAATAAAATGATTATCGAAAGCTTAAAGGTCCTACTAAACCAAGTCTATAGAGTTGTCACCGAGAAAAAATGATTTTTAGAGACGGATCATTTTGTTTGTATAGGTTGTCCAAAAATATTTGTATCATTTAAAATATTTAGCACATTTCAGAAGCGGTAGACCTATTTATGGAGACAGATAGGAAAAACAATCTCCTAAATCGATTTACATAGGTTGGTCACTTAAGCGGCCCACATCTGAAAATAAGAGCCATTTTCAATATAAAATCAACAGAACTCATTTAGCCGTCAACTAGCTTAACCCTAAATTTTCTCAATCCACACTCACGCCTCTTCTGTCTCTCTATATCTCTTTAACCCGGTGACTCCTCCTCCCCCTCTCCCCCACAGCGGTGGCGAGCTCGGTCCTCGGCCCAGCCGGTGCACACCCGATGACAGTGTCTCCCCTACATGCCACCAGCCCTCTAGTGTGGCTTGCGACCTCGTCCTCCTCCGACATCATGCGGATCTGGCAAATCCCGCGCTGGGTGCTCAATCCGACAAAGAGGTGAGGAGGCCTGAAGGGTGGCAGAGAAGGTCGGTGGACCCGTGGAAAGAGATGATCTGCATGATCAACCCGGTGGTGGACTCATCAACAGGTTCGGGAGCGGGCTCAGCATTGGGCCACGATAGTTTTTTGTTTCTGGTTTTTCTAATTAACTGTATTTTGTGATTAACACCGGCGAAACGGTAGAGACAGACAATACTGTCGCCTCTGTTAATGATAGAGGCAGACAACACTGGTGCAGATTGTTGCCAGATCCTGCAGTTCAAAACCCACAAATAACACTCCATTAAACTAAACTCTAGAACAAGTTATCAGCATATATATAACCAAATAATTAACACTTTGTTTGAATAGGTTCAATCAATTGCATTTAGTATTCCTTGTGACATCCAAGTCATACGGTATGATGATACGCCGTCGAGAGTCAGCAACAGCGGCGTCCGTCCCATCTTCCATGCATGTCAAGCAAGTTTGAAGCGGCATCTGACGACGATCACCGGAATATCTCTCGGTCTTCGGATGCATCGCTCCGGCAGCAACCTCAGGAAGCAGAAAACAAGAAATTGTATACACTGAAGAATAGTTTATAAGTTTATAAAACTTCATATACGCTGCCGGCGATTTGAATTTGAATAATATCACATGCAATGCAAGTCGATCGGCTGCATGCATGTGTTGACGAGCAGTGCGCAGCGCGTCGATCGCGCCCGCTCTCGGTCGTGGGGTGAGCTGATGGAGGTGGTCGATGGATTCGAATCGCGTGGCGGTCACCGTGGTCGGTGATGGACCGAGATTAGGGTTGACTCCGACTACCGATCGGTCCAACTACCGACTGCGATCGAGCTGATCATTTGCGTGCAGGGCCAGGCATATGTTGAGCTCTTTTTTAGACTTGGATTGGAGTCGATCGATCCACAGATTTAATGCACACTGGTTGCTTGAAATTTGGCTATATATATTAACTAGCAAAACATGCACGTACGGTTGTAACAGGACGTACAATTTATTACTCGGTGATTGTACAATTTTTGTAAATTTAAATGAGTTTGGTCCAACCATGAATCAAATAAATATAATTCCGTATGAAAAATTGATAAGAGATTAACTCAAAAAATTGGTGATTATTATGTGCATTTATTATGAGTTTGAAACGGTTTAAGTTGAGCCACACGCCTACACAAGCATCATGAATAGGTTCGAAGAGCTAGAGCATGTGTAGTGTTAAGGGATGTTTTACAGTTCTAATCTCAAGATGAGAAAAGTTACAACTAAAAAGATCATTACTTCCAGTTTACTATTTTAAAAACAATTATAACCAAAATTTTCTCATTACCCCGGTTTACCTATTTCACATGGAAAAAGGTAACCAAAAATGTTGATCCTTCATACACGAAACAAATATGAAACCATCATGTACTTAAATACGTTGGAAAAAGCCAAATAAATCAGAAATTATCATGTACACGTACATAAGTACGTATGAGATTTATCTCCACCTTGAAAAAAATAAAAAAATCATGTCCCATACAGAATCGGAAACCATCATGTAATTCTCAAAAAAAGAGGAACAAAAAATCATATAAAAAGTACATGGAAAATTAAAAGGGGAAATATTATGTAAGGAAAGCAGAGAAACATCACGTGAGGAAAACAAATCCATCAAAAAAAAAAGTGGCGTGGAAAAAAAAATAATGGAAAAGCAAATTTAGAACATCCTATATATAACGATAAAGATATGACACGATAATTTTGTCGATTCAATAGTTGAAGTATATATATGTAAGTATTCTAAGACGGCTTATTGGAATAGGAAAGGAATTGTACAATCCAAGAGATAGCACGAGGTAATTGTGTATTGAAATAGGAAAGAAATTGTACAATCCAAGAGAGAGAGCATGAGATAATTGTTGCAAGCAGGTGATGTCTTTTCCTATACGTCTGCAAAATCAGCCACGACAAAAGCTGACGTACTCCAACCGTCCACGAAACCAAAGTGAGGAGTCGTGGTTTAATATTCAGATAAGATTTATGTAATTTGTATTTTGTTTGTCCTTTTCTATTTGATCAGGATTTTATTCCTATTCAGTTTAGGATTAGAATTATAGCTATCCAAGTTATCTTAAGAGTCCGGATCATATAGACCCCATATATTTTGGAATCGGACTGCAGTATCACGCTTGAGACAAGAGCTATTCTAACTCGTATGAGAACGGGTTATATATATAAGTCCGGACGGAAGAAGCTCTTTATTGTCCGG
The DNA here is from genome assembly GCA_904845875.1 of Miscanthus lutarioriparius. Classification (NCBI taxonomy): domain Eukaryota; kingdom Viridiplantae; phylum Streptophyta; class Magnoliopsida; order Poales; family Poaceae; genus Miscanthus; species Miscanthus lutarioriparius. The sequence continues at coordinate 40,331,516 of CAJGYO010000011.1, read as the reverse complement.
TAGTTAGAGGGAGACGGATAAAAAAAAATGGACGGACAAAAAAAATAAGCAAAAATTTTGCCTCTTCATTATTAGATATAAAAGATATAGATCACAGTAGTTTTCTTTTCCACTAACCCGTCTCTTCCAACCAGCTAGCGCAAGGACTCGAACTACTCAGTTCAACAACAACTTAGCCCCCGTTTCGCAGATCAGAAGCCAGAAGCAGATGAAACGATTCTCGGTGTTTTGTTTGCCTACGCATGTGAAACAGGTACAGTTTTTGGTGGTTTCCACACTAATTCCATTTCTTGCCTCCCCTATGCACTATAATTTTTTTTTAATTCTTTCTAAATGCAACACATTAAAAGTCGGTTGCATACGTGGCATCTTGTGTGGAATTGAGCAGAGCCACGGAGTGACAAATGCCTATATTGGTTTGAACTTGTCGACCCTAGTTTACATGGTACGTATTTTTTTCTCACAACAAAACAACATCAGCCGATTTATCAGCCGCAAACAAATCATCGGCCGAGCAGCTTGGTCGTTTGTCGCAAACTCGAATTTGAAACGGCGAAACGCGAAGCGTCGGCGTCATTGCATGACTGGAAAACGAACGGGCACTGTGCACAGGCTTTGCAATTTGCAGTCCAGACTGTCCAGTCCATCGACGATGGACCATATGTGTTGTTCTGCGCGCAGCCCACAATCCACAAGTGACAAGCCCACAAGGCAAGGCATCAAGGCCCAAAGGCCAATTATGAAGTACCTGTCTATGGACCATGGCCCATGGGGACATTCTGCGATGGCAACTCCAGGCCTCCACCTGATGGCGGCTCTGGTCCGGCGGTTAGTGCTTGTCGATTGATTCGCATCCCCTGCTGTGCCCAGGTGAATTGCAGCAGCCACGCCATGGCTTGGCTATTTGGTCAAGGCAGCGGTATGGTCCCCAGGATTAGCCGTTGTGTTGTTCAGTTGTTGTTTGTTTGCTAGGAGCCCTGCACTATGGAATGTGAGAACAAATAACAGTTTGCATATGCATGTCCATTTGCTTGGGCATAGCATTTGATGTAGGCATCATATGTCTCTGTGTTGCTGCTATGATTTTGGTTGGAAAAAAGCAAGGAAACCAACTGTTAGTATGAACTGAAAGAAATCGCAGGTTAATATGCAATGTGCCATTTGTAATTGGGATTAATCAGCATATGTAATGTTCGGATCAGCTGTGTGCTATCTCAGGATGGTTGAGGCTGTAACTTTGTTCTATTTATCTAAAAAAAAAGTTCGGATAGAAGCTGAGACTGGGACCGTCTAGTTGTTTTCTGACAAACATTCTTGACCACAATGGTTGTAAAAGGAATGATTTTTGGGTAATCAGGTTCAACGAGCTGCATTGGTTGCGTTGAAGGGAGGCAACGACTTGCTTGTTAGATTAAGCCCTGTATAGTCGGTGGAAGAGGAAGCAGATCTGCATCCATACCGACGGAGAAGAGGAGGGGCATCCCCTTCATACCGTTGCCCTATGGGCCGCCCTTCCTGCCCCGTTCTGAAGGGAAACGGGTACGCTACACACTAGTAAATTTACCACGTTCAACCAAGATAACATGCGAGTAGAGGATCATGGATCATTACCATTAGACGCATAGAGCAATAGAAGAAGAGCGCGCCGATGTAGTGGAAGTAGTCGTACGCATTGGCGGACGTTGCCCCCGGCCTGCGCAAAAAAATTTAACGAGCTTTAGCCCAGCCCAAAACTCACGGCCGCCAGAGGCGCGCAAGCGCAGGCGGCCTCACGAAGTCACGACCAAACGCGCGCGCCGCAGCCAACCGCTTCTTCTCCTCGCGTCACCAAGCGCGCGACGATCGCGCCCGCCGCCTCCTCGCGGGCTCACGGCTCAGCTTGCCTCTGCTCGCGCCTCCTCGCCCCTCGCGGCCTCGCCCCTCCGCCCCCTCTGCTCCAGCGCATCGGCCGGCGAGATGAGGCGAGGGCCCGAGCACCGCCAGGGCAACCGGAGCCGAACTGCCGGCAGCCTGGGCCGACGGAGCCAAGAAGAGCCAGGCCGGCACCTGGCCGTGACCTCTGGAGGAGGGCGGCAGCCCCCACCCGCCAGCCCAGTGGCGGGTCCCAGGACAGGCTAACTGACAGGTTGAGAAGTGAGAACTGATCCCCTCTGTGCGGCTCTGCCCTCTTTAATTCCTCTTTTATTTTTTTCAGTCAGTGATCCGATTGGTTTTACTTTGTAGTTGTAGAATGGAAAAAAAATTGATAAGAAAGATGCTTCTACTTCTACTCAAGAGAGTCGGGTTGTGCAAAAAAACCCATTGAGCTTGATATGAATGATATAGTTCTTGATCCGGTCTTAGAAAGCCAATTGATGAATTCCACCATGATATTAGGGATGATGCTAGGAGAGCATATTTACAGATGAGTCCATATCAACCAAATTGTGAGTATGAAAGAACAACGGGTAAAACTCAAACTAGAGGTTTTGTTAAATCATGGTTTACTCAATTTGATTGGTTAGAGTACAGTCCTGTCAAGGATGCAGCCTATTGCTTTTATTGCTACCTCTTTAAGCCACCACCAGCAAGCAATTTTGTTGATAATGAGACATTCATTAGAGTAGGGTTCAAAAATGGAAAAAAAAAGGGAAAGGCTTCTTTGCTGAAGCATGCTCAATCAATTGATGGCTACCATAGTGCAGCAAGAAAACGAGCAAATGATTTCACAAATTAAAGGCAAAGTGTAGAACATGTGTGGGCAGTAACAACTGCAGTAGAAGAGGAGGCATATAAAGCTCGTTTAACTATAATGTTAGGCATTGCTTGATTTCTTCTTTTGCAAGCTCTGGCATTTCGTGGGCATGATGAGTCTAAAACATCTAAAAATAAAGGGAACTTTTTGGAGATGCTTGATTGGTATAGAAAGAAGGATCCTAAGGCTGCACTTGTGATAGCTGAGAATGCTCCAGGGAATAATCAAATTAATTGTCCAACAATTCAAAAAGATTTGGTAAGGGCTTGTGCAGAGGAGACAAGTGAATTAATTAAGAGTGAAATTGGAGATCGTTGGTTTGTGGTGCTTGTTGATGAGGCTCGTGATGCATCAATTAAGGAACAAATGGCCGTGGTTGTGAGGTATATATCATCTATTCGTGTATTTCATTTCTTTTGTTTTATGGCTTCCAATTAACACTATGTTTCCTTTTGTTTTATAGGTTTGTCAATGATAAAGGAAGTGTGATTGAGAGGTTCCTTGGCCTACAACATGTTTCTGACACCACATCATCTTCACTGAAGGAAGCATTGGTTTCTATGCTTGCAAGATACGGGTTATCTATAGCCAAGGTTAGAGGACAGGGATACGATGGAGCTTCAAACATGAGAGGGCAGTTTCATGGGTTACAAAGGCTGGTATTGAATGAAAACCCTTTTGCTTTTTACATCCACTGTTTTGCTCATCAATTGCAGCTTGTGGTAGTTGTTGTAGCCAGATGTTGTGCTTTAACTGATGATTTCTTCAATTATGTCACTTCAGTTGTCAATATTATTAGTGCTTCTTGCAAGAGAAAGGATCAACTTCTCCAAAAACACCATGATACTCTTGTTCAGCAATTAGATAGTGGTGAAATATCTCCTGGGAGAGGGAAAAACAAAGAAACTAGTCTTGCTAGGCCTGGTGATACACGATGGGGTACACATCACAAAACATTAGTACGTCTTATGCTCATGTGGGAACCTGTGCTTGAGGTGTTAGAGAATATTAGTGATGATGGTACTGATGGGGAAAAAACTATAGCATCTGGATTGATAGAAAAAATGGAGTCATTTCAATTTATGTTCATATTGCATCTGATGATTAGAGTATTGGGGACAACTCAAGACCTATCACAATGTTTGCAAAAGAAAAATCAAAACATTGTTCATGCAATAGGATTGATTGGTTCTGTGATGAGAAATATAAATGCCATGAGGGAAAATGGTTGGGATGATCTTTTAGAGAAGACAAAAGTCTTTGCTGCCAAACACAATATAGACATTCCTAATATGGAAGATATGATACCAATGAGAGGTCGTTCAAAATGTCGTGGAGCCAAATATGTGACCTACTACCATCATATTCATCATGGGATTTTCAATGTTGTCCTTGATCAAATAATTTGTGAGTTGAACAATCGATTTCCAGAAAGATCAACTCAACTATTGAGATGTGTTGCTTGTCTTGATCCGACAAATGAGTTTGCCAACTTTAAGATAGAGAAATTAGTTGAGCTTGCTAAGATTTATTATGCTGACTTTAGTGATTATGAATGTGAAAAGCTAAGAACTGAGCTTGAAAATTTCATGGATGAAGTCAAACATGATGAAGAATTTTGCTCTTGTATTGATCTTGGTGGCCTTGCTGAGAAGATGGTTAAAACTGATAGACATACATATTTTCCTTTGGTGTATCGCCTCATTGAGCTTGCATTGATATTGCCCGTGGCAACAGCAACAGTTGAAAGAGCCTTCTCTGCTATGAATATTATCAAGACCGACAGGAGGAATAAAATGAATGATGATTGGATGAATAATAGCATGATATGCTATATTGAGCGGGATTTGTTTGCATCCATTGAAGATGATAAAATTTTAAAGCGCTTTCAAGGCTTAAGAAACCGTAAGATAAACTTGCCACCTAAGGTCCCAAGGTGCGTATTGTTTTAGAGCTTTTCTTTGTATTTGTTATCTTGGTTATTGAAGAAGTGTTTGACATTTAAAAATTATGTAGCATTGAGCGTGGCGGTTCAAGTGGTGTGAATTCTTGAAGATGGAAGACTCCTTGTATTTGGTACTTTTCTATGCTTATTATCATAATTCTATGTATCTTTGACTTTGAGCACTTTGAATCAATTATCTAATTCTATGCTTATTAGTGTACTGTGTCCAGCGAGCAAATTTTTTTTGGCCTATGTTGTTTAGCCCCCCCCCCTTGGTCCATTTCTGGATCCGCCACTGGTCGTACGTCCTCATGTACGGGCAGCAGCGACACGTTTGCCCGTGCTCCTCACGTTCGTTGCTGATCAACACTACAGCAACAGCAGCAACTTCTTCTCCACGATATCCACACGTGAAGGGATGAAACGCCATGATGCTGTTGTGCTAGCACCGCGCGCCCAGCGAGAGCAAGGGTGGCGGCAGCGGCTTGGGTACTCGCAACCCTAGGGAGAAAGGTGGCAACGGCTAGGTTGTGAGATGTGTCCACCAACCCGAGCCCCTTGCCCCTTCGTATATATAGACTTCCGTTGATGGGCTTTTACCCTAAAGGCCCATTAGCGTCTTAATGGATCAGAATTGCCTCTTGGGCTTATAATCAACACATTCGTCGTCTTTGGGCAAAAGGAGAGCCGAGGGCTGGTGAGGAGGGGTCGAGCTCGGATATCACCTCCTCCACCACCTTCGCCAGATCTACACAGCCCCACAGTTCGCCGATGACTAGTGAGGAGGGGTTTGCGTGCCCTTGCCGCCGCCCTGCCCTTGCCCTCGCACGTCGCCGTAGCAGCGGGCTCGCCAGAACTATCAGCATGAGCGGGGAAAAGTCTAGGGTGGGTATGGGCGGAGCTGTCGTCGTGACCATTGAGTGCTAGAGCTGGAATGAAGACTGGGGTTGGTTTGGTCGAAGAAAAAGATATCCATCTAACTATACTATGATAATCCATCAGAACTATACTACTCAAAACATTATCATTCTAATATAAATTTACCATTTTATCTTTAATTACATAAAAAATAATAAGAATCTAATTTATTTTGTGCTAGTTCCACCAATTTAGTATGCACCTGGTGCCTCCCGAGTACCTCTGCTTTTTTAGTTATTCGGTTGTTCCTCACCAACCGTCCAATTTTCTCCAACCATAACAAAATTTTCTCAAATCTGTGGGTGTCCATGTTGTCTAGTAGGGAGGGTTGATTTTTTTAGGCTACTTTTGTGAATATTTTGACCTCAAATTCTCTGCAAAAATAGTACATTGGCCTAATGTTGCTTTTTTTTAATGAGACCAATTAGCTCTTTTTACATATTCTGAACTGAAATATTATGCTATTGGCCTGCAGCTAAGGATGAAAACGGAACAGAAATATCCCGAACCGAACCGCATCATTTTCTATATTTAATCCAATCGAATCCGTATTTTCTTGTCCGACTTTACCGTTTTCGCTTTCGCATTTGAGATGTTTCAGATTTCAAATGTAAAAGTAGAAAACGTTTACACATTTTTCAATTGTTTTCTACTTTTCTACTTTTAATTTGAAATATTCAAATTCAAAAATCGGTTTAAACGAATTTGGCCAACCGCACAGTCATACAAATTTCTAATTAGTGCTCACCACCACGCACGCGTTCTTTCTCTTGGTGGCTAAATGCGCCTCTCTTTATAGACGACACTCACCTCATCTCTCTTATTATGTATTTGGTGCGTGCACTTGTTTAATGCTATGCACTTGAACTAGATCATGCACTTGTTAGTTGTGAACTTGTTATGTATTTGGTCGTGCACTTGTTTAATGTTATGCACTGTGGGTCGGTATTTCGTATTGAATTTTCGCATACCGACCGTGTTCGACATAATTCCGCTAGAATTGGTTCGTTTCCGAAATTCTAGATATTCCGTAAGTTCGTGTTCGTTTTCGTGTCCGGCTTGTCCGTTTTCGCTTTCACTTTCGTATTTCAAATGTAAAAGTAGAAAACGGTTGAGGAGTTTTTCGACCGAGTTCGACCGTTTTCATGCTTACCTGCAGCAAACCTATGTTGTGGAGGTCAATGAGGCATCCCTGGAAAAAGAAGTTGAAGTTGGATTCCTGATTTATGGAAAGCAGATGAACCTGAACTCCTGCTGATGATTAATGACTCTAGAGGTGAGAGTTTTGAGTCCTGATTGTTTGTGCCTTGGGATGAGAGACTGCGCCGTGGGGTACCTCTTCCTTTTATTCGAACTCGACTCGAGTCGCCACAATGTTTAGCGGAAGGACAGGGCTAATGCGCGACCAGGCGCGCAATCGAGCAAGCGCGCGACCCCAAACAGCCTGCTTAGCTGTGCACGTTCTCCCACGCTGCAGAGCATGCGCCCGGACAGCCTGCTTGTGTGTAACACGTTCTCCCACGCAGCGGGTGAAAACAAAAAAAAATCAAAACATTTTATTTAAAATGATATAACTTTTGAATGATTTATCCGTTTTCAATTCCGTTCGCATCGTAATGTTCTACGTGACGAGGCTAACAAAATTAGACCCTACTTGCCTATATTTCGAAAAAAATTTATTTAAGTAGCAATTTATGTGTAAAAGTGTGCTGCGAGATTTATGAAGGAGTTGCTACATGTAATACTAAACTTGATACTCTAAAAATATATCAAAGTTTTTACATGGTATGCACATCAATTGTTACCATAGGAATATAATAAGTTTGTTATATAGTATTTACATAAAGGTATTAACAAATAAACGAGAGTAGCGGACCAAAAATAAGACAAGTTGCAACCTAGAGGGGCAAATTATTTAAAATAAACATTGCATAAGCTGTCAATTAGGGTGGCAAGTTATTATAAAACATATTACAAAAAGCCAGGAAACATGACTTACTGTCAACTGGGGCATTTATTAAAAAAATAGGGTAGCGGCAAAAAAAAACTAAGCCTGGAAACATGATTATATGACAATTGGAGAGACATTTATTAAAAGGACAAGAGTAGCGGCAAAAAAAAAGACAAGTTGCACTCCTAAGAGGCAAATTATTAGAAGAAACGTTGCATAAGCTGCCAACTTAGTGGGAAAAGTTATTATACAACTCATAACTCATTAAACTGTAACTAAAATAATGGAACTCATAAAAGGGAAAATGAAATAAGGGAACTCATAACTCATTAAACTGTAACTAAAATAAAAATTGAAACAAAAAAATGAAATATTTAAGAGCAGGATATATTGAAGAACAATTAATATGCAAAATTTAGGAAGGCATTCAAACCTGAAAGGGAAATCAAAAAATTGAAATTGCTATAACAAACTATAACTGAAATTGACAAAAAAAACTGAAATTGGCAAATAAAAACTAAAAACTAAAGTAGACACAATGAAAAACAAATAACTGAAACATAAAACTAAAAATTAAAGTAGGCATTCGTAGCTGAAAGGGAAACTAAACCACTGAAATAACTACCGAAAAATGAAACTGAAAATGACTTTAAAAAATTATCTGAAATTAAAAATAGAAACTAAAAACTAAAGTAGACACAATGAAAAAAAAACATGTGAATGAAATTGAAAACAACAACCACAAAACTCAACTGAAAACTAAAGAAGACAAAATGGAAAACAAAAAGAAGAATTGATAAATAGACAATAAAAAATAAAGAAAACTCAGTAAAAACAATAATCTGAAACATAATACTGAAACTGAAATTATAAGATACTAAAACTAAAATTGCAAACAAAAAATATACACATGAAAAACAAGAAAATGAAACTGAAATTACGGAGAAAATAAAAATGAAATCTGACACATGAAAAATGAAACCTAAAGAAAAACAATGAAAACCAAAATAAAAAAGAAGGATAAAAATGTAAAAAAGAAAAGAACTGAAATTGACAAATATATAATAAAAGAAACTCAAAGAAAACAGTAAAATAAAAACGTTGAAACGGACACGCATCACACATAAACGGTGGTTCTTGTCGTTTTGTGCACCACGAGACATCCGTAGTACGACGCGTGTATGGCTGCTCCTATCGTCCGGAGCATCCATCGCCGTACTGGACGGAGGGACCTGCTAGCAGCTAGGTTTTTTTTTTTTTTACAACAGCTAGCCGCTAGCTTTGAAATGGGCCAGGCCGCGTGCGGCAGGGGTCGCTCGCTCCCACCCGAGCGCGTTAGCTTTTGCGTGCCGAGAGCGCGGGAGTCAAGCAGATGGGCCTCCCCAACAAGTGCAGCACAAGAGCTCATGGCCCATCCGGATCTCTGTTGCTTTTCCATCCTGGGCCAAGCCCTACAGGGGGACGATATTAGGGTGGCTAACATTCAGCAGCGTTAGGCCAGTCCTAACATAGATTTCGAGCTCAACAAAAAGGTGCAAATGTGCCATGTACGTAACGTAAATATTATGGCATAACATTTGCGTTATGATGAGAGGGAGAGGGATTTCATCATTGATTTTTTTATATGTCATTTACTAAAACTTTTATTCTTGTTCTACCACATAAACAACTTGTCAATGCCATTATCCATAATTTTACTACCTGCTCGGCTGCACTCAACGGCGCTGGAGTTTGGGTTAGCCAGCTCCTTGAAAGTCTCGATGGAACTCGTCGGCTGGGCCCAACTTTAATTCAGCCCACTTCTCAACACCGACGGGCTCCGTCTCATCTGTCAACTCTGATGCCGTGACATGGTAAATGCTGGTGTTCGGCTTGGGTGATAATAATATATAACTAAAAAAGTATGTTGACTGATTTATTATAAGAGAAAAATATTATTCGTTGATTAAAAAAGTACGATTTATAAGTCAAGCGAACAGAACGAAAACCCACAGCTTCCTTTTAGACTACCCACAGTGATGGACAAAAACCAATGCTGATTGCTGAGAAGGTTGTCAGCGTAAAAGGAGGTTCTTTCATTTTCATGTCGTCTTCGTCTGCTGATGCAGGGACTAACATGCGATCGGTTGCCTGGTCATGTCTCGCTGAGAATGGGACGCGGGCGGCAAGATGCATGCATGTCCAACGCGACAATGGCCTCCTACTCCTACCGGTCTCACCAATGCGCAACACCGCAGAATCCGGGGGTTGGATTTCGTTGCGGATTTCGCTGCGTTGTATGAATTCAGCCTCGCTTGTAGCCGGGAGTCACGCTTCGTCGGACAGGTTGAGGGTATAGCCAAACTTGACTGTAACACTACTACACAAATAATTTTACGAGACGATACCCTTTTATTAATCACACAATCCAACAGCCTCATAAAATGCCTACGATTAACGGAGACGATCGTTTTTCATTTACCGAGGCGGTTAGAATTGCCTGCTTTGTAAAATCAATAAAAAATAACCGCTCCTAAAATCGATTTATAAAAGAGCCCCACCTCAAAAAATCAGACAATTTTCAGAGGGGGGCCTCCTAGTGTTAATGTGGCCGAGGCCCAACCAAAGCCCTACAGAACTTCCTACCAGGCTTATATAAATATCAGCACTTAGGTTTCACAGCCTCTCCCTCTCAGCTTTTCTCTTTCTCTCTCCTCTCCCCCACGCGACCGCACCGGCCCCTCCCTCCCCTCCGAGCCCGACCTCCTCCCTCTCCTCCGAGCCCCTCCCCATCTCCCGCGCAGCACCTCCCTCTCCCACACGCGCGCGCCTCGACTCCCCTCTCCCAGCATGGCGCCCTCCTCAGTCCCTCCTTCTCCCCAGTGCAAATAAGACCTGGCAGTCACGCCCTCCAGTGACACAGACAGTTCCATAACACGCGACACGCCCTCCAACTGGATCCAATGGTGGGGTGAGCAGAGGAGCTTGATCCGGCAGCGGTACGCTCGGAGGAGCCGGATCCGGCTGTGACGTGCACGGGAGGGCGCCGCCAATGGTGGGGCGCGCGCGAGCAGAGCAAAGGGGGCTCGACGGTCGCGCTCTCAAAACGGGCTCATGAGGCAGGCTTTTTTTTATTTTTTATTGATTTGTCGAGTAGGTACTCACCCGCCTCAAAAATAATGATTTATGGCGACTTTTGGACCGAGGCGGACGTGTTGCCCGCCTCGGTAAACCAAAAATCCCGCATCCAATAAAAACTGTAGTAGTGTAAGCCAAGATAAGTCATCAACAAACAAGTTTATTTATAGCCTAATTCATACAACAACTAGTCTATTTCTCCGGTATAAATTATTTTATATTTATATGGGACCACCTGTTATTGTCATGCATAGAGTCTCATGGTATTCTAAGGATGCGTTTGGTTCCCAAAATTTTTTGTACAGTACCCATCACATCGAATTCTTGATACGTATCGTGGAAAGTACTAAATATGAGCGAAAAAAAACTAATTGCACAGCTTAGGTGAGAAATCGCGAGACGAAACTTTCGAACCTATTTAGCCCATAATTAGACACTAATTACCAAATACAAACGAAAGTGCTACACTAACTAAAACCTAAAAAATTTTACATCTAAACGCGCCCTAAATTGAAAGAGAAGCCTTGGTTTCCGTGATCAGCTCGGAGACGAAACCAGCGACAAGCTATGCACTCTCTCTCTCCATCACATGCATGGCGCTGACGTGATCGGTTATTGTACATGCTCTTATAGCTTGTCTAAAGAGTGAGACGATATCTGGTTGCTAGTACTTAAATAAGGTGGTGTTTGGTTGCCCTCTTAAAATTTAGTCGTTGTTCCATCTAATGTTTGGATACATGTATAGAGTATTACATATAGACTAATTACGAAATTAATTGCATAGTTTATGACTAATTTGCGAGATGAATCTTTTAAACTTAATTAGCTCATGATTTGACAATGTGGTGCTACAAGAAACATATATGCTAATGCTGGATTAATTAGCCTTAAAATTTTATCTCGTGGAGTATTGACGGATTATGTAATTTGTTTTTTATTAGTATCCCAACACCCCATGCAACATCCTCCCCCACACACCTCCTAAATTTTAGTCACAGGATTCAAACACCACCTAAATATAAACAATCGTCACCATGTATTTATTATTATGTGACACGTATTTATTATGTGACACTCTTACTGTTATTTGCAATACAATAATATATCATAAAATGTGTTAATCTTACACTAACACAAACATTTTATAAATAAATGGATAAATGCTTGCATCCAACGAGCTCCGGCTCGGGGGAACGTAGAAAGGCCATTATTGTTTTCTGGATTCGGCTTGGCGCCTTGGCTAGATGAGCGGGTGCAAGTTTGCCTGGCCTGCGAGAGGCACCGTCGTCCAGTCATTCGGATTACCTGAAATTTTCGGACTGGATAGTTCGGGTATTTAAAAATTCTCAAGGTAATAGAAATCGATATTTGATGTTTGTCCTGAAAAAACACTACTATAATTCGGGTTCGGGTTCAGGTATAACTAATCTACCCGAGACTAAAAAAAAGGAACTACAAACTGTACAGGAATCTAGCCGTCGTCAAGACCTGGGAGACGCTGTCGAGTTGGTCGCCAGCCGAGACCAGACGTGGACGCGTTGGCATGGTGGTGCGCCGGTGCTATCGCTGCCCGCCGGGTGCATGCGCCATATGGACTGTGGGTGTGGAAAACAAAGGACCCGGATCTGAGAGCCGGACATCGGGTGCTGCGTCGCGCCGTCGCTCATCAGGCACAAGCAGGGCCAGCCGCCAGCGACGCAGCATCGCGCCTCGTGCGTCGGGTGGCCTCAGGAGGTCGTGTCGACGTCTCTCTTGCCTTCCGCGCTCTGCGGCTCTACCTTCGGGAGTTCGGGCCATGACTATTGATGGATTATTACTGGGGGCGCTGGGGATGGGCTCTCCTCTGAATAGGGACATCACGTAGCATGGGTAATTCGGGTACGGGAGTTGTTACCCGAATTACGGCAACTAATTTCGGGTATCTATAATCAGTATAATCAGGTATTTTGGGTACGGGTTCAGGTAGTTCAGGTTCGGGTATTGGGTATTGGGTATTTTGCCTAGTCCTAGTTCAGCCTTAGCTCCCGTGATACGTAAAAAGTCGGTGTTTTTCCAAAGCCTCTAGCTCCATCGGTGTAAGGGGTGCGGGCATAGTGAGGAAAAAGGGCTTTAGCACATGGATAGGCAGTAACGAATTAGCATTCGCACCAAGTAGGCTAGATAAAACCATGAATCAATCGACTTGCTCCGGCATGCGCTAAAGCCCTGTTTGGCCCCTATTTGGCTAGGCTTCTTTTGGCTCCGGCTCCGCGCCAAAGTTCCGGAGGAGCCGGAGCTGGAGGAGCCATAAATCATGGCTTCTCAGCTTCATGTTCATTTTGCGAGAAGAGAGAAGCGCTTGTTCGGCTGGCTGGCTGGCCAGCTCACTCACGAAATCACTGTTCACGTTCTAACAGAACAGTATTTTTCTCTTACAACAATTAGCCGGAACAGTATTTTCAGTCCTATCGAACAGGCTTGAAAACGGCTTCTATGAATAGTGTTGCTATAGTTACTGACGTAGTAGGAGTCCTAGACCACAAGAAATCGTGCCAAACAGGCTCTAAGCCTGGGCCCGACTCCCGAGGACAAGCCATCCTTAACAAATACTCCCTCCGTCTCCACGATAGTAGGCGTAACTCAAAAAACGCTAAGACCAAGAAGCACCTTAATTACCACATGAATTTCTTCGGTTCCTGTCTCTAAATAAATGCTGCACATTCACTTCCACCTCCAAATATAACTGCAGGAAACGTCGCCGTTAATCAAATCACTTGGCCCGCGCGCATGCATGCAAATCGAAATTTTCTCCCTGGCTACTCTAACTGACGTGCACTAACAGGACAGGAGTAGTACTAGAAGTCCAACAACTAGCAGCAGTAAATTCTGCATACAAGCCGAGGAAGCGCCTTGTATCATAGGACACCCAAGAAAAACAGTTACGCCTACTATCTAGAGACGGAGGGGGTCCATAACAACCAATTACGCTCAAATTCGAAACGCACTTAAGCCAGACTAAGAAAAGCATGCATTTTGCACGATGGAGCTAATAAGGTCAGAATGTCGTACAGACAATAGATCATCAAAAACTTAATCCCATAAGCTAGTGTAATGGAATATATGTACTCCATAGCTAACAAGTCACTTCTTTCTTATGATGTCAATAAGTCGCAAGCCAAAGGCCCGTTCGGATGGTATGGTTATTGAGAAATTTGTATGGTTTGGAGGAATTTGTGAGAGGAAAACATTGTTCCGGATGAAAAAAAGAAGCGAATCAAGCCGGGTTTAAGGGCACGCGAACGGGGCCAAAGGCAGAGGCTGAAATTCTAGTGGGGGCTGATCATGTGAAACAGTCGCGGAGTCCATAGAAACGACCATGTTTTGACCTAGCAACGCATTGTCATTGCCCCCCGGACCGGACACCGGACAATAAAATACTATGGTCGATTGATGCCGTTCTTTGTCGTACAGTCGCACGGCGACGGCCGACGGACCCGTTCAACAACCAAATCTGTCAGGCCCGGCTGCTCGGGCGTATCATGAAAAATTCCTAGTGCACGGCCTTGCATTGGATCTGTCATGGCACAAGTCCCCGGTGTGCAAACCTCTACTGGTATACCGAGACGCAGCAGGTTGACGGTGGAAGAAAGAAATGAGGAAGACGAGCGAAGTGCACAGAGACAGCAACGCAACCGCAAAATCATGACAGGCAGAGCAGAATTCCAAATGGACGTGCACAGAGTCGAGCTGAACGACGACTGACGCCTGCTGGCTGCTGCCTGGCGCTCCCGATGGAAACGAGCCGCACCGCACCACAGCCGCGTGGAGTCGGCAGGACGAGTTCTCCGCCGTCCCGCGCGTCGCGTGCTACCATTAAATTCCGGCGTAAGTATAAAAAAGTGCACCGGCGGACCGGCCACGCGGAGGCGAGCCGAGTCCACTGCCTGGCCCAAGTGCCGCTGCCGTCCGTGCCCCCAAGGAGGAACGATTCCTCCACATCCGACACCGTGCGCGCACCCAAAACCAACGCGCCCGCACCCGGCCCAGGCCGTAAAAACACCGCTCCGTGCTGCTGCCGTAAAACCCACACGTCTCATTGACTTGGCCTATCTCTGCCTGCGGATTTTGCCTCGCGGAGCTCACACGCCCACAAGCAGGAACACACACCACACCACTCCCATCTCCCCCGAGCCCCGTTCCCCTTCCCCTCATGTTGAACCATTCCCATTCCCGGCCCGATTCCCGCTCCCCGTTCCTCCACCACGGCCTCGCCGACGACGACACGGAGCACTGGGCGGCGCAGCAGGGGATGGACCCGCCGTCGTCGTCGGGCCGCCCCGCCCCCACCACGCCGCGGCGGCAGCTGCAGGGCCCGCGCCCGCCCAGGCTCAACGTCCGGATGGAGTCGCACGCCATCAAGAAGCCCTCGGGGGTTGTTCCGCCCGGGGGGCAGGGGCAGGGGAGGCCGCGGGACCCCCACCACCAGCAGCCGCAGCCCGGGCGGGCGCCCGTCATCATCTACGACGCGTCGCCCAAGGTCATCCACGCCAAGCCCAGCGAGTTCATGGCGCTCGTGCAGCGCCTCACGGGCCCCGGCGTTGGCGGTGGATCCGGCTCCGGCACGCCGCCCCCTCCGCCGCCGCCCGACGCGCAGTACGACGACGACGACGCCATGCTGCTGGGGCAGGCGTTCCTGCCGCCCGAGCTGCTGCTCTCGCCGTCCGCCGCCATGTCCCCGGCCGCGCGCCTGGCCACCATCGAGCGGTCCGTGCGGCCCATGCCCTCCGCGCCGGTGGCAACGGACTACGACGTCGACGTACAGGGTTCCCGCGGCGGCGACGACGGCGGCACCCTCGCGGCGGTGCTGGGCCCGGCGCGCCACCCCAGCATCCTGTCCCCGCTGCCGTCCTCGCTGCCCCCCGCCGCCGCGTCGGGCCTGTTCTCGCCGCTGCCCTTCGACGCCAGCAGCATCAGCTGGCTCAACGAGCTCAGCCCGATCCTCCGGGCAGCAGCAGCAGCAGCGTCCACGGCCAACGCCGGCGCCGGCGCCTCTTCGTCCGGCTTCGGCCCGGGCGGCGCCACGAGCAACGGCGGCGGATCCCGGGCGCCGCCGCCGGCGTACTACTCCGACCCGTTCGTCCCCAGCCCCCGCAACCTCCTCGCCACGCCCACTGTGCCGTCGCCGGCCACGTGCGCCGAGTTCTTCGGCAGCCTGCCGGATCTTTAGCTACCTCGCCGCCCCTGCACCTCCTGCAGCTGCAGCCGGCGCCGCTCCCGTCCAAGACAGATGCAGCAGCGGCCGAAACTTTCTGCGACATTTTCCACACCTTTTCCTTCTCCCCCCTGTAACACCTTTTTTTTTTCTCTCTTATGGCGGGTAGGGGCAAGTTGGTGGGCCCGGCACTGATGCTAATTTGATTACTAGTGCAGCAGGGGAGTGATGAATGAGAAAGGGCGTGAGAACAGAATGCGATGCAAGAAAGTTTTCCGGTACCAGTAGTAGCGGATGAGAGGACTACTAAAAGCGGCCGGCCGGCCAGCACATGGCTTTGTTTATTTCTTCTTTTCCTCTGGATTTGTTATTATGGTTTGTTTAATGGAGGATTTGTTAATTCTTTTAGCTTGGTGATGTGATGCGCTTATCATTGTGTCATGCTGACTTGGTGCGTTGCAACCGAACTCACACACACAAGTGTGGTACCGAACTCACACACACACAAGTGTGGTGCTCTGCTCTCCCTTCTTGTGTGGGTTGTCGCCCCAAATCTAGAGCCAACTAATGCCTCTATTAAAAGGACCAAAAGATACTTCCTCATGTTACAAATATAAGGCCTTGTTTAGATTACAAATTTTTGTAATCTGAATATTGTAGCACGTTTCGTTTGTATTTGACAAACTTTGTTCGATCATAGACTAACTAGGCTCAAAAGATTCGTCTCGTGATTTACAAACAAACTGTGTAATTAGTTATTTTTTTACCTACATTTAATGCTCCATGCATTCGTCCAAAAATTGATGTGATGGAGAGAGAGTGAAAAAACTTGAAATTTTGAGGCAATCTAAACAAGGCCTAGGTCTATCTAGATTTATTTTGGGAGTTGCTATATTTCAGTCGCCTGAAATATATGAACCATCTCAGGCGACGTCTAGGGCCCTTGGATCTGCATCCCAGGGTTAGATCGGTTCTCTGTTATTTTTCTGTAGCAGGCAACAAAACGGGTCCGCAAATGAACCCGCAAACCCAACCAAAGCAGCTACCGGGCCCGCCAAACCTTAACGGGTGCAAGATCCGATACCCGCTATATCAAATAATTACTCATTTGGGCCACAAAGCAGTTATTCGGTCCAATAAAACAGTACACAGAAATTATAGCTCTGCCACTACACCCTCCAGCAAGAAAGAAACCCCCGATCAATCTGGATCTAGAAGGGGAATTAGAGTGGAGAGAAGAGCGAAAATTAGGTAAAACACAAGAAGATGAACAAGGGCAAAGGATATGATCTGCCTAGGAAAAAGGTATTAACCAGCGAGATTATTCTATTTCTTGCCTTCATCTCCTTTTTCTCATTGCATCAGTTCACTGAAACACCTGGATCGTAACCATCTTGCTTCTGTCTTCTTTGTTGCTGTTGCTATAGCTCTATAGTTATCCAAAGTAAAGTACACTTGTCAAACCGATTTAGATTTCCAGTTATAGTGAGGAACAGAGTAGTATGTCAAAGTCACATTTGCATTTTCACAGAGCCTAAAAAATTTAGTAAGACATTCACCTGCATTTAAGAGTAGGATGGTATATCATGAGTTATGTAAACTGCATTTAAGTGGTAGCACAAATCATAACAGTGACCATAGAGCAAATCTAGTGGGATCCATGCCTACATGGTGGTTGATGACTATAAGAACAATGTGTTATGAACCTAGGCAACTTGTATAGGATTTAGAGGCAACTTGTATAGAATTCAGAGGCAACTTGTAAAGGATTTAGGGGGCAACTTGTATAGAATTCAGAGACAACTTGTATAGGATTTAGGGGGAACTTGTATAGAATTCAGAGGCAACTAGTATAGGATTTAGAGGTAACTTGTATAGGATTTTGGGGAAACTTGTAAAGAACTCAGAGGCAACTTGATCACAAATTGATCAGCTTATGGAATTCCTTGCAAATGACAGAATTGCCATAGAGGCAGACACCCTTCTTTTTTGCTTGTTTGTTTTGGTTGTAAGTTTAGATGACCACCACAAATGTCACTGCCCACTGGCTGACTGCAATGCAAAAGATCTTCTTACACCTAAAAATAACAGTTTGTTGCATGTTTATGCAGGTTCACAACGAAGGACTGCATCAAATAGGAGATGAAGACTTCTTAAGGGAAATGGGTATTGGATGTGATGACACTGGACTGGAACTTACACAATTATCAGAGATAACAGCTAACATACATTGTGAACAGGTTTGAAAAATTGATTTATCTTATTATATGCAGAGTGCTTTGGTAGTGTTGCTTTCACTAATCGATTTATCTAAATATATGCAGAGTGCTTTAGCAAGAGATTTAGAAGCCAATATTCAAAGTTACTACAATTTTGATTCAAACATTGTAAACCCCAAGTATACTAATGAGGTAAATAAAAATTGCAGTTATTACATATTAAGAAAACTACAATTGCAATGCTACAAACTTGTAATTTAGACTATTCCTAATTGCAACTAGTGATATTTGAGTTTCTTTTTGTTTGTTTGTAATGAACAGGATAGTTCATCAGCACTACTGGACTACAACTGTTATGGACAGGATAGTCTTCTTCATATGCAGGGTGCGTTCGAAAGAGAAGTGGAATTCAATCCTGAGAGCTACTACATGTTTCATACAAACATTGAAAATGCCAACAATACTCATGAGGTAAAAAGGAATTCAACTTATAACACATATTGTCAGTGTGACATATATATAAGTTTGTCAAACCCTGTGCAAAAAATATAATAATAATAATGCAGCAGGCACTACAAGTTTGACTTACTTTGTCTTGCTTCAATGTGTTATTCCACTACTTTGTCTTCCTCTCTATCTCCTTGGCATTTGACTGACCTCATGATGTAACAACAGAGCTCAATACCACCAGTGAACTACAGCAGCTATGGACAAGAACAAGAAATGCAGAGACAAGAAGTGAGATTCCTAAAACTCAGCATTTCACAATTTTTTTAAAAAATTGGTACTAACAAAAGAACTAAGATTTTATTGTAATGGTGAACCCCAAAATTTATAGGTGATCATGTCACCAGGGAGGAACAAGTTATGTACTATCACTTTGGGTGGATCAAGCTATACAAGCCTTATGAACCAAGTCATAGCTCAAAGCTAAATCTTCAAATCAATTATGAAGAATTTTGTCATCTGAAATGACAGGGAAGTTTCATGGACACACTCAATGAGCCATTTCCACTAGAGGTATTTACTTGTTCTCTACATATATATAGCTAAATTACTTTGTTTGCTACAATACAAGATGAAATATCTAACATTACACCTTTTTTCCTTACCGGTGAAAATAGAACCGGATGTTCATCACTACCAAAGAGAATCTATGAGCCACCACAAGATGATGCACGACGCGACCTGCGAAATGAAGAATCGAAGCGACTGTAGTTTGCAAATGAAGAAAACATGGTACATGAGGAAAGACAAGATGAACAAGGCAAAGAAGGGGAGCAAGATACTGAGAGGGCAACACGACAAAACAATATCTAGTAGCAAGTGAAGAACAAGATGAAGAAGAGCTCGGGGCAATTCAGATTGAAAGCCAAAGTATTATGGCGGTGAAAGCGTTTGTCTCAGAACATGCTAGCGTGCATGTTCCTCGGCTAAACATGAAATTCAAAACAATAGAAGATACGTCTGACAGTTTCTACAATGACTACGCATTTATAGTCGGGTTTTCATTGGTCAAATGGCACACATACAAGTGCCAAGACAAGAAAGATCACAACTATGGCTGGTAACAAGGGTCACATACAAGTGTAACTTATGCGGTAAGAAAAGGAGGATGATAGCACTGATGTTTCAGAGTACGAAGCACAAGAAACAACAAAAGGAAGATTTCTGTTTCAGGAGTCCAAAGCGCAAGAAAGAACAAAAAGAAGATTTCTGGTGCACCGCCAACACCTAATCGTGTGCCAAACAAAAGGAAAACAAGTACGCTTGTACCAACCGAGTGCCCCGCTAAACTTGTTGTCACACTATAGAATGGAGAATGGACAATAACCAGGTTGAATCTTGAGCATAATCATGCGTTTGCAAGCAAGGATTAGAAGAATAAACTGTTTTCACAGATTAGGATGACTGAAATGGAGAAGGAACTTATTGCAACATTCAACAAAGTGAACCTACCAGATAGGAAGATTATGGCAGTCCTCTCTTATATAAGAGGGGATGTCACTCCATACAACAAAAAACATATCAGCAATGAGAAGACAAAGATAAATAAGGCAACATCGGATAATGACATGCAACAAGTGTATGACTGGCTCTCTAAGAAATAGGCTGAGGACCCAATGTTCTTCTACAAGTTTTCCATAGATGAAAACAACAAAGTGAAAAACATTTTCTGGTCCAATGGTACAAGCAGAAGGTACTATGAGGAATTTGGAGATTGCATCAGTTTTGATACAACCTACAACACAAACAAGTACTCCCTCAAGTTTGCACCAATTGTTGGTATTACAGGTCATGGGGACAATTGCCTATTTGGCTGCGCTTTCATAATGGATGAAACTACAGAAACTTTTGAGTGGTTGTTTCAGACAATGCTTACCTGTATGGGAGGAAAGCACCCTAAAACTATAATCACTGACTAGGACCTAGCAATGAAGGCTGCTATCAGAAACGTTCTACCGGACACTATTCATCAGAACTGCTTCTTCCACATTGTGAAGAAAGCTCAGGAGAAAGGTGGCAGGATATTTTCATTGGAAAGGAACAAGAAGCTGCATGACGATCTCTTTGACATTCTTAGGAACTCATTGACCGAAACAGAGTTTGAGTACTTGTACAAGAAGTTGCCACAAACATATGATGTCAGTGGCTTCAGATACCTTGATGACATGTGGTTTAATAAGGAAAATTTTGTTCCATGTTACTTCAAGAAGTATTTCTTCCCTTTCATCAACTCTACAGCGAGAAGTGAAGGCACAAATGCATTATTCAAACTGGATGTCACACCAATGTATAGTATTATGAGATTTATGAATGAGTTCCAAAGAATTTCAGATACAACAGAAAAGAATCAAGCAGAACAGGACTTTGAAACCAGATCAATGCCTTGGTTGAGTACGGCATATGAGTTCAAAAGGCAGGCTGCAAGGCTGTACAACAGAAAGATATTCTTCAAGTTTCAAAAGGAGCTCATATTGGCAACAAAGTATGAGGCTCAAGAACTCTAGAAAGATAAAGTTTATGCAGTGTTAAAATCAGAGTACCATAGGTAGTTTGAGTTTAGAACAAGGAGATACATTGTGACAATAGACTTGACACAGAAAAACTACTGATGTCTGTGTTGCAAATTTAAAAAAGATGGTATAATATGCTACCATATCATCAAGGTGCTCACAAACCTAAATATATCTCAGCCAGATGACAGTTATTTCATTGAAAGATGGAGGGCTAAAGAGAGGAAACAGTTGACAAGGCAGAATATTGTACCAGAAATAGAGATTGAGAAGAGCAGGCCATTGAGGCACAACATATTGTCAAACAAGTTGAGCAATATTGCTTCAGATGGATCAAGAACAATGGAAACATTCAACTATGTTCTAGAAGAAGCCTAGCGAATGCAAAGAAAACTCAATGAACCAGCAGATGAAGTCAGACTGCAACAATCACAATCTGTTCAACAAAGTGGTACTAATGTTTTGCAAGATGCTAATGATGCAGTCAGGCTACCTCAAACAGAATCAGCTCAAGAAAGTGATACAATGCTTTTGCAAGACCCTAATAATGCTCAGAAAAGAGGAAAGCCCAAGAAAGTGACCAGGCAAATAGGAATAGTTGAGGACATCAGAAGCAAAGCAAAAAGCAACTTTACCTATACACACTATCGTGAAGGAGGGCATAACATCAAGACATGCCAAAAAAAGCATCTTCCTCCTGTGCCTAAAAAAACAAAGAAAAGGAAATCAGGTAACACAGAGAAACATAGGCAAAAAGTAAATGTTAGCACTACAACAACAGATGTCACTTCTTCATATGTATATTCATCTAATGTTGTTGATATTATCATGCAGGAGATGTTGACAACACCAATAAATAGTAGCAGTGCAAGTGCAGCAAGCAAACCAAAGAAGGGGAAAGTCAAGAATTGAGAAAACCAAAAACAAGAGATGGAATGCTAATAGCTGCAATTACAGTGGCCAAATAATTTATGTAATTTATTAGTAATAGAGCAATTGTAATTTCAGTACTATTATATCTTTAGACCTACAATGAAATGTATCTATCTGAGGCTACTAGAAGAGACTACTAGGCCTCAACTTGATAAAACATGGATTGCACGTGCTCATAACTAAAATTGCAGTGCCCTACACTTGCAATTTACATTACATCAAACTGCAATTACATAACTGAATATTTAAGTTGTTTGGTTTACATATGCAGTGGCCTACAGCTACTGCTACTGCTAAGAGAACTTGGTGCAGACATACATACCTGCCATATGCTTCATCCATGGTTTCAATTGGATTGTCATTTTTCTTTTTTGTTGCAAGCTGCAAAAAAATAACAACTTTTGAGTCCTCCTTGTTATGAAAATTACCATCACGCTTCACAACTAAAATTATCAACACATAAATATTTCAATCACTCACATAAAGAGTTCACAAATCCTAGCAATATCAAGAAAGGCGACCCTCTGCTTGAGCAATGGCATGTTCTGCTCTAACTTGCTCATGTGGCCTCCCACTCCTGATATCGGCAGAATTGGAGCTAGGTGGCCTTCCCATCTTCCTGTACAGACAAACCCAACAAACAAGACAATGTAGTCAAATCACAATACATAGGAAAAAGTTGACAGAAATATTAGCAAGCATGGCAGCATGGTTATAGTATAAAATACAAAAACAGCCCAATCAAGAAAAGCATGGTTGCATACATAATCAATATGCAAGAAATGGTTGCACAGAATATACAGAACAGAAAAGACAACTAAATGATGAAATCATTCTAGATCAAGAAAAACATATAACAATTGTTGATGAGGCCATCGAACCTCCTGTGAACTATGTAGTAACAAATACTCTGGTATATTCAGACCAAGCATATAATTTGTTGAAAAACATAGATGCAACAGCCCCCACATCTTGGCCTACCTCCACAAACCTTCATGTAACACAAACACAGATCACATAGGACAGAGCACAAAGGACAATTTCTTTCTATGGAAAGACAAGGATAAAAACTTGGTGTGGGCTGACACAAAACACAACAAACATAAGACAAGGTGTGTTAGCACAAATCACAAAGGACAATTTCTTTCTATGGAAGGACAAGGATAAAAACTTGGTGAGGGTTAGCACAATCACAAATAACAAAGAAATCACAAATATAAGACAAGGTGTGTTAGCACAAATCACAAAGGATAATTTCTTTCTA
Organism: Miscanthus lutarioriparius; assembly: GCA_904845875.1. NCBI lineage: Eukaryota > Viridiplantae > Streptophyta > Magnoliopsida > Poales > Poaceae > Miscanthus > Miscanthus lutarioriparius. The sequence goes on along the minus strand of CAJGYO010000011.1, from coordinate 40,308,227 downwards.
TGGAAGGACAAGGATAAAAACTTGGTGAGGGTAAGCACAATCACAAATAACAAAGAAATCACAAGAAACATATAACAAGGCGACTCATATTGTCATCATATGATCAATTCAACAACTATCAATGAGTTAAAAAACAAGTGCTACACGGACTAAATTTAAAAAATGCAAAACTCACCTGTTGCCATGGTACTGAGGACAAAGGATCTCAATAAGATGCTGGTTGGACTTTAACTGACCGCGTACCCTCATGGTGCTTCTAGTATCCATGCACAAAAGTCATACTTCAACATCTTGGTCTGTAAGAACAAAATCAAACTCATAATAATATAACACAAACCCAATTGAACTATCTATAAACAAGAAGACAAGAGGAACATGCACAACCCTCAAACTTCTCCTTGTCTTCCCTATAAAAGGTTAGTAGTACACAACAAAAACACTTATAGAGAAAACCATAAAACTAGAATAATGGGTACAAAAGAGTTAATATCAGCAATCCAACAGAATATTATCATCTTGTTTACTTTAGCCTCTTCAATGTATATTAAAATTTACAACCACTTTAGCATCAAATGCTCTCACCAAACTAGCTACTTCTTTACAAAGTGGCATGCACTCATAGCAAGAACCTACACCCTATATTGACCTAAACGCAAGATCTAGAGACAAGCCTCAAATCATGCTCCCTGATTCAAATTGCCAGAGACCTGAGAAAGAAAAAAATAGAAACAAACAATCAGATTCAAAAACGTGAAGTTATAATAAACAAAGTGACGTTGGAACTAATATTACCTCCTTCACTTTGCATGTACCATCATATGCACTATTGTATTCATTGAAAACCATGTCATTAACAAGTTTGATGTGAAGTTGACTAATATCATCTTCGGTGTACTTCTCCAACATATTCAGATGGCCTTCAAAATGCTCTAGATTCTTTATAGCATACACACCACTATCATTGATTATGCTGAAAAAAGAAAAATAAAAAGGGAAAAACAGGAAACAATGGGACTATAAGTACAAACAAAATCCACATGATCTATATAAATCAAAGGACTACATTTCAATCACATACTTATCAGATTGCTGGGGTACAATTCCAAAGAAGACATGGAATGCATGTAAGCCATAGTCGATATTAACAACTTGTTTCCAGACAGTGGCCAAGCTGGACAAGGATATAGTAAACTACTGTAGCACTGAAAATAATGGGAAAAAACTGCCACTGCAATACTGAAAATAGACAAATGGTGCATATACAAATACAAACTGATACTTACAAATTCATCTTTCACAGCTTTGTGGAAAGCTGAGTCTACTCCAAAGCACACTGTGCATGAATCCAAGATTATACACCATCTCAGGCTAAAATACAGTACAACAGCATACCACCGATTATGGAAGAGTATTGGAAAATAGAGCTGACAAAATAACAAACATTGTGATTATTAGTAACATCACATAGTAGGACTAGAACACAACATTTATACTAGTACTCTTTTTCAAACAATAGAGAAGATATGTTACACACATAGTCGCTGGATGTTAAAGGCCTGGCACGATGAACACCCTTAAAGCATCTCACAACAGTCTCAAATAGCTCCTTCTCATCATCACGACCATGATTTCCAATAAGATAATCCTACAATAACAAATTGACCTATATTATTTCTATATAGTGCAAACATATAGTTTACAAAGAATACATCAACGACTACTAACCCCAACTTTAGAGAAGAAGTAATGCTTTCTAGAATCCCTAGGGTGTTTTCTAAGGAACAGCAGCTTGCAAAATGCGTTCACTACAAAATGGTTGACCTTTCCGCCAGGCCGAAGAGAAGATGAAAGTGCACTCAACAAGACAACAAACCCATAATCCACCACTTTTAGACTGCAAACACAAAAACAAAACAATTCACAGTGAATTGGTACAAGTATTAACACACGGTGCTGCAGAAGGCTAAGAATGGGGAAATTATGTAAATTTCAAACTTACTTCAAGTGTTCGCTGCTTTCTCCCATCTTCAAAATAGCTTCATACACATCAGATTCAAGTTTGGACACACTAATCTTGGATTGAGGGATGATAAAAGGGCTGATCTTGTACATGCTGGGCTTCACAAGCCGTCTAGGACGATGAATAGCAACCTTTGAACTCGAAGACTGCCAAACAACTTCACTGGACGACTCAGAGTTCAATACAAATCCATTGCTGCCAACAGACTTTGCAGACAAGCAAGGCCCACCAACTACAGACTTTTCACGATGGGATGGAACATGATTGAATAGGTGTCTACAAAACATACAACAAGGAACACATAAAATTGTTCGAAAAATGGAAAAACTAATAGTGTTAGAGCAAGGATCTAATAATTTCAATATATCCTAAAACTGCATCACAAAAAATCACACAAACACAATACGATACACTTACAAAGAAAAAAGAAGGGGGCATTTATTCCAAATATATATACAACACTAGTACTGGTTCGCAAGAGTATGAACATTACTACAACTACTTATACAATCTATTACATGATCCAAAAGCAGCCCCAACTGCTACCATGTAGCATTGTACTAACTACTTCCCCTTCTACTACCATGTCTCCAAAAAAGATAAAGCAAAAGGAAGCAGGCACCATCACATTATCTCCCACCACAAACTTTCCAAAATGATAAGATTAGGTACGCCTATTTACAATTTGTATAGGATCTCCATAAGGATTGACTGCAGCAAGAGGAACAGGTTGACTTGGATCTTCTTCGATCTCAGAATATTCAGTAAAAGGTAAAGACTCCATACGGATAACGTCTGAAAACAACAATAAATACATAAATAAGACCAGAGAGATCAAAAGTTACATCACAATACAAAATCGATATAATGCAATAGGGAGGATTACATTTTCAACATTCCCATCTATCTTAGTCCCAGCATTTCCAGTGCCAATGGTCTCCTCATTGCTCACATTACCACCTCTAGGAGATGTCGGCTTATCAACAAAAACCCATTCTTTAGATGCAGACCTAGATTTCAAGTTCAAGTTGCTTTTGGTTTCAACCTATGAAAAAATGAAACTAAATCAGCTGGGAAAACATTCCTTGTACATCAAAAACTACTTGGCATCTACAGAAACAAAACAACATAGATTTCCAGGGACACCTCCATGGGACATATTAGCACCAACTTTCTGACCTGAAGTAGAAACTCTACTCAACTGCAGCAACAAAGAATAAATAAAATTTCATATACATAATATATAATGACTTAGCATGGGAAGAATAAACAAGATGGAAGAGGACATGTACCATAGACAACGCTCTATCAAGAGGACAAGATGTATCACAAGTTGTACCAACAGGGCGCCTCAAGTTAGGATCTGCAACATAATTTCCTAAGTCATCTAGTTCTTCAAACATTCTGAACAAAGGTACACTAGGGCTACGAAAGAATGGAGTCTTCGTCTTCAGACAAGGTTCCTTAACAGGTGTTTTTCTAGCAAAAAAAAATATAAGACAATAAAGAAGGCTAAAACTTAAATGAAATAAAAAAGTCATATTGCACAATTCAAATACAACAATTGCAGAATTACAAAGGTGCAATTTACTGATAAAGAGAATGCAACATAAAAAATAGGGACTAACCATTAAGATCTTGAGCAGAAACTGCATTTTCATCCAAGTCAGCTCTAGAACCAGCTTGAGCATTCTCCACTCCACAAGGACCAAGACCACTCAGAGAACCAATAGCATTCCTTAGACTCGGTGCTTCTCCTGTTTGTCCTACATAGAGACCATGCTCAAACATGAGCCCAATTCATATATCTTAGATTTCGTAAAGCATTTTTTTTTCATCAGCGGGACAAACCTGGGGCCCTCTCAACTGTACCAAGCAAGGGGATAGCAGCGGCCGCATTAGTTGTCTCGCCTTCATGAACAGTAGGAACCAAGGGGGAAGCAGTATATGCACTAGTTGCTTCGCCTTCCTAATCAATAGAGAATAGAATGAAACAAGTCTATTCAGTAGGGTATTTCATTTACTACATCAATACCTAGTAGTGTATATTACTAATAGCAAAAATATGCTGGAACCTATGCCTATCTGATCATGGAATAGCAGAACAGCTACAAAAGCATATAAAAACAAGAACCAAATAATGCAAAACTCACTTTTAGATGGAGCTTTTGATGTTTAGTTGCAACATTAGTAGTTAACACTTGGTCTTCCTCAATAACTACAGGATTATCCTTGTTACATCCATTTCCAGTTTGATCCGGCACAGTTGCCTAAAAAGACAAAAGTGACCCAACAATTTAGAAAATACACAACTGAAGACAAATAAAATGAGAAATAGGAACGTTCACCTCAGCATTATGATCTTTTATGTGACTCAGAGGGGACTTGCCAAGACGTTGAGAGAGTCGAGTCCTAGACGCTACACTATTGGCGCTCGAATATTGTGATGCACATCTTTTCCTTTTCCTTTTACTTATAGCTGAACCTGAAAATAATCATAAGATTATGAACACACATACAAATAAATCAACTAAATACAGAAATAAATGTTACACAACATTCCATGTACCTTAAGCTGATGAGTCTTTGGAAGGAATAATTTCAGTTGACTGAGAAGCACGACAATTCTCACCACCAGATCCATCGTATAATCCATCAGATTCAATTTTATCAGTCACAGAACATTCTTCTTCATTTGTTTCAGTAGGAGCAGCAACTGTACGATGCACATCTTCAATAATGGTATTATTTGCAGCAGTAGCAGCACCATCCACTTCTTTCACAGCTGTTTTACTTGTATCACCAGCCATTCCCGCATCAAAGACATCATCTTGCACAACAAAATGTCCTGGAGAAGGCAGTGGGGCTTCATATTCAGCACGGACAGCATCATCATCACCATTATGATGTGCTGGAGAAGGAAGAGCAGCTTCATATTCAGCAGGGATACCATCAACAACTCCATCATCACCATCATCATGTCTTGGAGGGGGCACTCTAGCAGTAGAACCCTCAGCCTCATCAAAAGCATCACCACCACGATTAATTACATGAGTCCTATGCATGTACATAAACATCTTAGCAACAAGTGTGCCCGGGCTCCTAAAGCCTAGTCTTGTATGGTGGTTTTCAAAAATATTGCACATGCCAAGTTAATAGTAACATATGAATCATGTAAATTTCATTATACAAGAGTAATGAAATGATCAAATCAAAGGATTGCACAAAGACACATACATTTGTCCTGATGAAATCACAACGTCTATCCAAAGTTCTCCTAAAAAGAGCACAAGCCTCTTCCGGTAGATACTCTTCAGCATAGCATGTGTCACCGATGGATTTCACCTACATAAAATCAACTCAACCAGTGATCTCAAAAAACCCTTACAGCTAATACAACTCTAGATGTGCATTAGAAGTCAACAAAAACCCAATAACAGAATGTTAACAAGGCATGGGCAGCCACACAAACTTCATAGAGAACTAGGGGCTATTAGATTACCATCCAACGCCCCAGGATTCATCATGCATGTATGATTTTTAGAATAAAATTTAGAGGAAGATATTTTCTATTTCAACACAGCTTTCTTTCAGTAGGGTGTTCAGACCATTTATTTGGCTAAGAGAAGTAAAGGAGAGCTTTTATTTGGATAGGACAAGTAGATGTAGAAAGTTTTGAGATATCACACAGCAGATAAATTACTTCTAAAACTTAATAAATACTGCACAGGATAAAATGAAACACTGCCTGCAACTACTACAAAGATATAAAAAAAGATAATTGGCTAAAACATGCTTCTTCAATGTATTACTAAATTTCACTAAATAGATAGCCACTGGTTCTAAAAACTAAACAGGCAGCCTCTGAAATTACTCACAGTCAAACCAACAACATCGCTACAGAAATCACAATCTTGAGCTATGAACTTAATACAAGAATGACACTTGCACAGATTTAACATTCATATTGCACATGCTTATAACTAAAATTGCAATGGCCGTAACTTGTAATTTATATTATTGGTGATTGCAATAAATATCTTTGATCAAGTAAGCAACCTAAGATCAACACTCAAGATTTTTGGTAGATTTTTTTCATACTAGACAATACAACACCAATGTATATTGGGCAAGCAAAACCACAATAAATAGATAAAAAGTTATGTTAGCAGAATCAGAAGAGAATTTTTTCTGAGAAAGCACAAGGTCAACATTTTGCTGACAGTAAGAATCAGAAGAGCCTTAGGGCACTAAGACTAAGAAACATTTATACAACTCCAGAAAGATCTAAACTCATGCAGCAAGGATACATGATACATCAATAAAGCTCATGGATACACAACATCACAACTACAAATATGAATTTTCAGGTTCACTACTCACCGGTCGCTTTCCATAAATGTCACCAGACACACGATCATATGAAGCAAAGGTCTTGATCATCGAGCCCTTCCAACAATGGATTCTTGGCAGATTTAGGGGCAGCTGATTACGTACTCCAAAGTTGATATAATCAAGATAATAACCCTACATATGATTTTAAAGGCATCACTAAAACATGCTGCATAACCAAAAAATGGACAACTAAATAAAGGAAAAAAATACAAATATAGGCACACTTACAGCTAGAAAGTATCTGCAACCACCAATTGTACTCTGATGCTTCTTTCTGTAGTTTGTAATGGAAGAAAACATCCAATCATAGATGAACTTTGACCAATTCCATTCTTTCACCTTAGATACATCAATCAATGCACCTAGATACTGCGGGCTCGGATAAGTACTAGAATTAGCACAAAGAAATGTAGACAAGGCTACAACCATGAAGTATCGAAGCACGTCATCATCAGATAACGTGCCTCCTACCAACTTGTCCCCAAATGTCTTGATCGTGGGCAAAGAGGGCTCTTTGATTGCTGAAAGGAAGTTGCTCTTCGTAGACTCAGTATAATTCTCCTTAATATCTTCACCATCATTTGGAAGCCCTAAAAAGAGATGGACTGACAATGGATCCAATAGAATCACTTTCCCTCCAACTACTATGTCACTACAACTCACATCTACTTGATCTGCTATCCATTGCACAAAGCCTCTGGGTGCTGAGCAACCATCGTACTCCAGTAAAATTCCAAAGCCATGATGCCTGATAATTTTCTTTTTGCGCTCATCCAACTTTGCTATTATCTTTTCTCCAAAGTACTTGCTATTAAACCTACTTCCTGGTCTCTCTGATGTACCTACAGCGCCACTCAATTTCCCTTTACCTCTACCTCTAACTATTCTGATACTCTGTAAAACAATGCAACAAAAAAGAAAATCTGGTTAGGATACTAGAATCACTAAACATGGTGACAAATTTAGCAAAAAACTTGATTAGTTGGCAATGTTTTTTGAACAAAACCTATTCCCTAAAATATCATGCTCATCATGCATCCGCTCAATCGTAATGCTACTGAATTTACCTTTCTAGTCTGGACACCTGAACCCCTTGCTTTCCCTTTCTTCTCAACAAACTTAGCAAACTGAGAATATATAATAGAAACAAAAATATCAGGTATAGTTCAAATGCAAATAGCACTATACAAGAACAAAAGTGCATGATGAGATCAAGCATTCAAGAACAGAAAAGAAAAATAGGCAAGGACCAATGCCACCAGTATCATTCAATCTTCTATAGTATAATAATCATGTAGTATATACAGGAACAATAAACTAGCATGGACCCTAAACTACTACTACTACAGGAGTAATACAAAACTAAAACAACCACAACACGATATATTAGATATTAACAGACAAAGGTTTCAGAACATACTCCACAAATGGCTTTTTGAACATGATTCAAAGTTTTCAGCATTTCACTAGTATCAATATTATCGTCTTTAGGATTTGGATCCTAAAAAAGGCAACAAGATATATCAAATATCAAATTATTATAATACATAAGTGCACTCACAAAAATAAAGTCAAAATAAACTTAGTACCTCGCCATCATTGAAAGGATCAGAGGTTTCCTCTTCTGAGTTGTTAGGAAGATCATCCTCACTCTCACCATTTGTAGACTCACCATCAGAAAGAAACTCATCATCATCCATGGCTACATAACAAAAAAAATGGTTAATGATCTCATTGCTAGCTGCAGTAAAAAACCAATCGAATTGAAATTTAGCAAAGCTCTCTACAGATGAGGGGTCAGGGCCTAGCATGTCAAGTGCATAAGAAGCTAAAATTACTAGTACAAGGACTTCTATATAAAGAAGGAAATTACTAGAACAGGAGCATGATTTTGACCAGAACACCTAGATGCTTGACATGCTGCTTGTGGACAGTATTGCTCACCCTATAGAATTTTCATATATTATGCAAAGGAAATTCAGTCCTGAAATGCGGAATGCATAGCACTCTCATGGTTTCTTATTAATATGCAGATAGTACAATAGTATAGTACAACACATAATTCAGTTATCAAAATTACATAACAAAGGCACACAAAATCAGTTTTAGGACTACTGACATTCTACATGATTAGATCTAACAAAGAAACAAATCAATGTCAACCAAATAAACTGGTGGTCAAAATCCCTGATTGATCTATCAACTCCTAAAATAAATTAGAGAAGATATCGACCTAGACAGTAATTCAGTAAGGCTCTAGTTTAGCTCCAATCTGGGAGAATGATTGGCAGAAACAGTAATGCGATATGATTCAAGTAATGAAAATGTAACACCAGCCAGTTGTCGAACACCACTTTGCCAAGTGTTCTTTTCATAAAAACTAGATGGCAGAAATTTAAAAAATATTACCAAATTTTGCCTAAAATTTGGACCAGCAGACATCAATTCCACCAATGGCACACTCTCACTACGGACACTGAAGTAGGGTGACAGCCCACAAACCTTCAACAAGATTATTAGTTAAAACTCATTAGAGATTGTTGTATGTGATGGAAATTGGACAATGGAAAAAGGGAAATAAACACTGGGTACGCACAGACCCCGCACAGAGCGGGAGCTCTCTGCACTGGGTACGCCTTTTTAAAAAGGGAAACAAAAGGCCAAGCAGAACTAAAATTGATCAGACAACATAGCAATGCAGCAGAATTAATTAAAAAAAATAAATGCAACATCTAATAACACCACATATCAGCAGAATCATCTAGGAAACTAATACCAAAACCATAAACTTTTAGACATAATTTAGACATGACACTGTACTACCAAAATTCTAGGGTTTTTTTAGGCTCAACAGGGAACCGTACTCTGATGGAAGCTCAGTACCATACCAAAAAAAAATTAAAACTAATCAAGTTATCAAACAACTCACTGTAAATCAGAACTAGTATCTGAATCTAAAATGAACAAAAAAGAATGGAACACACAGTTAAAAGAATGGATATTACACATGTTAAACACCATAATTGCAGTAATTTAAGTATGCAATTTACTACTTATAAATGTGCAATCAAGAAATAGATACTACACACATATTTATTGTACAATATATGCAACACACAGTTAAAAGATGTGAGCCCCTACTATTCTACTACAACAGCCACAAGATAGCCTAGCAATTCAAAACCAACGATCAGGAATAATTTTGAAATAAACTGTGCATGTACATAAAACACCAGTGATTTATTTAGATAGATCAGGAAATAAGTTCAGTAGAGTACCTGCACAAGGATAAATCATGGCTAGACCACCAACCAAAAGCAAGAAATCTGACTGTTGAAAAAAATGGAACTAAAAACACAAGCATTGGTAAATGTAAAAAAATGTCCTCACACATATATGATGATAATCTATATTGCAGAGCATTTTGTTAACGATAAAAACCAATAATAGATTAGTAAACAGTCAATATATTGTGGTATAGTCCTCTCTTCAACTATAGATCAAATAAACCATTGAACAAGCATACCAAACAAAAACCAGTTCTATAGATCAAGAGTAATCAGATTCAATAGCTGAGCTAACCCAAGCAAAAAAAAGCAAGCATCATTGCTGACCATAAAAACCATTATACACAAATAACAATAACAAATCGCCCTAATGCTCAGGCTGCTACACCATGGCGCACAGCACGGGCCGTAGCTAGCTCGCTCAACCTAACACAACAAACATAAACACCACCAATCTCTAACCCTATGACCTCCTCACGCTAGAAGATTTTACCAATCAAGCAAATCGACACCACATCATGTAGCAGCATAGGCAAAGCAGAACAACACAAACTACACTACAATTTGAGACCATATCCATAAACAAGTATCAAGAAGCTATATGGAATACCTCCATTCTTCTAATACCAAAGTTATGAAGTTGCCAACACTTGATTATCAAACACATACAAAAACATCATTTCAATTAACAGGTCCAATGCGTTTCACTGACAGACGAAACGATTATTCATTTGGCGTTCAAAGCCAAAATACAAAGACATGCTCAACACAAAGTGATGTAACTGTGGAAACTAAACAGTAGTCATTCTTTTTTCGAATGCAGCACCAGACTGTGTAGTGCTTGCCGAGCATAGTAAAATGATTGTGCCCAGCAAAACAATGCAAAGTATGGTAACATTCATGCCATCCGTAGACAAGTATGGAGCCACAACTGAAGACTGTGTTGTCCCATGCCATATTGCAATGCTCCTCCGGATCTACTGGATCCCCTATACTTCACCTGGATCCAATCTTCTATCAGCAATGCAAGCCTCTTCACAATTGTCAGGCTCCTTCAGGGCGACTAAAAAAATGAAAAATCAAACAAATCCTAGCTCCCCCTCGATCCCAGCCGCAAATCGAACCAGACCACAGCATGGAGACCAAAGAGGCGTTATCCCAGCATGGGGGCAAGCTGCAGCTGCCCTGGCGCCTGTCTTGCTACCCCTCGAGCAGCAGGACTTCCGAAAACCCGCAACAAAATCAAACAAGCGCAAAATCAAGGGGTTAATAAGCGCAAATCACCCCTCCTCCACCTCGCCTGACATCATCCCCACCCAACCTTGCTTCTGCCCGGTCGCTCGTCGTCTGCCGCGGAAGCGACGACACAAGCCAAATCCTCGGCGAGACAACGCCCGTCCAGGTGAGGCGAAAGCAAGCAGACTCATCCTACACGAAATCGAACCACAAATACACCAAAGATGCAATCAAATCGTAGATCTACTGAACCATAAACAGAGATGACCCAAAAAAACAGAGCTCGAATCAGGGGAGAGAGCGCGGCGTAAGAAGGTACGTGCTGACCTCAAGCTATGGCGGAGCAGCGAGCCTCCGAATCGCCGAGGAGGGGACGCCAACGAGCCTCGACGGGGAGGACCACGGAGAGGGGCAGAACAATCGCCACCGCGACGAGCTCCAGAAAGCACGATACCTTTCCTGTCTGTCTGTGCGCGGGGATCGAGGAAAACGAACAGTATCCGAATTGGGTTCTCGGTCCGTTGAGTAGTAGCGGATGCGGCCTCCAGTGCCCGGACCCGATAAGAAAGATCGTACTCAACAAAGGAAACAGAGCGCACGAACACGCACGAACGTCGCCTGAGAGAGCCCAGATTTCAGGCGACTGTACAATAGGAAATATGATTTATTTTATTTTAAGTTAGTTGTTTTCATCTAAAAAATTACTACCTCTGTTCAATTTTATCTGGCGCACACGTATACCAAGATTCAAAATTTAAAAACTTTGACCAATAATTAGGCTAATAATTTTTAATTATTATAATACAAACTTTCTATGATTATATTTGTAAGAAATTATACTATCCAATGATTATAAGTTGTAAGCATAAATAATATAATATAAAGCAAATAAATGGTCAAAGTGTAATCTATAAGACCGTGTCATTCTAATTTGCCCCAGATAAAATGGAACGGAGGGAGTATCAGGTTTGCATACTAGATTCCTTTTAAAACGAAAAACTTTCATCTTTAACCATTTTATCTAAAATAATATATTTTATACAAAATTTGCTAGTCAGAATTTTAAAAGTATGACTTAGGATCAACATAGATATACTTGGATTCGTGATGGAGGATCCCCAATCAACTGGACACATCGAGACATTTTTGCTTTTGTAATCCAACTTACCATTTCTAATTTCTCCTTTTCTCGCCTGAAATGTTTAGACGACACATCGAGACATTTTTGCTTTTGTGTTGTGCCAATTTTGGTACGTGTCAATTCAAGGGAACCATGACGTCCGAGTTCAAAAAAACAATAAATTATTACTCCCTACATCTCACAGATGTTTTAGAATTTTTATGACATATTAGTGCCCAATAAAAATTACATATTTACCCTTATATTTATTGAAAGTGACCCACACTAATCAAAGAAGAAGATGCTAATTAAAAAAATGCATGGAGGCTCAATATTATATTGATATGGGCTCAACCTAGCGTCCAGGAGCTAAAACATAAAAAAAATTACAATTTGTAGCCTAAAATATTAAGTTAATATTCCCTGAAAAATAAAATGAATTAGTGAATTCCCATAAAGAAAAAAATCTGTGACGTCTCAATTCGAGGAAAAGGAAGGAATTCGTGTTGTGTCAGTGTGCGGGCGTCGGGGGTGTTTGGATCCAGTCCCTATTACATCGGACATTCGGATGCTAACTAGGATAACTAAACATGAGCTAATTATAAAACTAATTGCATAGATGGAGACTAATTTGCGAGACGAATTTATTAAGCATAATTAACGCACGTGTTTACTATAGCACCACATTGTCAAATCATGAACTAATTAGGCTTAATAGATTCGTCTCACAAATTAATCTCTATGTGTGCAATTTTTTTTGTAATTAGTCTATTTTTTATAATCCAAATTAGTATTAAATATTAGATGTGATTGGGAGTAAAGTTTAGAAGAGGATATCAAATGTTTGGGCGGAAAAGACTTCATGGAGAGAGAGAGAGAGAGAGCAGTGGGCACTGGCCAGTGGATAAGAGGGGCTTCGCATGTGAACGCGCCGGATGGGAAGCTTCTTTCCGGAGCTGGCACGTGCTTCGAGAAAGGTTTGGTTCGCAGACGTGAGAGCGGCTGCAGCAAAGGTCTGTCCAAAAAGATCTCGCTATATGGCACACTTCATCACACAGCCTGTTCGTTTCGGAGAAAATAGATCGTGGATTATTACTACTGGCTAGTTTGGTGTGAGAGAAAAATACTGTTCTGTTTTATAATCCACAATCGTTTACGATAAGCGAACAGGCTGACACTCACTTGAACAGATGATTCTCATTTCTCAGATGAATGAATCTATAGCTGTTGAGGAACTAACATAAAGTCAGATTTTATAAAAAAAAACTAATTTTCTTGTTTATTTCTCCAAAGTTTTTTTTTCTATGTTGTATAAAGGTTATACTAGAAACTTCAGTAGGAACAGGAGGCCTGAGATCCAAAGGCAGATTTAGCACCGGATCGGTAGGGGTTCGAGCCCCCCTCTACTGCTCGTAGAAGTATGGAACCTCTCCTGAGCTCCATCCTCCCTACAAGTTTATAGTTATTATTAAAGCTTAAAAGAAGATGCTAAATGTACAAAATAAAAGAGAAAGAACCCCTCCACTGTGAAGACTCCCTACCCATATGCAGAAAATAGGGCCCCTCAATCCCTCTCACCACATACTCCCTACCCACAACAATTTTTATGCATGAGTGAAGATACAGAAGAAGAAAAAAAAACAAGAAGATGAAGAGAAAAAGGAGAAAGCGTGGTAACAGAACCTCCCTAACCTTCATACTCTGAATTTCTATTGCAAGTTATTATTTTTTCCCTATTCCTATGCAATTCCTGATGAAGACTAGTTGGACGAAGGGTACGAGAATCTTGGATTTGAGAGTAAATGGATAGAAAATGTTACTATCAGGAGCACTCCTTTTGGAATTCACCATCACCATGTGCTTGAAATGTTCGCACATGGTGATAATTGGGCGAGTGAGTGAGGTGACCGAAGTGCACTGGCTGGCGGCGGCTGCCCTGCCTTTAAGTCCCACCGCATTTTGTGGTGGGGGTGGTCGTCGTTACCGTCGTGTTGTGCTTATCAAACTGTTGTCAGCTTCCCATCAAACTGCACGCGTCTGCACAACTGCAGTGCTTCCAAATGCGACCATCGTGGTGTATGCTCCTCCATCGCCTATCCACGATCGCAGGCAGCGCCTCCAAATTGTGGCCAAATTGCCATCGCCCCACCATGGTGCATCCAGCCTATTTACCTTTCTGGCCTTATACGATCACGGTGCCTTTGCAACGGAGCAAAGAATCTCTCCATCCGTCTCCCTCCACAAACGAGAAGGGAGAATTACTAGCATTCAGGAGAAATTTTCTTCAGATTATTATACGGGACAGTTACTATACTGACGTCAGAAGCATCGCAAGCCTGGCGGGTCCAAGATGGCCGGAGCAGAGTGACGCGCACCCGCCACCGTGACCTGAAGTGAACCAAGACGCTTGGCTCGCCCGCGTTCACTCGCAGCTTTCCCTCCCGGTGCCGTCACCCCGGCCTGCGATTCAGCGCGTCCCTCCCGTCCCAACCACCGGAAGAAGAACCGCCGCGTGCTAGCTGCAGCCTGCGGACGGAGAAAACGCAGGAGGTCTCGGTCTCTCGGAGGACCTGACTGAATGCCTGAGTCTGACAGGCGATTGCTCCCGGCCATGAGATCCTCACTGGATCCAGGATGGCTGGATGGATTGGACAGTGCAGTGTACTACTAGGTGACGTTGTCTTCTCCGGCTTGACCTTAATGCAGACGAAACATCAAGACTTGTGGTTCTGGGTCTGGTTTGGGTCCACGCTCGACGCGGAGAAGAAGAACGCTGACATGGACAGAAAGGCGCCACATTGATTCTCTTTGACATCAGCCACATCCAAGGGCATGGCATCAGCTTCTAAGTACTGGTACTGGTTTCCTCGGAGACAGATAATACTAGTAACTAACTTGATTTTCAAGCGAGTTGAAAAGAAGATATCTAAATAAGTAGTCTATATAAAGCAAAATTAGTAGACACAAAGTTCAAAAAAACTATAAAAAAATTAATAGTTTAATCTCCAAATTAACAGGAAAGATAAAATATCTAAATAATCCATGTAAATTTTAATTTTAAAAACTCTAAAATCAACATTAAAACTACCAAAAAAACTAAATAAAAAAGTCTGCCAATAAAGTTTAAAAAATCACTACTCTTTTAGTCTTATAAGCGCTAAAAACTAGCACATTGATTTTATAGGTCTAGATTGTAACATTTTAGATCTATCAAAAGGTATTAAAAAAAACTAATAAAGAATCTAATACATATTCAAGTACGGAAAAATACGATGGCATAAAATTCAAATAGCTTACAACTGATTTTACCATGGTAATAAAAAACAAGAAAACCATACAAAATGTCTATGGAAAGTTGGATGTGCAAGAGCTATTCAAGTCAAACATCAATGTTTTGGCATTGCCCATGAAAAACATCGAAGTAGTTTGGATCCACATGCTGCTCCTTCCCTATCACACTCTATACATCGGCGATCTTAGCCTGTTCTCTCACCGGCACTGATGCTATTTTGATTACTAGTGCAGCAGGGGGAGTGATGAATGAGAAAGGGCGTGAGAACAGAATGCGATGCAAGAAAGTTTTCCGGTAGCAGTAGTAGCGGATGAGAGGACTACTAGAAGCGACCGGCCGGCCAGCGCATGGCTTTGTTTATTTCTTCTTTTCCTCTGGATTTACTACACCTCTTGTGTAATGTAGGCCAAGGAAGTGATTATGGTTTGTTTAATGGAGGATTTGTTAATTCTTTTAGCTTGGTGATGTGATGCGCTTATCATTGTGTCATGCTGACTTGGTGCGTTGCAACCGAACTCACACACACACACACAAGTGTGGTGCTCTGCTCTCCTACTTGTGTGGGTTGTCGCCCCAAATCAAGAGCCAACTAATGCCTCTATTAAAAGGACCAAAAGATACTTCCTCATGTTACAAATATAGGTCTATCTAGATTTATTTTATTTTTAAGTTAGTTGTTTTCATCTAAAAAATTACTACCTCTGTTCAATTTTATCTGGCGTACACACATATCAAGATTCAAACTTTAAAAACTCTGACCAATAATTAGGCTAATAATTTTTAATTATTATAATACAAACTTTCTATGATTAGATTTGTAAAAAATTATACTGTCCAATGATTATAAGTTGTAAGCATAAATAATATAATATAAAGCAAATGAATGATCAAAGTGTAATCTATGAGACCGTGTTATTCTAACTTGCGCCAAATAAAATAGAACGGAGGGAGTATCAGGTTTGCATACTAGATTCCTTTGAAAATGAAAAACTTTCATCTTTAACCATTTTATCTGAAATAATATATTTTATACAAAATTTGCTAGACAGAATTTTAAAAGTATGACTTAGAATCAACTTAGATATACTTGGATTCGTGATGGAGGATCCCCAATCAACTGGACATATATTATTCACGTGGTAATCCAACTTACCATTTCTAATTTCTCCTTTTCTCGCCTGAAATGTTTAGACGACACATCGAGACATTTTTGCTTTTGTGTTGTGCCAATTTTGGTACGTGTCAAGTCAAGGGAACCATGACGTCCGAATTAAAAAAAACAATAAATTATTACTCCCTGCATCTCACAGATGTTTTAGAATTTTTATGACATATTAGTGCCCAATAAAAATTACATATTTACCCTTATGTTTATTGAAAGTGACCCACACTAATCAAAGAATAAGATGCTAATTAAAAAAAATGCATGGAGGCTCAATATTATATTGATATGGGCTCAACCTAGCGTCCAGGAGCTAAAACATAAAAAAATGACAATTTTAAGCCTAAAATATTAAGTTAATATTCCCTAAAAAATAAAATGAATTAGTGAATTCCCGTAAAGAAAAAAAATCTGTGACGTCTCAATTCGAGAAAAGGAAGGAATTCGTGTTGTGTCAGTGTGCGGCCGTCGGGGGTATTTGGATCCAGAGACTAAAGTTTAGTCCCTGTCGCATCGGACATTCGGATACTAACTAGGACAACTAAACATGAGCTAATTATAAAACTAATTGCATAGATGGAGACTAATTTGCGAGACGAATTTATTAAGCCTAATTAACGCACGTGTTTACTATAGCATCACATTGTCAAATCAGGAACTAATTAGGTTTAATAGATTCGTCCCATAAATTAGTCTCCATATATACAATTATTTTTCTAATTAGTCTATTTTTTATAATCTAAATTAGTATCAAATATTAGATGTGATTGGAAGTAAAGTTTAGAAGGGGATATCAAATGTTTGGGCGGAAAAGACTTCACGGGGAGAGAGAGAGCAGTGGTTCGCAGACGTGAGAGCGGCTGCAGCAAAGGTCTGTCCAAAAAGATCTCGCTATATGGCACACTTCATCGTCACACTCAGGGTGTGTTTAGCTGAGGAGATCAAAAATTTTGGGTGTCATATCGGATGTGTCGGAAGAATGTCGAGAGAGGTTTTTAGATACTAATAAAAAAACAAATTACAGAACTCATCAGGAAACTGCGAGATAAATCTAATAATACTAATTAATCGGCCATTAGCACAATTGGGTACTGTAGCACTTAAGGCTTTTCATGGACTAATTAAGCTTAAAAGATTCGTCTCGCGATTTTGTCGAGAACTGTGCAATTAGTTTTTTTTCGTATACGTTTAATACTCCATGCATGTGTTCAAATATGCTCTTTTACCGTAGGAGGCAAAAAAAAAAATTTAGAAACTAAACAGGGCCTCACTTGAACAGATGATTCTCATTTCTCAGATGAAGTGTGATGCATGAATCTATAGCTGTTGAGGAACTAACATAAAGCCGGATTTTATAAAAAAAAACTAATTTTCTTGTTTATTTCTCCAAAGTTTTTTTCTATGTTGTATAAAGGCTATACTAGAAACTTCAGTAGGGACAATAGGCCTGAGATCCAAAGGCAGATTTAGCACCGGATAGGTAGGGGTTCGAGCCCCCCTCTATTGCTGTTAGAAGTATGGAACCTCTCCTGAGCTCCATCCTCCCTACAAGTTTATAGTTATTATTAAAGCTTAAAAGAAGATGCTAAATGTACAAAATAAAAGAGAAAGAACCTCTCCACTGTGAAGACTCCCTACCCATATGCAGAAAATAGGGCCCCTCAATCCCTCTCACCACATACTCCCTACCCACAACAATTTTTATGCATGAGTGAAGATACAGAAGGAAAAAAAAACAAGAAGATGAAGAGAAAAAGGAGAAAGCGTGGTAATAGAACCTCCCTAACCTTCATACTCTGAATTTCTATTGCAAGTTATTGTTTTTTTTTCCCTATTCCTATGCAATTCCTGATGAAGACTAGTTGGATGAAGGGTACGAGAATCTTGGATTTGAGAGTAAATGGATAGAAAAATGTCACTAGCAGGTGTACTCCTTTTGGAATTCACCATCACCATGTGGTGGTAATTGGGCGAGTGAGTGAGGTGACCGAAGTGCACTGGCTGGCGGCGGCTGCCCTGCCTTTAAGTCCCACCGCATTTTGTGGTGGGGGTGGTCGTCGTTACCGTCGTGTTGTGCTTATCAAACTGTTGTCAGCTTCCCATCAAACTGCACGCGTCTGCACAACTGCAGTGCTTCCAAATGCGACCATCGTGGTGTATGCTCCTCCATCGCCTATCCACGATCGCAGGCAGCGCCTCCAAATTGTGGCCAAATTGCCATCGCCCCATCATGGTGCATCCAGCCTATTTACCTTTCTGGCCTTCTACGATCACGGTGCCTTTGCAACGGAGCAAAGAATCTCTCCATCCGTCTCCCTCCACAAACGAGAAGGGAGAATTACTAGCATTCAGAAGAAATTTTCTTCAGATTATTATACGGGACAGTTACTATACTGACGTCAGAAGCATCGCAAGCTTGTCGGGTCCAAGATGGCCGGAGCAGAGTGACGCGCACCCGCCACCGTGACCTGAAGTGAACCAAGACGATTGGCTCGCCCGCGTTCACTCGCAGCTTTCCCTCCCGGTGCCGTCACCCCGGCCTGCGGCTCAGCGCGTCCCTCCCGTCCCAACCACCGGAAGAAGAAGAAGAAGAAGAAGAACCGCCGCGTGCTAGCTGCAGCCTGCGGACGGAGAAAACGCAGGAGGTCTCGGTCTCTCGGAGGACCTGACTGAATGCCTGAGTCTGACAGGCGATTGCTCCCGGCCATGAGATCCTCACTGGATCCAGGATGGCTGGATGGATTGGACAGTGCAGTGTACTACTAGGTGATGTTGTCTTCTCCGGCTTGACCTTAATGCAGACGAAACATCGAGACTTGTGGTTCTGGGTCTGGTTTGGGTCCACGCTCGACGCGGAGAAGAAGAACGCTGACATGGACAGAAAGGCGCCACGTTGATTCTCTTTGACATCAGCCACATCCAAGGGCATGGCATCAGCTTCTAAGTGCTGGTACTGGTTTCCTTGGAGACAGATAATAGTAATTAACTTGATGTTCATGCGAGTTGAAAAAAAGATGCCGAACAAAATTAGTAAAAAATTCAAATAACTATAAAAAAATAATACTTTAATCTCCAAATGAACAGGAAAGATTAAAAATATCTAAATAATCCATGTAAAATACAATAATTAGGAAATTCTCTAAATTCAACATAGAATTACAAAAAAGTAAATAAAGAGTCCATAAGTAAAGATAAAAAAAATTCACTAAGAGTCCATAAGTAAAGATTAAAAATTCACTATCTCACTACTTTTTACTCTTATAAGCACTATAAACCACCGCATTGATTTTGTAGGTCTAGATTGTAACATTTTTAGGTCTATCAAAAGGTATAAAAAAATAATAAAGAATCCAATACATATTCAAGTACGGAAAAATCCGATGGCATAAAATTCAAGTAGCTTACAACTGATTTTACCATGGACAGAAGAAGAGTTAAACGCTGACATGGACAGAAAGGTGCCACATTGATTCTTTGACATCAGCCACATCCAACAGCATGGCATCAGCTGCTAAGTACTGGCACTGGTTTCCTCGGAGACAGATAATACTAGTAACTAACTTGATTTTCACGAGAGATGAAAAGAAGATATCTAAATAAGTAGTCTATATAAAGCAAAATTAGTAGCCACAAAATTCAAAAAAACTATAAAAAAAATAATAGTTTAATCTCCAAATTAACAGGAAAGATAAAATATCTAAATAATCCATGTAAATTTTAATTTTAAAAACTCTAAAATCAACATTAAAACTACCAAAAAAAACTAAAAAAAAGTCTACCAGTAAAGTTTAAAAAATCACTACTCTTTTAGTCTTATAAGCGCTAAAAACTAGCACATTGATTTTATAGGTCTAGATTGTAACATTTTCGACCTATCAAAAGGTATTAAAAAAAATAAAGAATCTAATACATATTCAAGTACGGAAAATACGATGGCATAAAATTCAAATAGCTTACAACTGATTTTACCATGGTAATAAAAAACAAGAAAACCATACAAAATGTCTATGGAAAGTTGGATGTGCAAGAGCTATTCAAGTCAAACATCAATGTTTTGGCATTGCCCATGAAAAACATCGAAGTAGTTTGGATCCACATGCTGCTCCTTCCCTATCACACTCTATACATCGGCGATCTTAGCCTGTTCTCTCACCTAGCATAAGCTCACCAAGACACTCTTTTCACATGTTCCTCGCCGAAAAGTTTTGGCATCACAATTGACATTGATGAATAGGACACATCCATACATATTTTTTTTCGACCTGAGGAGGATCCCCATTTGCATTCAGAGAACGGAAATACAATAGTTTTAGAGTTTACAGAGGACAGGAAAGAGCATAGGAGCAGAGAAAAGCGCTTGACCACCTGCGCAAGAGGAGCCTAAAAGAATAAAAAAACTGCAAAAGGCTAGTAGAGCTCTAACAGCTAAACGAGCAACCAACTTCCAGCTAGAACCAGAAACTACCAGCACCCCTACCCAGAGTTAAACATCATACAGACAGATAGCACAAGCAGCAACACCAGCAGAAACAACAAAAAAACATCGCCAGGGAGCTTGTCAGTTCTTGCGGGTTCCATCATCTTCTGGGTCTTCAGTCCTCCCAGCAACCTCCTGCTTGTTCCCACGGTTGGTTGCTAGAATGTCCATGGCCACCTTCAGCGTCATGTTGACCCCCTCCTCAAGAGTCTTCCTGTCCATCTCGACAAATAGACATGTCCAATACTTCATTAGCGCACATGCATGGCAAACTATCTCAATAGGGTTTTTGATCAGTTTTTTCTTAAAACGTGCTTTGTTCCTTGCTTTCCAAATGGCCCAGCAAACAGCAGCTACACTCCAGACATGTGCCTTCTGTCCTTGAGGTAGCCACTTAAAACACCAGGCCCAGCACTGTTCCAGATTAGCTTGGATACTGTTGGCACCCAAACTTTTCGCTATATACAAGCCCATATTAATTTTGCACATCCATACATAATGCTTTGATTCCAATCATTATGACTCAAATATGACGATTTTCATGGTGGTGGCCTAGGGGATGAACATGTTTCGTCGGGCACATGCAATTGGTCCATCGTTTCCACAATGTGCATGTGTCACAAGATCACGAGCATGTCAGCACCGGCCCTGTTCACCGTCAGGCAACAGCGGCCACTGAAGAAGGAGGCAAGCCAAGTGAAGAAGCAGGCCGGAAGCCCAGGCCCAAGACCAAGAGCGTCCGTTACCATGGCCCAGAATGGCTCAATGGCTGAGGCGATGTAATAGCAGCGTGTTCGGCTTGTCTACTTAAGTAGGTGTGCGTGTTGGAGTTGGCTATGAACTATTCCCCAAACTAATCGAGATTCGTCTGTTGCCGTCCCCTTGCTCTGCTTCCCACCTCAAACTCCGATTCCTTCCTCCCTTCCTACCTTGCTGTTAACAGAGCAGAGCAAGAGATCATTTGGCTTTTCTCTTCGCGAGAGCATGGATAGCAGGTCTGAGATTAGTTCGACGGTTCTTTCAAAAGGCCCGAGGGTCCGATAGATGTTCTGCCTGCTTGAGACAGTAGTGGCCCTAGCAAACATGAGTAGCATTGCAAAAATAGGTAACTACAAGTATGCAATAAAAGGTCCAAGATTATCCAAAATTTAAATTTACAAGAGGGACAACAAACTAAACCATGTACAGGAGACTTTGTTTTATTGAGAATTGAGTTCATCGAGAGAAAACTAAAGGCTATCTTGGTTTTGCCTCAGCACAAAATGCACAATCACGGTATATGAATGGGGGGAAAAACCCTTTAAGCTAATGAATTGGTTGAAGATAACTATAAAATTTTTGCTGATAGATACAGTGCGTGCACATAGAGATAAGACAATTACAACAAAAACAAGTAATCAAACTATTTTAAAATATTTTCAACTAATACATCCTGATGATGTTAGTGAAAAAAAGCTAACCACCCGTGCTACTTGCGCAGGCCACCTTGATACTAATTATAACTGAATGGTTGTATTTTTTACCTTGTAACAACCATCCAGCAAAAAGCAGCACAAGTGTTTGGACTTGGACTGACTACAGATCATCTCTTCATGAGAAGTTCATGATCTAACAAATGTAACAAAAAGAATTTCTAGTAACTCTGACCAGAAAAAAAAAAAAAGAGAGAGAGAAAAAGAACTTCATAACGTTAGCAGGTTATCGATCACCAACCACAGCTGCGCTCCACTGACAAGCTCAAACCAGTCTTGAAGCTCACAATCTAACGGGCAAGCCATAGTTGGGAAAAGATCGGATCACGCCATCACGGCTGGCGGTCACGATGACCGTGCTCCACGCGGCGGATATCAAGGAGAGGCAGTCGCCCAGCTGCGGGCTGCTTTCAGGCTTTGCAGTAGAAGGCAACTTCTCCTCAGGCCATGTCGCTGATCCCTTGCTGCTGTCCACGAACGACCACGGCCCAGGGGACTGGCACTCCTCGTGGTGGTGCAAAATCGGCGCACTGGATGATTTCTCATTCAGGCAGGAAGGCTTCGTGTGCCCATCTTGGTGCACTCCAGGCCATGGTACCGCAGTAGTCACATCTTTGGAGAAGAACAGCTCACATGAATGAACTGATTTTGCATCTCCAGAATTCGCAAAGTTCCAAATATAGACATTGGAATCTTTGCCGGCAGATATAAGATATCTGCCGTCTGATGTTAAAGACGGTGATGATAAAGCCTTTGACTTCCAAGGCCCTGTATCAGAGATAAGTTAAAAAAAAAAAGCAGCAGCATCTATCAGTAACTGAAGTCAAGAGGTGTAACATGGTTGAAACATGATGAGTTTCTACTTTCTGTGTGAATCTACCTTCAAACTTTTGGATGGTATCACCATTGGCGACTCGAATTTTGGAACCCCCTGATGTAATTATAATCCCAGTGGAATCAATTGTACATAACTGCAAAGCGGAGGTCACAAATTAGCAATTTGATTTGATTTAATAATTGCAAGGATACTAGTGCTTCCACAAACTCGCTGCAGAAAAATCATACAGTATGAGCCAAGGGAGAAATAAACCTGTAAACTGTTGATCCGACTGGCAGCTGATTTTTTCTTCCCTTGCACAAACAATTCTTTCTCTAGCTGGATGTTTTCACCTAAAAAGGAAAATTGAACCACTCACTCTTAGTACTGAATTATTGGTAAACATATTTTTTGGCGATTACCATGGTTTACTATTACACATGGAAGTTGAAACACTCGACATAAGTAAAATTACATTTGAGAAAAAAGACCTCCATGTACCTGATTGGTCATAGAAACGACATGCGCCTGCAATCGTGCCAACAATAAAACCCTGGTTTGCAAAAGCATGAATTAGAACCCACTTATGGAAAAAAAAATGCAATGACAATGGTATCTGATTCACACCTTTCCATCTGGTTGATAACTCAAAGCAGTTATGATATTTCGCGTATCAGCCCAGTCAGTTACTCGCTTGTCCAACACATCCCAAATGCGCACTTTACCATCTAATGAACCGCTGATGAAGTATTTCTCATCAATAGGGTTGAATTGAACACATGTTACTGTTATCAATTACAAAGGAACAGAAGAGAGTCAGGTTCTTCTCCAAGGAAAAAATATTTAAGTTCTTATTATGCTTCAATGTACTGAGAACATCACAAGGTTTTTCTCATCATCACAGCAATGTTGCTACACAGAGGATATCAACATTGAGCAACGATTCGATTAAGTTTTCAAAACTCATAATAGTTCACAGATATTCAGCTTACCATAGTCTCTGTGTTTGAAAACTGCAAGACAACCATCACAGCCAGGTTTCCATAAGCGCACTGTTTTATCTTTGGATGATGTTAAGAGATACTGCAGTCAAACCAAGGCAAAAAAAAAAGGGTAAGGAATTTAACAGGGAAACAGCACTAACTAATACTCCCTCCATTTTAAATATACGACGTTTAGTGACAACCTAATTAGTTTATTTTTTAGCTAATTAGCTTGTCCTAAGCACCATATATTTAAAAATGGAGGGAGTATCTGTTTATAATGCATGGAAACAGGTTAGTGAATATAGGTTAAGTGGTCTGAGTAAGATATGTGAGGTATGCAGAATACAAAGGAAGACTTACATCTGATTTGGACCATGCCATGTCAAGGATATCACTTGTATGGCCACGGAATTCATGTAATGGAGTCTCTGATATACGAAAAACCTTCTTGGGTATAACTGCAAGTCCCTGGTTCTGCCCCTTTTCTATATTTGTATTAATGACCTGAACTTTCTCCACCTTTTCACAGGGATCCTCTCCCCTATACAACTTAGGAGATGCTTCTACTTCTATAATTTGCCATATTCGTACAACACAATCCTCACCACCACTTGCTAAATACCATCCAGATGGGCTGAATTTCATGACCCTAATTGAACCCTTGTGAGCTCTAATTTCTTGATCCATGTAGACAGCAGAGAATTCAAGAAATTTTTTCTTCCGATGTTGAACTCTTGTTCTGGTTGGTATACTATTTGTGCAATTTTTCACATGTACATCATACTTGCAGATGCCACCAAAGCTTCTCTTTGTCACGAGTTTCTTCAACAAGCTTTTGACATCCTTTTTCTTAGCACTTTTTGTTTCTTTTGCAGGACTGTTACCACATCCCCTCCGCAATAATTTCTGAACAGACCGAGAGAGGCCAAGCAAACTCTCAAACTCCAGAAGAGACATCACCTTATCTGATCCAACCTCCTTGAGCATGTCCGTTATACTGCTATGTGCACCATTGTGGACAATATATTTCTTTCCACTATCCATATCCCTTATGCAACAGGCACTGTCAAACTCCGATTCATTGTCACAAACAGATGTACCCACGGAAGAATGGCCACTGACACTTCTCTCCTCCATGTCAGTGGAAGACTCAACAGCTGTGATTTCACCATGGCATTGGAAAGAATCTGTTCTGGCAGAAACAAAATCATCGAATCCCATTCCTTTAAGGAACTTTTGCCGCCTTTCTTGAACACTCATTGGCTCATTTGCCCAAATCTCATACTCAAATGTCATTGGCACTGAAACTTCATCACTTGTGCTGCAATCCTCTGAACATGAAGGTTCCCCTGGAGATCGAACATCTTCAAATGCATCAAAGAAAACATCATCGCTGTCTGATTCAGATCTTGGCATCTTCAATGAATATGATTCAGCACCAAACAGTGTATTGACACGGAGGGGCTCTAGCACTCAGTGAAGGCTGTGGGAAATCAGACTGTCATCTGCAATCAACAATGCAAATATGAGGCTATGGTAAAGGAGGAAAAAGGGTGGTAACGTGAGAAGAAGACGGAGCAGCACCCCAGAAAATGACTCCCGGTAAAGGTATGGGCAAGTGGACGAGATCTTTTCAAATGAAAATTTCCAACTTCAAGTGAAAAATATTCGCACGCACCAAAAGTAAATTCTGTTTACATTAAAGATGCGTACGACTAGGAGTATTAAGTAAAGTAGGATGTAACTAGTTCAATTACTAAAGAAAAGTATGCAAAAAGGAAGTATGAAGGTCTGCATAAAATGGAACTGCAAAACCAGAGAGAGCCAAAAAGTTCAGTTCGGCAGCAGTTCACTGTTTACAGTGCGAATGACAAGAGGAAAGTTCGCCAAGATGGGCCAAAAGAGCAGCATATAGCATTATAGCAAGATACTCAGAACCAACTAAAAATCCTCACTCGTGGAGCAATGCAAACCGCTACCATTTCAAGCAAAGCAAAGCAAATGCTAGTAGCCTAGTACTACAACAGTGCTTACCAGGTCCACAACTGTGAACTGTCACAGGTTGTCAACAATAAACCAAACAAAAGAAAGCACAGGCCCAGGCTAACCACCACTAAACTAACCTAGCGGCCTCGGTTAATCTTACAGCCTGTGCTCGGTAGTAAACGATCGTAAATTTCCATCCCATTTTCTCTCACACCAAATCAGCAGACGATCATTTAGGGTCTCCCGAGTTTACGATCTCCCGAACAGACCGTTAATCGCCGCCGCCTCCGTCCGGCACTCCTGACAATGCTCACCAACAAGGCAACAACTCGACACCCGTACACCTCAAGCCGCCGCACCTAGGGAATCCCACCGGGCGGACGAAGCAAGAAGAACACACACAGCAACACCAACAACCCACACGGGACCGGACGGGAGCCCGCAGATCCCGAGGTAGGGAACTGGCGGAGCAACTGCGAAAAACAGCGCGGAAAGGTTAGAGTGGTGCTGGTGCCCCGGAGTAAAAACAGCCTCTGCGGCGTAGCGTACCGTGGATGGGAAAGCGGGAAGGGAGGAGCAGGAGCAGGGGGGTGCCTGCCGGCGGGCGCCGCCTCCTATTTTGTCTCCTGCATCTGCGCTGCGCCGACCGGGCCGCAGGCGTAGGGCGTAACTCCGCTCTCCGCGTACATGGCCATTAAAGTCGCGGCCATTCAGTTGAGAGGAACTGCCCCGGTGGGGAAACAAAATTAAATTAAAGTTTTTTTTGATCTTTTGGTCAGAACCTTGTACTAGTGGAGAAAAAGATAGTTTTGTTTGTTCTTGTACGCAGAAATGCAGAGTCAAAGAACAACGGGAAGACAAATTTCTTTATTCGTTTTTTTCATATAAGAAAGAAACCATTGAACCGAAAGAATTTACTTACTGCTAGAGTGAATTTTGTAAAAAAAAATCGAACTGATCAGAAACGAAGCGCTTGGTTGCATGTGTTCTGTGGGCCACCGCGCCAATAAATTGGGCGTCCGCTCGCACCGGTGGGAAAATGTAAATGCATAAGTTCAAAAAAAAATGTAAATGCTAGGACTCCGTTTCGAAAGGGCAAGTGGGCAACGACGCTGTTCCATTTCCAACCGACAAAATTTGAAAAAAAGTATGCGGAATCAGGGAGATGGGTCTCCAAAAATCCAGCACTAATTTCCGGGCTAATTTTGCAGGACATAAGCAAAACGAGGTTAGTTTTCAGGAACCGAGCGCAACATTCCAAAATAAAAAGAAAAAACTAAGAGTTTTACCATTCTGATGTGAATCACATGGACAACGGTGCTCTTTCAGAGCAGTTGGGACTGTTCCAATCAATCACGCGCCCACAACTAAATCGATGGAGAAGCTAAGAAAAACCAAACGGACAGCGGATCACTGTGCCATTGCCTCGTGAGATCGACCGCCGCCTAAACGGAACAGAGAACAGCGAGAATTCAGTTCAGAGCACACCACTCACCTACTGCGAGAGCCCTCCACGGCCTCTCCCCCTGCCGCCGCCGCCGCCGATCTTCGCCCGCCACGCGCCATCGCGGTTGCGGTAGGATCAGAGGATGATGGCCCGAGGGAGACGGAGACCTCGGCGGAGGGTACTTGGAGGGCACAGGAATGGGACCGAGCTTGGGATTGGCCGACGGGGCTGTTGGATTGGACGCTTCCTCCGCTCCGGAGGGAGTCCGGCCGCCCGCCTCGTTTGCTCCGGTCTCTGGTCTTGGTTTCCAAGGTCAGAGAGAGAGAGGCGTTTGTTTGTTTGTTTGGGTCTCCGTCGCTGTCTAATGGCGCCTCTTATGCTGGGCTAACCCCGACGCGGTCTTCCAATCCACTTGGTCGCGTCGTTTTTGCTGGGGCCGGACCGGCGGACCCCGGGCCGGGTCCGGGTGGGCCGGCCCGCCCTGGGATTCCTGATGCGTTTTTTTATTAAGGTTGAATTGGTGGACTGCTGTGTGTGCTCCGTTGGTACTGCTAGTGCTAGTAGTACAACTACGACTCTAACAGCATGTCCTTTCATCGCAGAAAAATAAAAATGATGGAAGGCAAGGTTGTACTACCAGCATGTCGTTTGCTAACAAACCTTTCCATCCTCCTCTGTAGTACTAATTTTTTGACGTTACGTATATAAGAAGAGGGCACTGCTTCACCAAAAACTGGAGTCAGAAAAGTGTTACACAAACCTAGGTAAAATACTTGTTGGCATTCATCTGACAGATTGTTTGTTGGTAGTATTAGCGTTTCCTAATTTTGTTTGATGGTGTAAAAGGCCCAAAACTCGCCTTGTAGTTGCAGCCACATGTGTAATGCTGTAGTAGACTTAGGGCCTGTTTAGTTCCACCCAAAACCTAAATTTTTTTGCGCAGTATCCATCACATCGAATCTTGCGGCACATGCATGGAGTACTAAATGTAGACGAAAAAAAACTAATTACACAGTTGGGTGAGAAATCGCGAGACGAAACTTTCAAACCTAATTAGTCCATAATTAAACACTAATTACTAAATAAAAACGAAAAGTGCTACAGTACTCAAAACCAAAAAAATTTGCCAACTAAACAGACCCTTACTCCTACATATTACTGTTATAAAAAACAGTACAACTCATCCATCCGGACAAAAGCGCCATCCCCATCCCCTTGTGATGTCCAAACTACGCATCACAAGTGCAGACGCAACGCATGAACGCAATAGATAAAAAGGGCTGCGCAAAAAAGATGCATGTGATGAGGGTGAAGGGGAATCACCACCACCACCATCATCTCCTTCCCCTGAGTCCTGATAAACAAAACCCACCTTTTAAGCTGTCAAGAGGACTGGATATATACTTCCATCCTCCTTTAGACCTTCCGACCACGGGAGCAAGGTCACGCACGCTTCTGCCGATTCTTCTTCCTACCATTTGCTCGTGTTCACACGGGTGCTGAGACTGGAACCCGGGCACTTTACTACACGGGGATGGAATGGTGTGCAGTAGCATAGGAGTATTTTTTTTTTAATTTCAGGTGATGTGATGTTATCATGTTAACAATGAAATTAAGCCGAAACGAGCTGTCTGGTCTGGCTTATGATCCAGCCCCATGCATTAGTTGGTCTAATCTGGCATGGTTATTAGTTTACGAGTATACTAGTAGCTTGGGCCATGATTAGCAAGCTAAGGTTTTTCCTGGCTTTGTGCTGGCCTTATAGCTGCTTCAATATATTTCTACGTACTCGTACATGTTGCCAAATGGCTGCTGCTGCATCATGGATAACACTCTGGAAAACACTCTACGTACTCGTACTCGTACATGTTGCCAAATGGGCGTTGGAAAACACTCTGGAAATTTGAGGAACCAAAAACAAGTGGGGAAGTGGGAACAATTGCGCACCTGAAAAACAGTTGCATCAGTAGGGGCCCCGGCCGGCTTTATTATCTGCAACAGGAGCGGCGAGCAGCAGCCGGCCGTCGCTCGCTGTCGCTGGTTCGGATTCAGGAGGCAGAGTCTGCCGCCGCAGTCGCAGAGGACACAGTCAGGTAAAAGGCTGTGTACGCTTGCCGCCAGCCAGCCAGGCAAGCAGGGACACGGTCAGGTCAGGTTTAGGGCTGCGCTGCAGCTGGCCTTACGTGCTGTACGCTTACTGTAGCTATATATATATACTCCTAGGCAGATCGTTACGTCAGTGTCACTGATTGTTTTTAATCAGCTGCGGCTGCAAATGGCAAAGGACTTGCATTTGCTTAAGCCCTATGGGTATGGGATATTGGGATGCCAAGTCAAAGCCTCGCTTTGCCTCAACAACACCGGCGGTCATGTGGCCGTGAGCTCGCCAAGACAGCGACGGGCCATTAACAATCATGTACTACGTAAAATGCACTCCAGTTCTCTGTGGGTTCGTTAAGCCTCGAAGATTCCGCGCCTTTTTGCATGGATCCCCGCGCGTTAACTCCGAAAAGCTTGGCGTTATCGCCCGATTAGTCGTCCGCGACGACTAACACGTACGGCCTCTAATAGCTCGCTGCTGCAACTGCAAGCGCCATACGGAGTACAATACAAAATGCAATGCCCCGAAGATGGAGAAACGTGCCGGTGGGCACGGTCCTGGTCGCTCGCCGGGCCAACGGGCGGCCGCGTGCGTGTGGGCGAGCGGAGTGGACTCCGGTACTCCACCGGCGATGAGGTTAGGGGCGGAGCCAGGATTCGAGGATAGGGGGAGCAATGGACAAAGTAACGAGCTTCAATACAATGATGATTATTGACAACCGGCTTCTAATGGCTTCAATAGATTAGCACTTGAACCAACCAGCTTGAGAAAACTACGAATAATCTTTCTCTTTTTACTACTATCTAATAGAGCGTATATTAGGAGGAGCTAAACTGATAAATAACTAATAATAATAAAGACATATATAGATTACGTATATCTAATAGGGCGCCTCCGCCACTGGATGAGATGATGCATACCGTACGTCAGGCACGCACGCAACGCACCGGGCGTCCCCAGGTCTCTCGGCTCGGCTGCTCGGGGACCTGACAAAGTGGGAGAGGTAGGTAATCAGATGTTAACGATTCGCGCCAAGCCACTCCGGCACACGCACAAATGGTGGCGGCCAGCATTCCGGCATGGGTGGATCCATGTGCCTGCTAACTGTGCACCTGTGCGTGCCACTCGGCATTCATACAGCTTTGCATTTCTCAAAAGGGGGAAAAAAAATACTGGAGTGGAAGTTGCAAGTGGAGCCCGGCGCGTACGGTACGTGTCGCGCGCATGTGCTTCCACGACCCAACGAATAGCAAAAAGGTTCGTGCTGCTTGCGTGTGAGCTGCTGGTGATTATCGCTCCACCCTCCACGGATTGCTTAACAAAACAATGCTGTGTCGTCGTCTTCATCACTTGGCCACGAGCCCCCGACCGGGGCAGGAGATGATATCGAGTGGAGGCAGGAGCCACCTTTTCGCCAGGAGTTTTGCGGCGAGCAATGATCATGGACCGTATCAGCTTCCGCCATTGTTAATGCTATCGTATCAGGGAGCGCGTGAAAGGTTTGTGAGCCCGGGATCGTGTTTCTCGCCTGCCACTGCCAGGATCGCTGCGGCCCGCGGACGAGATCTCCAGCGATTATTGCACACGATGCGCACAGACAGTCTGATACGTACCAGCTATTCAATTCAATTCAATTCTCGTACCGTGCTCGTGTTATCATCAGTGTCACGGCACTGAGATTCAGAATCTGGTCTATTCGCCCTTTGCCATTCACTAGCAGGGACCAACTGTCCAAGTAAATAAGCTTGGTCAGGTTTAAATATCTGCACGTAAACTGGCCGGATCCTTTGGATCGGTTCAATCTGGGTGGTGGGTGAGGTTCTGAAAAACACCAACGGTTCAGGGTTCACTCTATCATAAAAGGAACGTATCTATAAGATTCGTACAAGTCAAACTCTCTTAAGTTTGATCAAATTTATAGTAAAAAATAGTAACATTTATGTCTCCAACTAGATTTACTACGAAAATATATTCTATAATTAATTTAATGATACTTATTTTGTATTATAAACTCATGTTCGCTTGACTGAAATGCCAGGCTGAAAAATACTGTTGGCTGATTTGTTTTGAGAGAAAAACATTGTTCTTTCGCTGAAAAAGTACGGCCCTATTTGTACCTTCAACGATATTGTCAAGAGAACATGATCGAGGGCCAAAAAAATGCTTCACTATTCTTAGTACCCTTTTTCTTCTAATTAATTTCCACCGAAGACAGTACTGTTGGAATTTGTTCCGTAGCATCATCTAGTTACATGCAATCGAGTTGCCATCCGCAGAAGGTTTAATTTGCATCTACATATGTTGTCTTCATTATATATAATTAGATTATAATATCTTTCTTGCAGCATCATCGATATACATTTGATTATTGATTTTATTGATATGGATAGTCTAGTTATTCCCGACCGTTAGGTCACCATAAAATGTAACATTACTATTTTTCTGATTAATCTCACAGTTTCTAGACCTTCGTGTTATTTGACATGGATACTCTATTTATTTTTGGCCATTAGATCACTATAAAATCCAACAGTGCAAATTATTTTTTTCTGGTTTGGTTAATCTCATAATTTTTGGGCCTTATATTTGACATAAATACTGTATTTCTTCTCGTCCATTAGATCAGCATAAAATCCAACGGCACATATTTTTTTTGGTTTATCTCGTAATTTAGACTTTGTTTTGACATGAATACTCGATTTATTATCGGCCATTAGATCATCAAAGAATATAACAGTGCATATTCTTTTCTCTTGATTAATCTTGTAATTTATAGATTTTGTATTTGATATTAACACTCTATTTATTCTCAGCTGTTAGATCATAATTTTTTTTTACAAAGAATATACGAAGCAACTCCACGTTCCACGTGTACTAGTGAAGCTGCAAAATACTCTTGAAGTCTTGATGAGGAGCAGCAGCTGTCTCTGAAAGTTTTCAGAAATGAAACCGCGTAGTTTTCAGAAACGAAAATCAAAATAGACATGCATGCAGTGCAAACGGAGAACTTGGCGGACCGGATTCAGGAGGCAAAGCTACGTACTAGGCGTCCGTCCTAGAGAGTAGGGGTACTTGTAGGCTTGTAGGTAGGGGTACATTCAGCAAATATGCGGTTGATGGTGCGAGAGGAAGAAATAGAAGGGATATCCCAGCTTAACCAACAAACATGCAGCCGCAAGTGGAAGGGAAAACCATTGCTTAATTATAACTGGAGTAATAAATCTGGGTGTCACTCAAAGTCAAAACCTGTCCTCCAAACAACGCGGGCGAGCATGTGCTGCTCCACCGGGCACCGGGCCATCTACGTTTGCATGGGTCCCAGCGCATTAACGTTTGCATGGGTCCCAGCGCATTAAACTCGTAAAGGCTTTCCGGCAACGAACGACGACGCTACTTTACGCCGCCGACGCGCCGTGGTTGGTCAGTTCAATGCAGGAAGCGTGCGTACTAGAGAAAGAGGAGCCTGGTTCGCTCGCCGTCATCGCGGCGGGAGGGGCGACCACGAACGGGATGCGCGAACTGGCCGGGGAGACGTACACGGCGTCGATTGGGTGGATGAGCTACCGGATGAGTGGAGTGGACTCGGACTCGACGCTCGACGGTGATAGGCGCGGCAAGCATCGTCGCCAGCGCGCACTGCACGGTCTCTCGCTCAGCCGAGGCGGGTTGCGCTGAACGCGCTCAACAACAAAGACAACGACAAATCTCTGCCACTGCCAGTGCCATGTCCAGCGCCTGCTGCCTCATCTCTCCCTCTGCTGTGAGAGTGTTTGGTTCCTTCACGTAAAGTTTTCTCCAGTCAGCTTGATGTTTGGATCAGTAATTTGCAGTATTAAACATAGATTAATTATAAAACTAATTACATAGACTGGGATTAGTTTGCGAGACAAATCTATTAAGCAAAATTAGTCCATGATTTGATAATATGGTGCTACAGTAAACATATGATAATCATAAATTACGCTGGCTTAATAGATTCTTCTCGCTAATTAGTCTACTCCTATGTAATTAGTTTTATAATCTGTTTATGTTTAGTCCTCTAGTTAGCATCTAAACATCCGACGTTATAACCGGACTAAACTTTAGCCCCCGGTCAAACACTGCCGGATTGTGAGAATTGAGATCATGCGTGCGAGTGCGACATGGATTACGCGGCCATGTGGCCACCTTTTCGCGGCAGATACAGTGGCGGTTTCTTTATCCCTGCCTGCATGTGTGCGCGCGCTCTCTACACTTGCCGATTGGCAATTCTCCGCGATGCATGATTCGATACGCCGGCCACGGCCGGAAGCACAAGTTGGGAGTTGAGCCTGGAAGTGACTCGTGTTCTATACTCCCTCTGTTAAAAAAAATGCAATTTCGAAGATAAAGTGACATATGGAAACAGAATGAGTACATATATTTAGCAACTTGCTGGAGTACTTCTCGATGAGTCAGTGGATCATCTGATTTTGATTTTGATGGAACTGAACCATTTAAATCCCATTCAAGCATGGTAGCCAGCGTGGCCGAATTTTTTATTTTTTAACTCTTTTTTTCAACATTTTTCACAGATATGTCTCTGAAGATAAGATTTCAAAATCTGGACCCTTAGCTCAACGCCAGAGCTTACACTGCGCGGCGTCATCGTTGCTGGCGCCGAGCTCCAGGCCACATTGGCGCCATGGACGCAGACATGGCAGCCCGCTCGGCGCTGTGGATCTTGACGTCGAGCTCAGCGCCAACAATCGTGACGCCAAGCCCTCTTACGTATGGGCCCGAGTTTCCTTTCTCTCTTTCTCTCTACCGTCCCCACCCGCACCGTCCGCGTCGTCCCCGACCGCGCCGCAGCGCCCGCGACGCCCCTTCCTCGGCCGCGAAGCCGCGGCCGCGCCGCTCCAGTGCGCGGCCCGCGCGTCCTCGCCCTCGCCTTGCCCTGCCCCACCCGTGCGCGGCCCGCGCGCCCTCGCCGGCCGCTGTGCCCGCGCGCCCTCATAACATTCCCACCTGCATTTCCTAGTGCTATGTTCAAACGAAAAATTATATCATATATGTCTTAGCAAAAGAAACAAAATACGATTTCATGTTTACCATAAAAATAATCAACCTCATCATAGTCAACCATATGGCCACAATAATGGCCTATTCCAAGCTCCGAATGGACAAGACCGTAGTTGGATTTAACACCACATTCGCACTTGACTAGAGGTGCTTTGTAAATTAACTTTTCTTTCTTCTTTTTCTTTGCCTTTGGTGGCTCCGGCCATTGATTCTTAGGACCGTAGAGCCACTCATTGAAACGACACTTCGCAAATACATAGCGCTACAAGAGAATACATTAGTACACGCACACCTATAGAGATAAACATTTAACACAGATACACATTCCACTTACTTCGTGTTTGTTCGGACACACAAACTCCAACGTATTCTCAGGGTTTATCACAGCTCGACCTCCGCATTCGCACAGAAGAGGTTCCTCGAGTCGTCTAACTGCGGCTAGGTGCTTCTCCTTAGCCGTCATTGGCGGGGGGTTAGGGGGGTGGAACGCACCGCTTGAAGTGCTCACGTGGATGTCTCCCTCTACACCAATCGTCGAAAAGGAGGTATCTAGGGTCAAACTTATCTGCACCGTCGATCCACTGAAAGAAAAAGCACCTTTCATGGTCCTATACAACAAGATTACAACAAAATATTAGTAACCTACTTACACAAATGAAGAAAAAAGATAGTGGAAATAATTACTTACATTAAAACGACTGCATGTGTAGAAACAACGCGTCGCTGTGTCTGGATGTCTTGATTGAAACACGTCAGCTGGGAAACCACAGTCACAGTTAGGGTCAGGGAGGTCAGGAGGGACGGGGGCATCTTTGCTAGACGCGTCGGAGTATAATTCTCGAGGACGACCCCCGTTTTCGCCAAAACTCCTCCCGATACATTTCTTGCATCTAACAAAACGGTTGTAATTTAACAAACAAAAATCAAAACATCACAAATTAATGTCAATGAGAACCATAACTACAATACAACCAATTTCGTTCTAAGAAACGAAAACAATTAACATTAAACCCAAAACCAAGGGTTGTATAATACAAATATTAAAAATTGCATGAAACCCTAAGTAATGATGATTCTTAGGTTGAAAAATCCGACTAATATATACCGAATCGATACGAAAAAAATTAGGAGGGGAGCGAGGATACCTTGCTCTCGAAGATCTACGGATCAAATCAAAGTTTTCAAGGTCCAATATGCCGATTCGTGAGGTAGGACGAAGTGGGGAAAGAAAAAACCCGAGAGGAAGGAGAAAGAAGAAGAAGAAGGCTCGGGCAGAAAGGTTGGGGTCGGAGTTAAAACACCACCTCGGCGTCATAGATCATGGCGCCAAGCTCGACGCCAGGATCTACGGCGCCAAGCTTGGCGCCAGGATCTATGGCGCCGAGCTGACTGCCAAGTCACCGCCACGTCTGCGTTGAGCCCAAGACCTCGGCGCCAGCAACGATGACGCCGAGCTAAGGGTCCAGATTTTAAAATCTTACCTCCAGGGACATATCTGTAAAAAAAAATTCAAAAAAAAGGCTAAAAAAAAATCGGCCAGCATGGCACCAGAAGTTAGATGTTGCTCAAAGGAAAAAAAAACAGAAGTTAGATAGAACTCCTCAAGAAGCCCAACGGACCTATATTCCGCACGGGTTGGCCCAGCTACGCGCATTTGGCTAGGTCGGAAATATCTGAACCTAAGGCCGAGGCAGCTTCCCGTACCGCACGACACCATGGGCTCCCTTTGCAAGATGATTTGCACACAAAACTTGACAATCCTCTGTTCACACACTTGGGGTCGCTATTGCTTCTCAAAAAAAAAATCTCGTTGTCTGGAACCTAAAGCTCGCCATTTCTGCTACGGCGAGATTATTTATTTTTGGGCGGCAGGAACACGACGTCCAAACCAGTGAAGCAGTACCGAAACCGCAACTTGTGTGTTCAACCTTGGTTTGGAGCACGCATGCATTCGGATAGGGATGGCTTGGCGTGCGAGTGCGAGGAAACCAAGTGCATTCGGATAAGGTGGGGCCCCGGCCGGCCCGGGGCAGCTGACGAGAGAACGGCAAATCGGCAGCTGGGCCCTGGTACACGTACACACAGTCGCGCGTGTCTCGTCCAGTCGCTGTTCGTCGAGCCACATCGATCTTCAGTCGTCGTTGGCCGTCACCGTACGTTACGTGAGCTAGCCCTCTTGGTCTTGGATCGTGCCGGGCGGCGTGCGCCTCCGTCTTTGTTGATCGAAAAAGACGGAGCAGGGTGCGACACGTAAGGCAAGGCCGGGAACACTGTTCCTCCTCCTTCTCATCGTGTATATATGTAATGTAATCGAGCCAACACAGCAGCATAGGTTCGTTACGTACCTATCACACAAGATGCATCAGTGCATGCACGCATCGATGGTCACTCTATGGCATATGTATGATGATGATATAAAGAAAACCACGCGACAGTTTCGTAAGGTACGTACGTGTGCACGCCAAAGACGAACATGACACATAGTATATATAATAATATGGAACATGACTTTAGGTAGGGAAGGCAGTGTGATTTGACCCAGGAAAAGAAAAGGATAATCGATCTCTCTGCAGAGATATTTGGACGGAGAACGCCTCAATCAGTCAGACTCTTCGTATTGTCGTATTTAACTTATAAATCATGAATTATCAATTAATGAATATTTTTTTTTCTCACATCAAACGAGTCAAACAGTGTTTTCAGCCCTGAATCAAACCCAAACGAAAAGAGCGAGTGTCGCTGGTCGCCGGAGAA
The DNA here is from genome assembly GCA_904845875.1 of Miscanthus lutarioriparius. Classification (NCBI taxonomy): domain Eukaryota; kingdom Viridiplantae; phylum Streptophyta; class Magnoliopsida; order Poales; family Poaceae; genus Miscanthus; species Miscanthus lutarioriparius. The sequence goes on along the minus strand of CAJGYO010000011.1, from coordinate 40,270,635 downwards.
CGCTCTCCGTGTCCGCGAACCAGTCAAACTGATAGCCGACTCTTATTGCTGTTAGAGGTCGTCCTTGATGGCCTACCGATCGATCGGTACATGTCACCACCGAACAGATTTTACTACTAGTCTTTGCAAGAAAAGGTACCGTGTGCCTCGCTCCCGTCATGTCTCGCTTCTCTCAAGTCCCATCCACACCGACATATATATATGTACATGTCACCAAACATATTCATCATCATGTGCGTTTTTTTTGGACGGAGGTAGTAAACGCCAAACAAAATTTTCATACCAATTAATTCAAACCGTCCTGCACATTACTGTACTTGGGAAGATATAAGTTTATGAACAAAAATGATGTGAGTGTAGTGTAATGTAATAACTCAGAACATTTTGTCAAACTCGGCCCCTGCATCCCTGCACTGTGCACTATTCTGTCATCCTCTCTCGCTCAGAACGTCAAAGCAACATGTTTACAGTGTATCATTATCTTTCAGCTAGCTCTATGCATGAGAAGAAAATGGGCTTAGAAAAGAATAAATGAAAGCACCAAGAGGAGCAGATTAAAATCATCAAACAACACTTCAGCAAGAATTGAAGTTAGGTGCACACGCGCGTCATCCAAGCTGGCTAGCCATTCCTCTCTCTTTCAAAGCTGAAAAGCATACTACTGCAACATGCTACATACAGATACAGTTAATCCTTAATCAAGGCATGTTACAGTCAACTATAATGTAACCAGTTAACCACCCATATGATATCGATACGTATATTTCATCCTGACCAGAGCTTCTATCCTATGTACCTGCCCTCCTGCTAGTGTGGTAGACGATGCTGCTTCACGTACTTCACGGCTGCTTCTGCCGCTGGCTCTCGATGCCGACGGAGTTGTGCTGCCGGGACGGGCCGGACGGCGGCGCCGGCCTCCTCGGCAAGAACCCGAAGAAGTTGTTGGATGCGCCTCCCTGCAGCGGCCGGCCCTTGAACGGCTGCATGCCGCCTCTCGAAGCCTGGCAGCAGCTTGTTGGCAAGAACACGACGAGGAGAAGGACGAGTAAGAACCAGCAGAGAAGCTGCAACACAGCCCTGTTGCTTCTTCTTCTTCTCAGCTGCCAACAGCACCCCATGGGTCTAGCTAGCTAGTAGAGCGAGGACCGGGAAGAGCTACCTAGGCCGGGGGAGAGAAATGGAGCCTGCCGATGGCAAGTGTGAAGGGGCTGAGAAATGATGGGTTTGGTGAAGGGCAAATGGAGAGAGGAGGGTGGAGGAGGCGGTGGAAAACTATATATAGAGAGAGGGAGAGCAACGAGAATGTGTGTCTTTATTCTAGATTAATAAAATAAATGTGTATATTATTACATACTCCCTTCGTTCTAAATTATAATTCATTTGGCTTTTTTAACCCTGATCATTCGTCTTATTCAAAAAATTTAAGTCATTCTTGAAGAACTTTCGTTAATAAAGCAAGCCACACCAAAAAAAGTAATACTTAACATGAATTTTTAAATAAGATGAGTGGTCAAACTTAAAGCCAAAAAAGCCAAACAAACTATAATTTGAAATGGATTTAGTATTATACTGTTGGAGGAGGAGGAGGAGGAGGATGAGCATTGATTCGTTCATTGTCCAGAATGAAGGGACGAAGGAAAATGCAGGCCGCATGCGCGCACCGCCCCCTCGTCAATGCGCGATCAGCATCCTGAGCCCCACCATGCTCCTCCTCCTCCTTGGTCGACCACAGCTTTTTATTTCCGGCCTCTGCATGTCGATCTGTAGGTGCACCCACACAAAGTCAAGACCATGCCGGCCCACCCTAAATCTGCACCGTACGTAGTAGTTCATAATGTCAGTTTGGCTAGCTCTGCCCCTTGTTGCACTGACGGTATATACATGTGCGTGTAGAAGCATGCAAACGACTGAACCATCAACGGAATTGGCCACCAAATTGAGCGCGCTACCATAACCATTGTTACGGTTGGGTGCTTCTCCGATCCAGCGAGGGACTGCTTAGATTTTGGCCTTTAGATCAAGAAAAGGTTATTGGCCGGCAGGTAGGCAGTAGGCTTGGGCTGGGGAGGACCGGAGGTGGTGGCGAGGAATCGCTGTTGGAGGTGATGGAGCACAAAATGGAGGAGTGATTCAACTCCAGGAAGACAAAGAACACAGAATTGTTTCAGTCGGAGGTGGAAGAAACAATTAACGTTAGGCGCCGGATGGTGATCTAAGGCCCCGTTTGGCAGGGCTTCACTTCACTAGTGAAGCCATATTTTTTTTTGACTTCAGCTCCACGAACAGTTCCACCGGTGCCCTTGAACAGCTCCACGAACAGTCCGCCATCTCGACCTTACAAACCTTCCAGCAGCTACCACGACTATGGTAATAATTTCTAGGGACAGTAAAAAATATGGATTTTAAGTATGGTTCTCGTAACTAACGGTCTGACGGAGCCGCCGCCGTCTCTTCCCAGTCTTGCCGAGGACCGCTGTCTCTGACTGAGATCGCCGCCGAGAAAAGCCGGAGGTCGCCGCCCCGTCGAATTGGAACGCCACGGCTGGCAGCAACCCCACCATCAAGGTAATCTTCAGTTGATTGTTTATGCTGTATGTAAGTAACATTCGTCGTGGTACAAGTTTATTGTTTAGATTTCGGGATGAAATTGAATTGAAGTTTAATTCCAAGTTAAACTTACTTTAGCCAATCAAACATTGGAGCTAGAGTTCAAGGGCACTTTTACATAAATGGGGACAATGCACACGGCGAAAGTGAAAGCTAGTCCTTGTGAAGGTTTATTAGATGCTTCAACCATGTTTGAGTGGGACCCATGGGATCCTCCCTTTCCTCCATGTCCTCCTATTCCTCCCGATATGTCCTTCAATTCCCATTCCAAATTGGTCACTGAGGTGAAGGAGACTTACCACACTTATGGTGTTCCTCTTTTTCTGTTTTCTTTCCTTATTATTTGTGGCTGTTGATGCATTTTCTCTCCCAGTGGTTTGATAAAAAAGAACTGATTGCGACCTCCAGAGCGACCAATCTAATCATCCCAGATCGTACTCCAGAGGTAACTTATCTCCATTTGGGGATTTCAAATGATAAATTCTTCTTGTTATTTAATATCAATTATTCGTTTGTGCCTACAATATCTTTTGCTTCAGTATTTAACTTGCATGTTTTGGGTTTTATTATGTTTTACTGTATGATGAAGTGTTATTTTAAGATTGTGTTTATTTTCATTTCATCTTCGAATTGATAACTGATTAGCTTTCACCCTTTTTTTTCAGTTGTCGATGGATCAATCTAGTGGGTGAATCATGCCTTCTACATTACAATGCCCCGCTTGGTGCCCATCCTGGAAAAGGATAGCGTCCGGCGCTTCCTACGCTTAATCAATCGGGAAGGACGGGGCATGGGATGGGGTTTCATCATCACCCCACAAACCTTCAACCAGATGATCTTGCAAAATGCATTGCGATGTGCCAAAGTTGTCTTGGAGGGCAAGGATCCTGAGCTTCATGGGTTTCGTGCCAACCCCAATTGCATGAACCGATTTGGTTTTTTCCCCCTCCACCAAGCTGCTGAAATTTTCTCTGTTGACATGATCAAGTTGCTGTTCGAATACAATGCATCAGCAAATGTACGCACATCAGGCACTCAAGTTATTGAGAACCTACTGCCTCTACATGTTGCTGTGGAGAACACTTGCTTGCACATGTATCTGGAGGATAATGCATTTCCTAACCAAGATGATCTGGATAGCGATTATGCAAATATCAAGTATGTCTGCAAGCTTATCCATCTTCTGTGCCTGCCTGAGATGGTATGCCACATCCATCTACTTTCTCAACACAACTAAGGAAAATGTTGACTTCTTATCTCAAACCACTACGCTCGCAATCTTAGGACTAAGCATTCTTACATCTGAGTTCTCAAATACTTAATGTTTATATTTTTTCAAAAAAAAACCCCTTAATGTTTCCTTAATTTATGTGCACTTGTGGAGACACCTTTTTTGTTACTACTTCCTCCATTTCAAAATGTAAGGTGTGGTTTCATTTGGCATGGTCTCCCAAAGTAGACTTTGACTTGCAATTTCTCCTATACTATAATGTTGTAGCAACAAGATCAATACTTTAAGATAACACTTTCAAATCAATTTTTTGTAGCAAAATTTACTTCTTCTAAGACTAATTGTTTGTTAATGATTACAAGGTTTGAATCTTGAAAGTGTGCCTTATTAAAAGAAATAGAGAGAGCAGTTGAGAAATTGAAAAGTTTAAGTTCGTGTCACCAAAATTTTGAGCATTGATTTTATTTTGCCTGGATATCGCAACACTGTTGGAAGTAAATTAGCATTGCGCGTATATATGAGTTCTAAATGACTCAAATTTGGTTCTTGTTATTTGTCTTTGCAGAAGATTTTCTTGGATACAGTTAGACTGCTTGCGAAGCACACAGATAATCTTGTTGATGAGCTCTGGTATTACATAAAGCATGGAAAGCTTGTTCAGACTGCAGTCCTGCTCCTGGGTGCTCAAAAGCATATCGGTACACGGTCTTCCTGCGAGGGAAATGGAAAATATTACAAGTTAGATGGGTTTGCTATTACCATTAACCAAATTCGGGACCACACCTTGCAACTGGAGGCGAGTCAAAACAGAAAGAATGACAAGGAGCAGGAGATGGAGAAAAAGCTTGCTCATACTGCGTTGATGCTTGTTCGTGCAGTTGCCCTAGCTGGTCAAGTTCTCGATGCATATATTCAATCATATCTGAAGGTACCAAATTGTTTTTTGCAGTTGCAGTGCCTAATATTCCTGTGCAGTACTACTTTTATCCCCAAATAAATCAACTTCTAAAGTTGTCCTAAATCAAACTTTTGTAAGCTTGACCAAATTTATAAAAAATAACATAAATATTTTATATTTATGACACAAATTAGTATAATTAGATACACCGTGAAATATATTTTTATAGTGTACTTATATTTGGTTTCATAGATTTTGAAATTCTTTCTTATAAAATTGATCAAACATACAAAAGTTTGGCTTTAATTCTGAAAGGTGATTTATTTGGGGATGGAGAGAGTATGATCTACTGTGTCGCATTGACATTTAATATTCTAAAAAAAAGGCATGCCTAATAGCAGCTCCAGCAGGGCGGCTCTACTTGTGCCCTCAAAACTAAATTTGAGGGCTTGAGACAAAAGCAGAGGATAGAGGTTCAGCAGGGCCCCTACTAGAGCCCTCAAATTTGAGGGGGCCCTCAAATTCCCCCTCCGGCCCTCATTCTTGGGGCTCTGGTCGGAGCCCTCAAATATCTGTTGGGCAGTTCCGCTCCCCGCGTACACGGGGAAACTCCGTCCGCGCTCGTGCCCATGCTGCCACCTCCTCGTCTTTGGCGCGACTCCCTCCCCGAGAGCTCATCCTTGGCCTTGCCGCCGCCTCCACTGTCTTCGGCGTGGCTTCCTCCCTGAGCGGCTCATCCCCTGGGAACTGACTCCAAGAAGCTCATCGCCGGAATCCTTGTGCCTCGCCAGATCCCTCAGCATCGCCGTCGCCTCCTCCGTCTAGTCTCCGGCGCTGCTCCCCCCTCGAACGGCTCATCCCCGATCTCTTCCTCCCGGCGCTCAAAGAAGTGATGGCACCTGTGTTTGGACTTCTCTCACCGAGCGGGCGCGTGCGGACTCCCCTTTAAGAACAGAGGCATAGGCGCTTGACACTCCTCTGCCCGGAGGGTGGTCCCAGGTGCTAGGGCCCTGCATCAAGATAGCTCAGTTGGGTAGACTGTTGAGGATGACGAGTGGGTCCTCGAGTGGGTCCTTGAGGGCTTCTACTAGAGCAGATGCAAAAGACCCGGCCTTCAAAAATGAGGGGGAGCCCTCAAATCAAAAGTAGTGGCTCTTGTTTGAGGGTTCCTGCTGGAGTTGATCTAAGGCATCTTTCCCTGTGCTTGAGAACGTCTTCCCAGGTTGACTTTGGGGCCTGCATTTAACCTAATCGATAAAAGATGCTAGAACTACTCAAATCAATTGAGAGGAAAAGCAAACGTCCAGTCTACAAACTCTTTTTACTGGCCGAGCTAAAGATGTAGGATTTGTATGGGGAAGCCATAACTTGCATACACTGGACTCACTGGTGTATCCACATTTGACCGTTATAACGTGTTAAGGATTGTGAAAGAACTTTGAGAATTTCAAATAGTTTAATTTTGATTTCTTTCAAAGTTGTATCTGTGAAGTGTCAAATTGTTTTGTATTATGAGACATTGTTTGCAGCGATTGTCAGCAGTTACATTCTAGAATTATTAATTTACTTCTATACAGTTGATATATACACAATAGTAGACCCCTATAACTCCTGATCCAACTCAGCAGTTGAAAGGTATTATCATGGAATCAGTCTTGTTAATTTGTTAATTATATCTCTGGTAATTGATACATCAGCTCTAATGACTTCTTTTCCTTGAATATTGGTTTATAAAATTAATATGTCTATGTAGAAGTGTCTTTTATAATTATGTTGGATTATTACCAGTAATCTTGAGGCTTGTTTTAGAACAATTGCATATCCAAATATCATTTGGTAATTTCGCCATAAAAATGACAAACATTATCTGTCGCACAACCACTGATAGCCTCAATTTGGAACATTTATCTATAAATGAACATGTCAAATTATGAATAACTTGTGTACATTTTACTGTTGCTAACGTGTTAAAGGATTGTGCAAACTTTGATAATTTCAAATGCATAGGATAGTTTAGTTTTGTCTGATTTGAGATTCCCCTAAGATATCTTGCAAGTAATTCACAAGAACCTCAAAATAATGAATTTGTTTTTGGACTTACATATTTATATTTGTGCCATGCATGCTACAATTATTGGTTGTAGTTCGTATTTATTGAAAATGTTTTGAGTACTATTCTTTTGCATTGCAGTTATGTCCATCATCTCTCAATCCATCGAGTGACTGTGTTGTTGTGTTCCATTACAGCCCTATCAATTGATTCAAATGTCTAACAAGTAAAATATATCATGCTCCATGCAGGTTCCCCGTAATATGCAGGTGCCCCATGAGGAGGTACATGAACGTGTCTCCTCGATTCTCAAGAATCGTGGTTTCTGTCCTGGTGAAGAAGTCATCTGCGTTGGAAACCTGTACCTCCATAAACCCTTGCTTTCCTTCAGTTATAATAAATATTTGTTCAAGTATTCATTTCTTCTACTTGTTCTTGAAGCGATCGTTATGAGGATGTATTATCTAAAGAAGAGTCACCTTACAAACATGGTACGCAACCATTTGTTCTGATCAAAATCTCATTCAAATTTTGAAACAATAAGCCACAATGATTTTTGTGATGGAAAACAGGTGATATGAATGCAATCATGAAAACTAAGGGAACCCAGCTTGCTGAAGCAGAAAAGGTAAAGATATTTATATGATACTGTTGTATTTCCGTCCCATCGTTCAAGGACAAAGTTGAGAATCTCCACATTTGTCTTGCTTTTCATGTTTTCCTTCCCATTTAATTAATATATTTCACCTAATTTAGAACATCTATTCATTGTTGCGATCTCCAAATTTTCTACAGCGGTTTATTATCGTAAGACTATGGCCAGGGTTCTTGTTATTTTACAGCTCGTGTGCTTCTTTTTGGTTGTTGTATTGAGCCTTCTTTGGTAGAAATATTTGTGAAACGAAGGCAATTGTGCCACGAGCTAATCTCTTGAGCCAACAGCTCTGGGGTTGCTTGGTTACTTTGCCTTGCCTAGCCTCATCTTACCAGGCAAGGATATCTGTTTGGTAGTAGCTTTAGACCCTTGCTTTGCTTAGCAAGCTAACTTGCTTGGGTAAGCTTTTCCTTGCCGAGTTAGACGAGCCAATCTGGCTCTCCCGCGCTGGCAAGGCAAGTGGCCGGTGCATGCGCCAAAAAGAGCTATCTGAGAATAGCACGCAAGGGTTTATGATTAGCCAAACGGATGGATCCCTTGCATGCCCTTGTCCCTGCTTAGCTTTTCTGAGCATGGCTAGACAATCTTACCTACCTAGCTTGTGTTGGCAAAGGAACCAAACAGTCCTTAATGTGCTTTGTTGTTGGCTCAAGATATTAAGCTATATTAATGAGTCAACAACAATGCACTTTAAACAAGGGATGGAAGTCATAGTCTCATAGGCATCAACCAAGCCAACACAATGGACTCATAGGAAAGCTCAAGAGAATTAGGCTAGACAATTCTATTGCACTGGACAAAATTCAGTGGGTCCTAGAAGTAGGGTTGTGAGAGGCAACAATCACTTGCACTCTTTTATAGTTGGCATATAGAATTTACGGTCGGTTTCGCCAAATTCCAATCTCTTGTCGTGGTTGCTTCAATATCATCATCTATGATTTTCTACGAGATTCGTCTATGTCATTCTTAATACGGTGAAAGCTTATGTCATACTCCCCCAATATCTTTTCAAATATTTGAGGCTGTTGCGCATAACTAGGGACATAAGATTCTAACATCAACCAGGTCCTACTTTTTTTAGAACACTTAATGCAAGGGCACTTCAAGTCATTCTCTTTTGTGAATCCTCAAACTTAGGACTTCCTTAGCATTTAAGGCCGTCAAAACACCCCTCACATAAAGGAATGTAACACCCTTTACCTTTTGACTATAAATATCAAAAAAATTATATCGATTGACAACATAAGATTGGTATTACTAGGTTTATTATGAAAAATAATTTCATAATATATAACCAATGTTATTAAGGTGTCGCTTAAGCGATACTTAAGCGTCGCGGCGCTCCAGGCTCGTCTTAGAGCAAGTATAATTTCAAATGCATAGGATAGTTTAGTTTTGTATGATTTGAGATTCCCCTAAGATATCTTGCAAGTAATTCACAAGAACCTCAAAATAATGAATTTGTTTTTGGACTTACATATTTATATTTGTGCCATGCATGCTACAATTATTGGTTGTAGCTCGTATTTATTGAAAATGTTTTGAGTACTATTCTTTTGCATTGCAGTTATGTCCATCATCTCTCAATCCATCGAGTGACTGTGTTGTTGTGTTCCATTACAGCCCTATCAATTGATTCAAATGTCTAACAAGTAAAATATATCATGCTCCATGCAGGTTCCCCCTAATATGCAGGTGCCCCATGAGGAGGTACATGAACGTGTCTCCTCGATTCTTAAGAATCGTGGTTTCTGTCCTGGTGAAGAAGTCATCTGCGCTGGAAACCTGTACCTCCATAAACCCTAGCTTTCCTTCAGTTATAATAAATATTTGTTCAAGTATTCATTTCTTCTACTTGTTCTTGAAGCGATCGTTATGAGGATGTATTATCTAAAGAAGAGTCACCTTACAAACATGGTATGCAACCATTTGTTCTGATCAAAATCTCATTCAAATTTTGAAACAATAAGCCACAATGATTTTTGTGATGGAAAACAGGTGATATGAATGCAATCATGAAAGCTAAGGGAACCCAGCTTGCTGAAGCATAAAAGGTAAAGATATTTATACGATACTGTTGTGCCACGAGCTAATCTCTTGAGCCAACAGCTCTGGGGTTGCTTGGTTACTTTGCCTTGCCTAGCCTCATCTTACCAGGCAAGGATATCTGTTTGGTAGTAGCTTTAGACCCTTGCTTTGCTTAGCAAGCTAGCTTGCTTGGGTAAGCTTTTCCTTGCCGAGTTAGACGAGCCAATCTGGCTCTCCTGCGCTGGCAAGGCAAGTGGCCGGTGCATGTGCCAAAAAAAAGCTATCTGAGAATAGCACGCAAGGGTTTATGATTAGCCAAACGGATGGATCCCTTGCATGCCACCAAACGCATGCCCCTGTCCCTGCTTAGCTTTGCTGAGCATGGTTAGCCAATCTTACCTACCTAGCTTGTGTTGGCAAAGGAACCAAACAGCCCTTAATGTGCTTTGTTGTTGGCTCAAGAGATTAAGCTATATTAATGAGTCAACAAGGGAAGGAAGTCATAGTCTCATAGGCATAAACCAAGCCAACACAATGGACTCATAGGAAAGCTCAAGAGAATTAGGCTAGACAATTCTATTGCACTGGACAAAATTCAGTGGGTCCTAGAAGTAGGGTTGTGAGAGGCAACAATCACTTGCACTCTTTTATAGTTGGGCTTACAGAATTTGCGGTCGGTTTCGCCAAATTCCAATCTCTTGTCGTGATTGCTTCAATATCATCATCTATGATTTTCTACGAGATTCGTCTATGTCATTCTTAATACGGTAAAAGCTTATGTCATACTCCCAAATATCTTTTCAAATATTTGAGGCTGTTGCGCATAACTAGGGACATAAGATTCTAACATCAACTAGGTCCTACTTTTTTAGAACACTTAATGCAAGGGCACTTCAAGTCATTCTCTTTTGTGAATCCTCAAACTTAGGACTTCCTTAGCATTTAGGGCCATCAAAACACCCCTCATATAAAGGAATGTAACACCCTTTACCTTTTGACTATAAATTAAAAAAATATCGATTGACAACATAAGATTGGTATTACTAGGTTTATTATGAAAAATAATTTCATAATATAGAACAAGTGTTATTAAGGTGTCGCTTAAGCGATGCTTAAGCGTCGCGGCGCTCTAGGCTCGTCTTAGAGCAAGTATAATAGCAGGCTGTAAGCAGGTTGACTGCTGACGTGGAGGAGAGAGGAGATGAGAGAGAGGAGAAGCGGACTGTAAGCTTACAGCCAGCTTAGACACAAGAACCGAGAAACTCTATGAGAGAGACAGGTGGGCCATGTATTAATGCTGAAGAGCTGACTACTATATGGGTGGGCTAAGAGTTAGGCTGCAAGTATCTTGCAGCCAGCAGCTGGCTGTATTATTAGCCTTGCTTTTAGGGGTAAGGCGACGCCTTGGCGCCTTATGCGTGCGCATGCTGACGCCCCCTCGATTCCGCCATCTCCTCATCGATTCTGATGCTGGTCCTCTCTATTCCGCCGTCTCCTCATTGATTCCGCTTGATTCCGCCGTCTCCTTGCCGCCATCCGCTCGATTCTGCCATCTCCTCGCCGCCGTATGCTCGATCTGGAAGGGGACGGCAACGGCTGTAGATATGGAAGGGGAGCAGCGAGGGAGGGGAGCAGAGCATCGCATCCGGAGAGAGAGGGGAGCAGAGCAGCGCACTGGAGAAAGAGGGGAGGAGCTGCGGAGCCGTGGAGATGGAATGAGTGGTGGAGAACAAGAGGGGAGCAACACTGGAGGGGATTGGGATAAGCCACGCCAGGAGGGGAGGGGCACTTGGGCCACCTGGTGGGCTGGGCTAGCCCACTTCTTACTCTTCCTTTCTTTTTCTTTTTTCCTTTTCTTTTTTCTTCATCATCTACTACTCTAAGCTGCTGTTTTAAGTTTTTCTTAAATTCGTAAGACGTCGTCTCGCCTCACGGTTTAGTCGCCTAAGCGTAAGGTGGTAGTCACTCGTCACGCCTCGCCTTACCGCCTTAATAACCGTGTATATAACTGTTTGTATATAAGCTTATATATAAGCCTTGTAGACCCGTGTCGATGTTCTAATGGACTTGTATTTCTGATCAAAGGAAGTAGGTACTATACTCAACCCACTCATAGAATAAATCAGCTAGTGGAAATGGTCCTTATGAGTAGCTTTAGTGATGTTGCATTTTTCTGTGACATTGAATATAATATCTAATATCTGAGTGAGTGCTTGGATGTACCTTGTTTCAAAACAAGTTCTTGCTGGCTGGTCATACCAAAATACCTGATGTGACGTTTTGCAATTTCTAACATTTGGATCTTTTATTGAACTTTGACAGGTTATGAAAAATAAAACACCTAGAGGATGGGAACTCAAGTACGCAAGGAGAATTTTTTCCCCTATTGGAGATCAACATTATCATCCCGATTGCCTGTGAAGGTGATCCGTGGAACAGATATACCTAATCTTAAACAACAGCAAAACTCTTGGAATAAATTAGTAGGCCAAGGATCACCCCCAACTCCAGATCTCAATCTTGGTCTGTTGGCTAGGGTTCAGAAATTAAGTAATCATCAACCCACAAGAACGTTTGGCAGTGCTGCATTGCCACTATTGAAGATGTTGAGGAATGCATGACAAGGAGATACACCATAGGTAATATTGCCTAGACCAAGTATATTTGTCACAAATGAAACACAACATAAAAACTTCCTGGTACACCTAGAACTTGTAGAAAACTATATCATTTGGATTTGTTGAAATTATAAAGCTGTTAAAGAGAAATTATGTTATATTGTACCTCGTTCTCACAAGGTCTTCATTCTTGTTCACCATATTTTGAGGCAAAGCACCTCTCTTTTAGCAAATACAAGGTCTTATAGCCATAACGTGACTAGTTAACCTTAGAACAATGATAGGAAAGCTCAGAGACAAATTGGAAGCGAGAATGAGTCAAAATAGAGGGCCAAAGTTCGGAAGTTCTAGACAAAAGTTCAGAAGTTTAGTTAAGTTTCAAACAAATGTTCATAAGTTTCTCAAGTTCAGAAGTTTGGCTAAGTCTGGAAGTCCCAGATTGCCCAAACAACAACCTCCGAAACAATAAGAAAAAAATCCATAACTTGATCAAACAAACTCCAAAATTTGTGAAATTTTACACACGCACCTTTCCTAACCTGTAAAGAAGTTGTTCCCAAGAGAGTTTGCCCAAAATATTGAGCTTTCTTCATCAATCTCATAGAATTAGGGAAACCCTAAGAAAAGGAGGAATTTGGAGGAAACTTAAAATTTGTGGAGCTTAAGTGAGGATTTGGTAGGGGTAGGATTGCTTACCCATGTCATACCACCAATTTGCCCCCAAAAATCCAACCCAACTCATAGCTAAACATGAAGAACGAAAAAACATCAAAATAGCTCCAAAAATCTAGAAAACTAAACACGCAAGGACTACTGAGAAGGGAATGGATTTAGCACAAATTCCCTGCATCAAGGACATGGGTTAATGCTCAGATCTAGCTACAAGGAAACTTGAAAACCGGTCTGAGTTGGTTTTCCCTGAATATATTCATTAGGGTTTGAAACCTGCCAAAACCAGCCCTAGCTGGTTTGGAAACCATCCTATGCCGATTTTCAAAGTCAATTTTGAATTAATCCCATATTTAACACTAGTTACTCAGATTTCTCATTTAGGATGTTTTGAGAAATTCTAGGTCACATCTAGCACTTAGTGTTGCACCCCTCTTCATAGTACAACATACATATACTCAAGCATTAAAAATACACATTTAATACTACTTAAGCCTTGCATTCTTCAAATATTGTCTTTTCAATCTCACCATTTGAGGGCTGTCAACACTGTATTGAGCTAAACCACATGGGGTGTGACTTTGGATTTCTTAGGCCATTTGATCAAGACTACATGACGAGATCCTAACATAGGGGTATGTTAAGCCTCGGGATCAAAGGTTCCCAACCGAGAGACCCCCCGATCGACCCTTCCAGGATCGCCCGGGGGCTCAGGGGCTACACCCCTCAGGTGCACTCGCACGCACCTTCCGGCTAAGGATAGGGCCGAGCCCGAGCAAGCCTTCCATCCCCCGAGCCTCAGGCTCCCAATTGATGGAAGTCTAAATCCGATCCTTGGCCCCCTCTCGACCTTCAGCGAGGCCTGAGACAGGCGCCTCGAGCCTCCAAGGCTCCGGGGCTGCCCAGTAGGCGCGGCGCTGTCAACCACTCCTCCGACAGGGTCACGCACGGGGTGTGACGCAAGAAGATAAATCTCTCCGCTGGCTCCAGGGGCTCCCGGGCCCGCTTGTCAGCCCCTCAAGCCAGCTGCCTTCACCGCTAAGAAGCCTTCAGAAGGCGCACCTAGTGGAGGCCGGTTCAAGCCGACAGAACTTGACACTCAGGGTTGATTGTGTTTTTCTTAGTTATGCTATTCACAGCGTGGGTTATAGATGTCTAATTATAAATTCTAGTGTTCCTGAGATGGCTGTTGATACAATCATGGAATCTAGAGACGCTACATTTTTTGAGAATAAATTTCCCATGAAAAATGCACCTAGCACGACTGGTCATGAATTTATAATTCCCCATGAGCATGAAAATTTTACTCCGATAGAACAAATTGAGGAACCCTATATGCAAAATCCTGAGGAGGATGACACTATACTCACTAGGAAAAGTAAGAGACAGAGGACTGCAAAGTCTTTTGGTGATGACTATATTGTGTATCTTGTGGATGACACACCAACGACCATTGAAGAGGCATATTCCTCTCCTGATGCTGACTTATGAAAGGAAACAGTACGGTGTGAGATGGATTCTATTATGTCTAATGGAACTTGGGAAATAGTTGATCGTCCCTATGGGTGCAAGCCTATAGGGTGTAAATGGGTGTTCAGGAAAAAGCTTAGGCCTGATGGTACTATCGAGAGGTACAAGACAAGACTTGTGGCCAAGGGTTATACTCAAAAGAAAGGTGAGGATTTCTTTGATACTTATTCATCGGTTGTCCGATTGACTATAATTCGAGTTTTGCTTTCCCTGGCAGCCTCCTATGGTTTTATCGTTCATCAAATGGATGTTAAGACAACTTTTCTAAATAGAGAGTTAGAGGAGGAGATCTATATGGATCAGCCGGATGAGTTTGTAGCAAATGGTCAAGAAGGCAAGGTGTGTAAATTATTAAAGTCATATGGCCTAAAACAAGCTCCTAAGCAGTGGCATGAGAAGTTCGATAGAACTCTAACATCTATTGGCTTTGTTGTGAATGAAGCTGACAAATGTGTGCACTATCGGTATAGAGGGGGTGAAGGAGTTATTTTGTGCTTATATGTTGATGACATACTGATATTTGGATCCAACCTCAAAGTAATTGAGGAGGTGAAAGAATTTTTATCTAATAAATTTGAAATGAAAGATTTGAGAGAGGTTGATGTTATTCTTAATATCAAGCTTCTAAGAGAAGGTGATGGTGGGGTAACTCTGTTACAATCCCACTATGTGGAAAATGTGCCGAGTCGCTTTGGGTTTAGTGACTGTGAACCTACTCCTACACCTTATGACCCGAGTGTGCTGTTGAGGAAAAATCGGAGAATAGTAAGGGATCAGTTGAGATATTCCCAGATTATTGGTTCGCTCATGTATCTTGCTAGTG
Source organism: Miscanthus lutarioriparius (assembly GCA_904845875.1). Classification (NCBI taxonomy): domain Eukaryota; kingdom Viridiplantae; phylum Streptophyta; class Magnoliopsida; order Poales; family Poaceae; genus Miscanthus; species Miscanthus lutarioriparius. The sequence continues at coordinate 40,255,526 of CAJGYO010000011.1, read as the reverse complement.
CAACAAGGCCTAACATCTCATTTGTTGTGTGTAAGCTGAGCCGGTTTGTGTCAAACCCAAGAGATGATCACTGGCGTGCTCTTGAGAGAGTGATGCGCTATCTAAAAGGCACTATGAGCTATGGTATTCGTTATACCGGACATCCGAAGGTGCTGGAAGGCTATTGTGATGCCAACGGGATTCTCTGATGTTGATGAGCTTTATGCCACAAGTGGATATGTGTTTTCGCTTGGAGGTGGTGCTGTTTCCTGTAAGTCTTGCAAGCAGACTATCTTAACGAAGTCTACAATCGAAGCAGAACTCACAACATTAGACACCGCTGGCTCTGAGGCCGAGTGGCTTCGTGATTTCCTTATGGATTTACCGGTTGTTGAAAAACCCATACCGGTTATTTCTATGAACTGCGATAACCAGACTGTGATTACGAAGGTTAACAGTTCTAAGGATAACACGATGTCTACAAGGCATGTTAAGCAATGACTAAAATCTATTAAAAAATTAAGAAACTCCGGAGTAATAGCGTTGGACTATGTTCACACGTCTAACAATCTGATAGATCAGTTCACTAAGGGTCTGTCACGTAATGTGATAGAAAGTGCATCGAGAGAGATATGTTTGAGTCTCACATGAAATTTACTATAGTGGTAACATGTTCTATGTGATCGGAGATCCCGTGAAGTAGGATGGTGAAACAAGCAAGTAGTAAATTGTGAGAAAAGATCCTTAGTAAGACTCATTTCTGATACATATCTTTTCTTTCTGTAAGGCAGGTTGATTTTTACCTTAATGTGTTCTAAGTGGCTTGCTAAAGCAAAGATGTTATCCTACAGAACATCTTTTGAGGAACACACCTATATGAGTCAGACTGCTGGTCACAGTCTATGAGATTTATGTGATCTCTAAATACTCATGAAAGGCACTGGAGTATGACTTATATGCTTCAAATAGAGGGAACATCTTTTGCAGCCTAGTATCAGCTAAGGACTTTAGTGACATTCACCTCATACAAAACTATCAATTCAAGGTTTAGTCCATTGTTCAGTTGTGACTGAGTGAAACTATTGCTCTAGATGGATGTTCAACTTAATATTCTCTATCAAAACACTGGTATATCAAAGAAATATGGTTATAAAACTATTTTGTTACAAACCCTAGAGTTTGGTGGGGATTGTTGGATATATTATGTGCTTGGCCCGTATAATATTTAATAAATCAAATAAAACTCCATGGTACATAACATTAAGCGTTGTAAGATTTAATACCGTATGGGATTTTGATTAAACGTTTACTCAGCTTATTTGGTTAAAAATTATCCATCTTAATTGATAAGCTGAGAAAAGGACAAAGGAGTGCCACACACGCGTGCGCGCCGCCGCCGACCGGGCCATGGGCGTGGGCCGGGCCGGGCCGAGGCCGTGGGCGAGGGCGTGGCGTGGCGGGCAGGCGGGCGGGCGTGACCAGGTTTTGCCACTTAATCCACATAATCACCGGAGTTTCTTCTTTATGGTGGAGACGAACTGATTGCACGAGTTACCGTCTCTTCGTGTCTCCGTCTCCTGGGTTCCTCCACTGCCTTTCTCCCTCCCTGTCACAGCCATAAATATGAAGTCCTTCATTAGTTCAATTCTTCCGCTTCGCTTTCGAGAGACCACATCTCAGCCGCCATTTGGGTTTCCCCGTCCCGTACCTCTGCGCGCATGGAGTAGCGGGAGAGCAGGTGCCTCTGGAACCCTCGTCCGCCTGCGAACCTTGCACGGGGTGTGCGGCGATTAGGTTTTTGGGGAGCGATTCTATGACTGTTCGTCCGACGTCTTCTTTCTGGTGATCGATCGCGGAACTCGTCTTCTTTCTGGTGACCGTTCGTGGGACTGCACTGCGAACACCTTCCTGCATCGACTGTGGTCCACGACTTTGAGCAACGTACTATGGCGACTAGTGCGAATGGAGCCTCCGATGCCCTCAGCATGGGACCCTTCGCTGGGTACACTCTTATTTCTGTGATTACAGCACTTTGCGTTCTTACTGTATCGATCTGTATGCCATACTTGCATGCTGTAGCGTTTGTTAGTGATTTACATATGTACATATATATCGTCACAAACCTGCTGATGTTTTATTTTTAAATTAAATTAACTATGAAAATACCTATTTATCTAACAGTCCCCCCTCCTTCTCATCGTGTATATATGTAATGTAATCGAGCCAATACAGCAGCATAGGTTCGTTACGTACCTATTACAGAAGATGCATCAGTGCATGCACGCATCGATGGTCACTCTAAGGCAATGTATGATGATGATATAAAGAAAAGAGTAAAGTGCACCGGTGGTCCTTAAACTTGTACCGCTATGTTATTCCGATCTCTAAACTCACAAATTGACTGTTTAAGTCCTCAAATTTGTTTATCTGTGTCATCTCGGTCCCTAAACTTATTCGGCTGTGTCATCCCGGTCCCTAAACTTGCAAATCGACCGTTTAGGTCCTCAAACTTGTTCAGTTGTGTCATCCCGGTCCCTAAACTTGGTTTTGAGTCCATCTGGGTCAAAACAGGGTGATCTACAAACTTTATATCAAAAAATAATTCATAACTTTTTCATATGATCTCGAATAAAGACAAACTTTATATCAAAATTGAAGCCCTCGACGTGATCCACGACTTTGTAGTTGAAAAGTTTTTGAATTAAAATTGTTTAGGGTCCCAAAATATTATTGTATGTTTATAGATTTTGAAATTTAAAATTAAATTTTGGGACACTAAATGACTTCAAACAAAAAAAACTTTTCAACTACAAAGTCGTAGATCGTATATGATATACGATCAATCTACGACTTATACGATCTACGACTTTGTAGTTGAAAAGTTTTTTTTTGTTTAAAGTCATTTAGTGTCCCAAAATTTAATTTTCAATTTCAAATTTCAAAATCTATAAATATACAATAATATTTTAGAACAGTTTTAATTCAAAAAAATTTTAACTACAAAGTCGTAGATCGCGTCGAGGGCTTCAATTTTGATATAAAGTTTGTCTTCGTTCGAGTTCATATAAAAAAGTTATAAATTATTTTTTGATATAAAGTTTTTAAATCACCCTGCTTTGATCCAGATGGTCTCAAAACTAAGTGTAGGGACCGGAATGACACAACTGAATAAGTTTGATTTGCATGTTTATAGACCAGGTTGACACAGCCAAACAAGTTTAGGGACCAAGATGATATATATAAACAAGTTTGATGACTTAAACAATCGATTTATGAGTTTAGAGACTAGGACGACGTACATGTTTAGGGACAGCTGCTAAAGGAAACCACGCGACAGTTTCGTAAGGTACGTACGTGTGCACGCCAAAGACGTACATGACACATAGTATATATAATAATATGGAACATGACTTTAGGTAGGGAAGGCAGTGTGATTTGACCCAGGAAAAGAAAAGGATAATCGATCTCTCTGCAGAGATATTTGGGCGGAGAACCACTCCAATCAGTGTCGCTGGACGCCGGAGAACGCTATCCGTGTCCGCGAACCAGTCAAACTGATAGCCGACTCTTATTGTTGTTAGAGGTCGTCCTTGATGGCCTACCGATCGATCGGTACATGTCACCACCGAACATATTTTACTACTAGGGCCACGTTTAGTTGGGCCGAATTGGCACCGCTAAACGTACTATAGCTACACTGTCGTTTTGTTTTTATTTGTTAATAATTGTTCAATCGTTGACTAATTAAACTCAAAATATTCGTCTTGCAAAGTATAACCAAATTGTGCAATTAGTTTTTGATTTCGTCAACATTTAGTACTACATGCATGTACCATAAATTTAATGTGACGAAGAATCTTCTTTTTGTATAGTATCAAAGTTGGGATTTTAATGGAACTAAACAGGGCTAGTCTTTGCAAGAAAAGGTACCGTGTGCCTCGCTCCCGTCATGTCTCGCTTCTCTCCCGTCCCATCCACACCGACATATATATACATGTCACCAAACACATTCATCATCATGTGCTTTTTTTTTTCTGGACCGAGGGAGTAAATGGCAAACAAAATTTTCATACCAATTAATTCAAACCGTCCTGCACATTACTGTACTTGGGAAGATATAAGTTTATGAACAAAAATGATGTGAGTGTAGTGTAATGTAATAACTCAGAACATTTTTTCAAACTCGGCCCCTGCATCCCTGCACTGTGCACTATTCTGTCATCCTCTCTCGCTCAGAACGTCAAAGCAACATGTTTACAGTGTATCATTATCTTTCAGCTAGCTCTATGCATGAGAAGAAAATGGGCTTAGAAAAGAATAAATGAAAGCACCAAGAGGAGCAGATTAAAATCATCAAACAACACTTCAGCAAGAATTGAAGTTAGGTGCACACGCGCGTCATCCAAGCTGGCTAGCCATTCCTCTCTCTTTCAAAGCTGAAAAGCATACTACTGCAACATGCTACATACAGATACAGTTAATCCTTAATCAAGGCATGTTACAGTCAACTATAATGTAACCAGTTAACCACCCATATGATATCGATACGTATATTTCATCCTGATCAGAGCTTCTATCCTATGTACCTGCCCTCCTGCTAGTGTGGTAGACGATGCTGCTTCACGTACTTCACGGCTGCTTCTGCCGCTGGCTCTCGATGCCGACGGAGTTGTGCTGCCGGGACGGGCCGGACGGCGGCGCCGGCCTCCTCGGCAAGAACCCGAAGAAGTTGTTGGATGCGCCTCCCTGCAGCGGCCGGCCCTTGAACGGCTGCATGCCGCCTCTCGAAGCCTGGCAGCAGCTTGTTGGCAAGAACACGACGAGGAGAAGGACGAGTAAGAACCAGCAGAGAAGCTGCAACACAGCCCTGTTGCTTCTTCTTCTTCTCAGCTGCCAACAGCACCCCATGGGTCTAGCTAGCTAGTAGAGCGAGGACCGGGAAGAGCTACCTAGGCCGGGGGAGAGAAATGGAGCCTGCCGATGGCAAGTGTGAAGGGGCTGAGAAATGATGGGTTTGGTGAGGGCAAATGGAGAGAGGAGGGTGGAGGCGGTGGAAAACTATATATAGAGAGAGGGAGAGCACCGAAAACCAAATGCGCAGAGAGAATGTGTGTCTTTATTCTAGATTAATAAAATAAATGTGTATATTATTACATGCTCTCTTCGTTCTAAATTATAATTCGTTTGACTTTTTTAGCCCCGACCGTTCGTCTTATTCAAACAATTTAAGTCATTCTTGAAAAACTTTCGTTAATAAAGCAAGCCACACCAAAACAAGTGATCCTTAACATGAATTTTTAAATAAGACGAGTGGTCAAACTTAAGGTTAAAAAAACCAAACAAACTATAATTTGGAATAGATTTAGTATTATACTGTTGTAGTAGCAGTAGTAGGAGGAGGATGAGCATTGATTCGTTCATAGTCCAGAATGCAGGGACGAAGGAAAATGCAGGCCGCATGCGCGCACCGCCCCCTCGTCAATGCGCGATCAGCATCCTGAGCCCCACCATGCTCCTCCTCCTCCTTGGTCGACCACAGCTTTTATTTCCAGCCTCTGCATGTCGATCTGTAGGTGCACCCACACAAAGTCAAGACCATGCCGGCCCACCCTAAACCTGCACCGTACGTAGTAGCTCATAATGTACTTCCTTGACCATATCCTGTTCACAGTTGTCTTGGCCCCGGCTCATGTGAAGAAAATAAGGTAACCCAAATTGTCAGTTTGGCTAGCTCTGCCCCTTGTTGCACTGACGGTATATACATGTGCGTGTAGAAGCATGCAAACGACTGAACCATCAACGGAATTGGCCACCAAATTGAGCGCGCTACCATAACCATTGTTACGGTTGGGTGCTTCTCCGATCCAGCGAGGGACTGCTTAGATTTTGGCCTTTAGATCAAGAAAAGGTTATTGGCCGGCAGGTAGGCAGTAGGCTTGGGCTGGGGAGGACCGGAGGTGGTGGCGAGGAATCGCTGTTGGAGGTGATGGAGCACAAAATGGAGGAGTGATTCAACTCCAGGAAGACAAAGAACACAGAATTGTTTCAGTCGGAGGTGGAAGAAACAATTAACGTTAGGCGCCGGATGGTGATCTAACTACTAAGATTATTGTCCACTAGAATAAACTTTATTTTCATGTGTTTGAATGGCATCTCCTTTTCTAATGTAAAGGCAGAGCTATGTCGTTTAATTAAGAATTAGCAAGTTCACCCGCGCAAATTACGCAAGTAGCTAGTTGGCTTATTGTAGTACTTGGATCTTTATTTGAATATTATTTTTTACAAATAGTTTTATTTATTAAATTATAACTATTTTCTCTCGTTGCGTCTTTAATCTATCTATAGGCATGAAGTCCAACCATGACTTAGAGGTATTGGCATCTTTTTTTTTAATTCCTATCTTGTGACTGCACAATTTCAATTAAGGCTAAATCAAGTAGCCGTCACCACTGCACGACTTCTCAAAAAAAAAAAAAAACTGCGCCGCTCGCCTTCTCCATCGCAGGGGCTGTTTGCCGCGGCCTTCTCCAGCGCGGTGGCGCCACACGCGTGCTGCTCCGCGCGCCCGCACCGCGTCCCCATCCACCTCGCTCGTCGCGGAAGGGAAGACAGGGGAGGCCTGCGCCTGCGCCCCCGTCCACCTCGCACCGTCGGCAGGCAGGGGAGGCCTACGCCACCGCAGTTCCCTACATAGGTAAGCCATGGCCGCCGGCGATGCTATGTTTCAAGTGTTTTAGGCGTTTTCAGACATGTTGCAAGCCTATGTTTCAACTGTATTAGTTTCAGATATGTATGTTTCAAGTGTTTCATACGGATGTTGCAAAAGTAGATCAAGATGTTGTAAATATTGCAATGGTGTACACGTATGTTGCAAGCGTCTTATCCTAATGTTTCATCTGTTTTCAAACGTAAGTTACAAGTGTGTTTATCTTGATGTTGCATTTGTTTCATACATATGTTGCAAGTGTTGCATCTGGATGTTTCAAAAGTAGATTAGGTGTTGCACGTGGAATGCTCGTGGGAAGCGGAGAGAAGGGGGTGTGAGCGGTCCTTGTGCGCGGTCTGGGCACTCAAGTCCGATCTAGTAAAACCTTCCAGCAGCTACGACGACTATGGTAATAATTTCTAGGGACAGTAAAAAATATGGATTTTAAGGTCCCGTTTGGCAGGGCTTCACTTCACTAGTGAAGCCATTTTTTTTTGCCTTCAGCTCCACGAACAGTTCCACCGGTGGAGCTGAAGCGGTTTTGGTAAACCGTTTGGTAAAATGGCTTCCCTGTGAGAGCATGTTTTTATGGGCCTGGAGGAGGAGCCGGGAGAAGCCACTTTTTTGGCTCCATCCCACCCCAAATCACTGTGAGAGCATGTTTTTAGGGGTTCACAGGTGAAGCTATTTTACTTTACCCCGTTTGGTAGAAAACGGCTCCAAACGGCTCCTGAAGCCGGTGGAGAAGCCCTGCCAAACGGGGCCTAAGTATGGTTCTCGTAGCTAACGGTTTGACGGAGCCGCCGCCGTCTCTTCCCAGTCTTGCCGAGGACCGCCGCCCTGTCTCTGACTGAGATCGCCGCCGAGAAAAGCCGGAGGTCGCCGCCCCGTCGAATTGGAACGCCACGGCTGGCAGCAACCCCACCATCAAGGTAATCTTCAGTTGATTGTTTATGCTGTATGTAAGTAACATTCGTCGTGGTACAAGTTTATTGTTTAGATTTCGGGATGAAATTGAATTGAAGTTTAATTCCAAGTTAAACTTACTTTAGCCAATCAAACATTGGAGCTAGAGTTCAAGGGCACTTTTACATAAATGGGGACAATGCACACGGCGAAAGTGAAAGCTAGTCCTTGTGAAGGTTTATTAGATGCTTCAACCATGTTTGAGTGGGACCCATGGGATCCTCCCTTTCCTCCATGTCCTCCTATTCCTCCCGATATGTCCTTCAATTCCCATTCCAAATTGGTCACTGAGGTGAAGGAGACTTACCACACTTATGGTGTTCCTCTTTTTCTGTTTTCTTTCCTTATTATTTGTGGCTGTTGATGCATTTTCTCTCCCAGTGGTTTGATAAAAAAGAACTGATTGCGACCTCCAGAGCGACCAATCTAATCATCCCAGATCGTACTCCAGAGGTAACTTATCTCCATTTGGGGATTTCAAATGATAAATTCTTCTTGTTATTTAATATCAATTATTCGTTTGTGCCTACAATATCTTTTGCTTCAGTATTTAACTTGCATGTTTTGGGTTTTATTATGTTTTACTGTATGATGAAGTGTTATTTTAAGATTGTGTTTATTTTCATTTCATCTTCGAATTGATAACTGATTAGCTTTCACCCTTTTTTTTTCAGTTGTCGATGGATCAATCTAGTGGGTGAATCATGCCTTCTACATTACAATGCCCCGCTTGGTGCCCATCCTGGAAAAGGATAGCGTCCGGCGCTTCCTACGCTTAATCAATCGGGAAGGACGGGGCATGGGATGGGGTTTCATCATCACCCCACAAACCTTCAACCAGATGATCTTGCAAAATGCATTGCGTTGTGCCAAAGTTGTCTTGGAGGGCAAGGATCCTGAGCTTCATGGGTTTCGTGCCAACCCCAATTGCATGAACCGATTTGGTTTTTTCCCCCTCCACCAAGCTGCTGAAATTTTCTCTGTTGACATGATCAAGTTGCTGTTCGAATACAATGCATCAGCAAATGTACGCACATCAGGCACTCAAGTTATTGAGAACCTACTGCCTCTACATGTTGCTGTGGAGAACACTTGCTTGCACATGTATCTGGAGGATAATGCATTTCCTAACCAAGATGATCTGGATAGCGATTATGCAAATATCAAGTATGTCTGCAAGCTTATCCATCTTCTGTGCCTGCCTGAGATGGTATGCCACATCCATCTACTTTCTCAACACAACTAAGGAAAATGTTGACTTCTTATCTCAAACCACTACGCTCGCAATCTTAGGACTAAGCATTCTTACATCTGAGTTCTCAAATACTTAATGTTTATATTTTTTCAAAAAAAAACCCTTAATGTTTCCTTAATTTATGTGCACTTGTGGAGACAACTTTTTTTGTTACTACTTCCTCCATTTCAAAATGTAAGGTGTGGTTTCATTTGGCATACCCGTAGATAAGCGTAGCGGACCGGCGAACGGCGCTCGGGGTTGCGCCCGTCAGGTCCAGCGCCACACCCCGGATAGAGGGACCTATCTCCCACAGTTCGCTCGGGCCAGTCAGAACATTGCCGCCGCGGCAATGCTCCTACGCGGCCTGTCCGAGCCAAACGCCCCGCGCGAACGGGCGATCCATCGGAACCTCCGGGCACTGGTGGAGACCACCGCCGTTCGATAAGCGGAATGCTCCGTGTCGCGACGCCGACTCGCGACCTCGCTCCCCATCCCGAGAGCAGGGACACAGCAGATGGGGCACTACACCCTGTCACCACAACAACCGTTGAGCGCGACGCATGAGGCCGCAGTGGCGCCTCATCATGACCTGACGACCGCTCCACGTCTACCGCCTATCTACGCGCGGCTCGGACCGAACCGAGGCACATGCAGCGGCGACCGGAGTCCCAGCACTAACGGCCCAGGACCACCGACCTTTGCCCACATCCCCAGCATGTGCCGTTCTTACCGCGCTCCAACGGAGGCCACGTCAAAGGTAAGGCCAAGCGCCAGGATCAAGACGAGGGCCCCTCCACGCAGAGGGGAAAAAAGAACAGAAAGGATCGCCACCGACCGGCTAACTCCGCGTCGGTCGCCACGACCGACCAGCTGGGCACGCAGCCTCAGCAGGACCGATCGGGACACTTCCACGAGCTCATGGAGAGCCCGTGCACCAACCACAACTATCCCGTCAACCATCTCTACAAGGACTGCCAGCTCCTCAAGCGCCTGCTGAGGTAGGCTGGCAGGCCGAGGGACAAAAAAGGCAACAGAAGAAGGGGGCACATCAGGCGAGGATTCAGACGACTGAAGGCTGAATTGATCCGACCGGACGCCTACCGACTGAAAGACAACTACGACGACGTTCTCTCCGAACGCTTGGAACAGCTATGTCATTTTTCCCTTTCCCTAAGTTTCAGTCTTACCATTATTCACTAAACGTACACTCCTGTAAGAGCACCCCGACTCGAACACTTTTCGGCTCGGGGCGCTCGGGGGCTCCACTAGGGGGCTCTGCTACCCCTCTGTTTTGTTTTTACCTTGAGTACATTTTTTCATATGGAGAAAACTCCTTCCTACCCAAACAGAAGGACAGTTCGTTCTTTTGATTTGCCTTACGTAGCTTTGCTTTAAAACATTCCGACTGATTGCACCCCACCTTTTCCAACGGTTACGATCGGCCAAGCCTCGCGGGCCACCCCCCGGGCTCACAGTGTCGCAGCCTACGGAACAAACAGGCAGGTACGAGAAAGAAAGAAATATAAAACAGAATTATGCCAAGGGAAAACTAAGGAACGGAGGGGAACAAAGCTTTTTCGAACGGAGCAACTCCATCACAAAAACAAAAAGCCAATTGTAGTCTTTAGAAAACACATGAACGTTTTACACAGGGGCTCCCCCACGAGCTTAAACTTTCTACGTTTACTAACTACTTACATTCTGCAAACTATTAAACTGACCCGGCTGCATCTGCTGGCGGCACGGCCGACGAAGGCGCAGGCTGTTCACTCTCCGGCGGCACGACGTTCGGCTCAATCGAGGCCGAGGCGACATTTCCCCCCGAACCAAGCTCCGGGCTATCCGTAGGCTCGGAAGCATTCTCTCCACGCATGCTTCGGGCCATGTCTTGACGACGAACGTCCATCACCCACTCGGCGGAGACTTGCTCTGACACCGACCGCGCATGCGGCAGCAAGCTCACCCCGATTGTTTGGATGTCCTCCGTGCTCAGACCCTCAGCATACCCACCGTAGATAGCGTCGAAGTCCAGGCTTGGGTGGTGCGTCGCCACCGAGGTCAACACCCCCGACGCTCCATAAAACAACCCGCTCCTGACAAGGTCCTTGACCACGTCCAGGACCTCCGCCAGTTGGGCCGTGGGCGCGCTGGTACTTGGCAACGACCCGAAGATTTCTGAGACGATGAGCCGGGCAGCGTTGCGGATCTGATCGAAATCTCCTACGAGAGCATGTCGCTCTTCATAGGACTTGGCCAGCTCCTCGGCGTTTCGACTGAAGCTCGCCTTGGACGTCTCCAGGTCTCGCTCCAGCGCCTTCACCTTCTCACCCAGCTCTGAAGGAAGGACGACAAACTCAGAAACAGGCTGAGGGAAAAATCAACACCACGAGAAAACAAAAAGGTACGCACCAATGCGAGAGGCCTCAAGGGAGGAGAAATCCTCTGCCTGCCGAGCCACCTGCTCGCGCAGACAGGCACTCGCGTCCTCCATACCCATCACCTGGCTCCGGAGCGCGAGCACCTCCGGATCCACCTCCGATCGGGCCCTCTGCTCCGCCTCTAGGGCCTTCTGTGCCCTCTCCAGGGACGCCAAGGCTTCTCGCAGCACCACCTCGGTGTTCGCCAGGGACGCCCGCACCCCCGCCTCAGCCTCCTCGTGATGAACGCTCTCCGCCTCGAGCCCTTGCTCAGCAGCGGTCGCCCGCTCTGCCGCACGCTGTCCCTCCGCCCGCTCTGTGGCCGCCTTGGTCGCCCGGACCTGGGACTCGCGGCAGGCGGACTCCACCTGACGCTCAAGCTTAGCCATCTAGGCATGTTCCGCCCAGAGGAAGTGGGACTTGCGGGACGACACCTTCCTTATTTCCTGTGAAACAGGCATGCTAAAAACAACCGACAAAAGACTCAAAGGGTAAGAGAGAGTACAAGAAACTCACCTCCGCAGCGAGCTGCAGGTCGACCTCAACCAACTGCCGAGCAAACTAGGCCTGCTTCTGGGCCCTCGCAAGCTTTGCGGATAGCTTGGTGAGCTCGAACACTGCGGCATGCCCTTGCCCCCCAAAAATGTCCCAGAGCTGGCGCTCCTGGGAATCCCGAAGGATGAACATCGCCTTCGACGGGTCCTCAGGAAAAGACCACTCTAGGTCGCCCTCCGATGAACTGCCTGAGGGCCCAACCTCCAACTGGACCACCGCCAGCTCCCGCGGCGACACCACCAGCTCCTGCGGCGACACCGGCAGCTCCGCCGTGGTACCCGCCTCATCGTCAGATGGGATCTCCACCACCTCATTTGCTTGGAACTTCGCCGGGCGTCCCAACTCTGTTCCGGCCATGCTCCCCTCCAGCGCCTTCGATCCCGACAGCAAGGATAGGTCGTGCAGTCCTCCACCCGTCGAGGTAGGGACCTCGTCCTCCCTTGTCTCTTCTGCCACGCCCGGCGGAGGGGCCACAAGAGTTACCTCCGCCGCAACCCCCGTCGTCGGCACCAGGATCGCAGCCAGCAACGCCGCCGCCGCTGTCACATTACTAGCAGTCGCCACGGGGGGCACTACCCCCAGGAGCAAAGGCTTTGTCGCCGCCACCCTGCTGGCCCCTTCACTCGCCGCCACACGCTGCAGAGTGGGCCTCCAATCCTCCTGCACGGGGGTCAGGGCAACACTCAACCCCGGCATCCCCCGGCCTCTGACAAAAATCGCGAGTAAGCCACACTCCAAAAAAAAGGGGGAGAGACTCGACCAGCAAAAGTCGGTGAGGCAACAAAAGGTAACATACCAGGTGGCTAGCGGCACAACCCGGAAGGCAGACTCTGATGACCATGGACCTACAGGGCGAGGAACACCCCCAGGCTATGACCCATGCCCCCTCGCCTCAGATGGGGTCGGAACCGTCCCGACCGGCGCCTGCCCGGCCTACGGATCGCTACGACCCCCGGCTCGGGACTCCCCGACTGGAGCAGCGGGCGGGGCATCCTCCGACTGCAAGTCGCGTATCGTCCGGGCGCCAGTCTGCCCCTCAGACCACCCAGATTGCTCGACTGTGGCCGCGGCAGGCAAGGCCTCCTCCGGCTGCGAGTCTGGCTTTGGCACCGGCTCCGTCACCGCACGAGCGCCCGTCCGCTCCTCGGACAGCCCGGCTCGCCCAGCCGCATCTGCCGTAGGCGGCGATGGGACCGGCGGCACCATCAATGGGCGTGGTGACCGCGTTTGCTTCAACGCTCGCTTGCCAACGGTGTCCGCGCTCGCTGCACGCTTCCATGAAGCAGGAACCTCCACGCGCCGCGCGGCCTCCTGCTCCTCACCAACGGACGTCGCCTCAGGGTCGCGACGCACCGCTGAGGTCACAACGACCTCCTGACTCTCCTCCTCGTCGGAGAAGACCATGTCGTCCAAGTCCGTAGGATCGTCCGACGCGAGTTCTGACTCGACGTCGCTCCTACGTTCCCCGGCCTTCACGCGTCGAGCGACCTCCTTCTTCTTCTCTTCCTTCCGCTGAACCTCCTGGGTCTTCTTCTTCTTCCGAGCGTCGGCCGCCTCCTTCTGGGCGGCCTGTTGGGCTCGGCCCTCCGGACCCTTGGGAAGGTGCGGCCGGGACCTGTACCTCCCAAGCCCCTACGGAATGATAGAACCAAAATCAAAGAAAAGGGAAAGGAGCAGAGAAAGAGCACGAACAAAGAGCATACTAGCGTGGGCACGATCGAGGCATTGAATGGTATGGGTTTTCCCTCAACCGTCTCTCTAGGCCTCAGCTGTAGCACTCGGCCGATGCGGCTCCAGATCTCGTCGTCCGATAGATCCTCCGACGACGCGCGGTCCGGGTCTGACCGGTCGCCGTACGTCCACATCGGGTGCGTCCTCTCCGCCAGCGGCGCAACTCGGCGGTGGTAAAGGGTGTGGAACACCCGCACCCCATCGAGGCCGCCCCTTATGAGCTTTCGCAGCTCCTCCTCGATGACCCCCACCTTGTGCTTCTTAGTGTGGGCGTAGCCCCACGACCAACTCTTCTGCTTTACCGGCCTCCCGCCGGTAAACACTGGAAACGGCGCCCCCACCGGATTCTGGATATAAAACCACTCCCCAAGCTATCCCCGGTTGGAGTCACATGGGGTGTATGCGGGATACGAGCCTCCTCCCGCACGCGGCTTCCACTGCAGGGCGAAGCCTCCAACCGGCGCGATCTCGGTCAAGCTCTAGTCCGCCATAGGCCTCCCGGAGAAGAAAAGCCAGAAGAGATCCACGTGCGGCTCCATCCCGAGGAAGGCCTCGCAGACGGTGATGAAACCAGCGATGTGCAGCACCCCCATTGGGTTGAGGTGCTGCAGCTCCAGGCGCCACTCGTTGAGGAGCCCACGCAGGAACCAGTGCGCGGGATACCCTAGTCCGCGCTCATGGAAAGTGAGGAAAGAAACCACCTCATCGGGACGAGGTTGCAGGGACTCCTCCTTCCCGGGAACCCTCTAGTGCGCCACCTCCTGCGGCGGCAGGAACCCCTTCTCAATGAAAGATTCCAGCACCGAATGCCTCATGGTGGACGACTGCCAGTCCGACATTTCGCTCTGGATCACAAAAGGATCGATGAGTTCTCCTCTTCTCCCTCGCTCTCTCCTCCTTCCTTTCCTAGAAACCTTCGTAGCTCTCAAAGACGCTCTCAACGAGGAGGAAAAAGAAAGGCGGTGGCGGCAGACGATGAACAGGCGAAAGAACGAAGCAAACAACTTCTCTCTTCTCCTACTCAAAGGAAGGGGAGCAGCGGTTAGGAAAGGGCGTGCCGATCGGGAAGGCGAAACGACCGAGCAAAAATGTCTGTCTCTTCCATTTAATGCAGACGAGACATGCCTGAACCGACGGGACGTGCCCAGCGCAGCGAAGCGGCTCCTAATCAGACGGGACGTGGCCTGGCCGTGGCCCACCACTACCGCATGATCAACCACTACCACATGACGGGCATAGGAACCGAAGCACCACCGCATGCGAGCAGCTTCCCGCCTCCCTAGGCTAGGCCTGGGGAGACTAAAAACGAAATCTCCGCCGGGAGACCAACCGCCCCCCGAGCCGATCGAATCGCTCGGGGGAAACACCAAGGCACAGGTAGGAAGCGGAGGGATGCCCCATATGGGCCATGCCGACTCTGTCCCGAGCGACGAGCATGGGTCCCGGTCGGACGTCTCCGACTGAAGCTCTCCGAGCCCCGTCACTCCAGTCGCCAAGGTAAACACTATCAAAACCCCCTCTATTTTTTAAAACATTCATACATCCATACACGCATTCATTCCATATGCCTGAACCCCCCGAACGGTTAGGGCATGAACCGCTCGGGGGCTCGGGAACTAAAGCATCGCACGTGCAGCGAAATGCATCAGGACGCTCCGTGTTGCGTCACGAAGCGGGGTTGCCTCATTCGATATGGGCAACCAACAGAGCCAGGGGAGAAAACCATAGATGAGCACCGTGCGGCCCTCGCCCGGTCTGGTAGACTAGGTCATCTCAACCTTCTCGTTCGATCCTGAACCTCTTGCCAGGCCCACAGAATCTCCATCGAAGGGGAGGCCGTTAGGCCACTCGGGTCGGTCTCTGGAACAACCTAGGCATCTGTCGGGTTGCAGGTAAAGGAGTAGTGGAATGTCACAAGAGGGCTATGCCAACCCTGTCACGAACGACGGACCCGGATTCCACTCGATCACACCCGTTAGCGAACTCACCGAGCTAGTCTTTGAGCCCGAGCGATCGGGACAGACGACGAAACTCAGCCCCTCTGGTTGTGAGGAACCGAGGATGGGGTAACGCACAATACTCACATTGACCCCCATGAAGGCCCGATAGGGCTCGGGGGCTCAAGAAAAACGCCAAGGATGGCGACCTCGAACTCGCCAGATCCACGACTCCGACTCGCCCCCTCCTGCGGCGCGCACCGACGCCAGGGTCCACGAGCATCGCCTCATCCGATCTTTAACCAACTAACTACGCTTTGGCTTCGGACGGCTTCACTACGCTCCAAAAAACCTTGGGACCATGACCCCGAATTCGTGTCGACAGGATCTTTGACATCCGGCTACGGCTCCTGGGACCGCAACTCCTAAACTCGCATAATGGCTTCAAACGGCTTCGCTGCGCTCCAATAAAACCTGGGACCGCGACTCCTAAACTCGCGTAACGCCTTCACTCAGGACCCACAAGCTTCGGCTCGTCCGATTCCTGAACCAACTAAACAAACTCCCGCGATCCACGACACGCACCGATGCCTAGGTCCGTTCGTGGTACTACCTCGATGCCACGGCGCGCATCGACACCAAAGATTAGTAAGCTCTGACACGACCAAATCGATCCATCACCGTCCGTGGCATGCACCGACGCCAGTGGTTTCTCTGAACTAACCTTCTCACCCGATCCACGGCACGCACCGACGCCAAGGTCAGAAAGATTTGTCACAAAACCTGCACCTAAAAAACGCCTCGGCTGAGCAACGACACCTTGGTTAAACAAAAAACGTCTCAAAACATACACGCCCGCCCGCTAAAATAAACACCCCCAGCCGGTTCTGCCTGAACCGCCTGGGGGCTAAGGGGCTACACCCGTGGGTGCGCTCACGCGCACCCAGCAGCAAGACAAAAAATCCCCCAGACGATTCAACTCAAATCACCCGGGGGCTCGGTGGCTCCTGTCGGGTTCATAAACCCGGGGTCCCTCGGGGACCGACTTCGACGCTCGGGCTTGGCCCAGGAGAATAGCATGTAGTTCATGGGCTGGCCCAAAAGTCTAAAAAACAACGGGCCGGAAGGACAGACCGATCGCTGACCGGAAGGTCTACCAAAAGAACGAACGCCCGCTCGACAACTTCTTCGGCACACCTCTTCGACCGGAGCGCTCGCCTCGGGCGCCAGCCGCCTTCGGGCGGACTCTCCGATCGGAAGGCCTGGCCCAAAAATGATGCTTCCTAGTCCGACCCTGCGTCTCCGACCAGAGACTCATAGGAAGCCTACTTACAGCTCTTCTCTGACTGGCACGGCTAGTACCGACTAGAGCCATCCGACCGGGGATTCCTGCTCGGAAGGGACCAGGGGCGAACGAAGAAAGCAGCGCACAAAGTCAAACCACGGTACCAAGACCATACCCTGTACGCCTATGGGAACAGTGCTCCAGAACTGACCTAACACAAATAGTATGGGAGGTATCGACATTTGTGTCTACAGTATTGTAGGCGCCGTTGGGGCTCCCGTACGGCAAAAAGGCCCCCACGTGCCTCTGGGCATCGGTGGAGAGCGCCAGGATTCACCACACCTGGTACATGTGGTAGGGCTCACCACACACCGATGGTATTTTGCAGGTACCGACGTCCATCCTTCCTAAAGAAGCCAACCCAACATCCCATGTGCACCTGACATTTTACAGCGACATCATCAGTATTATGCGTGCCGACCATCATCGCTACCCTCATTCGGCATGGGCAACAAGACCTAGAAACATCCGTACTCTCTCCCTCTCACCTGTAAAGCCACCCCTTTATCTATAAAAGGGGATGAGCTCCCACCAAACAGAGATCGATTTTCCCAGAGGACGCTTCTTCTTCAAGCTTAGATTCACTAGATCGATAACTCACAACCCCTCGAGCACACGCTTGAACACCTAGCTCATTGCGGAGTTCTGGTCGACTTCGGCCCTTCCGGTCGGACCCGACCGGGCCTCTCGTACACCCCTCCTTTCTCCTTCCCGTTTGTAACCCCACTATAGACTTCGAGCACCTGGGCTCAGGAATAAAGTCACCAACCGACCCACACTGGACGTAGGGCATGTTGCCCGAACCAGTATATATCCTGTGTCATTGAGTGCTAGGCCACCTCCGATCACAACGTACAGCAAAACTACAAATATTCACTAGTTGGTCACTTTCTGTACCGACAGTTTGAATCTTGAAAGTGTGCCTTATTAAAAGAAATAGAGAGAGTAGTTGAGAAATTGAAAAGTTTAAGTTCGTGTCACCAAAATTTTGAGCATTGATTTTATTTTGCCTGGATATCGCAACACTGTTGGAAGTAAATTAGCATTGCGCGTATATATGAGTTCTAAATGACTCAAATTTGGTTCTTGTTGTTTGTCTTTGTAGAAGATTTTCTTGGATACAGTTAGACTGCTTGCGAAGCACACAGATAATCTTGTTGATGAGCTCTGGTATTACATAAAGCATGGAAACACTATGGAAGAGGCAAAATTCCCCGAGTGTCGTTGGCTTCCCCGAGTGCAAAATATCGGGCACTCGGAAAGAGAATCTTCCCCGAGTGGGTTGCACTCGGAGAAGAATTACACTCGGGGAAGAGAGGCTTTCCCGAGTGCCGTAGAGATCCTAGCACTCTGTAAAGAGCAGCACTCGGCAAAGGCCCTCTTCCCCGAGTGCAACACTCGGGGAAGATCGATACTCGGCAAAGAAACATGTTACTTAACGGTCCACCCCGCCCATGCCGTTAAAACTTTAAAAAAACTCAGGAAAGGGCCTCTTCCCCGAGTGCCTTGCCCGAGTGCCCTGTCCCCAAGTGCCCTTCCCCGAGTGCCCTGTCCTAGCACTCGGGAAAGGGCCTCTTCCCTGAGTGCCAAGGAAGGCACTCGGGGAAGAATTATTGTTTTTTTTTGTTTTTTTGCCTCATTTTTTGTGAGGCCTTCCCACATTATTTAAAACTCCCTGTTCAAATTTGGGACAATTTTGACTTTTTTTGTTATATTTCGTTAGTTTTTTTTGTTTCGTTGAATTTTTTTGCATACTTCGAATTTGAACTGCAGGTGCATGAAATAATGGAATTTGATGATTCAAAAAATTATATTAGTGATATTTGGTGTATGTTGAGGCCTTATCCAGGAACTCGCAAGAAATGTCAAGCATCTTATTGACGTAACATGACGAATAACTTGCGGGAAAAGTGCTTTTAAATTATATAAAATCCGAACGAAGTCCGAAAATCACGAAACATGTCTGGGCGTCGTGTTATCGCATGTAGAGGCTATGATAAAAAATCGAGAAGGTTTCGAGCAAGTTGCGACGTCGGATGCCTAAAACCCAGACATCTCCGCATGCCTCTACAAGTGATCACATCTCCGTAGGACAGGGCACTCGGGGAAGACTTAAAAAAAGGGCCCAGCAGGCCTTATCTAAACCTAACCGGCCACCCACCCGGCCACCCCACACCCGCATGATGCCCGCCCATCGCGCTACCCCCGCTTGCCACATGCTTAGCCCCAGCGCGCCAGCGCCATTCAGCCGCCAAGACGCCCAAGAAGTCCCGGTGGCCTGGCCACTGTCCCATGTCCTGCCAGCAAGGGGGGGGGGCCCGGCCGGGCGCCCCTCCCGGCCCCTGCGGCCGGCCCCCTGGCTCAACCGCCCATAGCCCCCAGAGCCCCCCAGTAGTTCCCACTGGCGCGCGGCCGAGAGACGGCCAGGCGCAATGACGTCTTGCGTGCGTGCCCCCCTCGGTCGGGGGCTCGTTCGGCCGGCGCGCTCCCTCCCCGGCCCCTACGGCCGGCCCCGAGGCAAGCCGCCTATCGCTCCCAGCCTCGGCCCCAGCCCCGTCCAGTCTTTCCGTCCGTCTGTCCGTGCCTTTCCTTCTGCCCTGTCCAGCCTTTCCTTCTGCCGCTGGTCAGGGAGCAGAGAAGGAGGAGGTAGGTGGAGGAAGGAGGAAGAAGAAGGAGGAGGATGGGGAAGAGGAGGAAGAAGGAGAAGAAGAAGGAGAAGAAGAAGGGGAAGGGGAGGAGAAGGAGGAAGAAGGAGGAGGAGGCTGGCAAGGAGAGGAGTAGGAGGCCGAGGAGGAGAAGGGGAGGAGGTGCCTCCGTCGCCATGTCTCGTCCCATTGTCGGCGTCTTCTTCTCTGCGTGCACGTCCCGCCAACGCCCAAGGTATACGAACCGTCCCGTTCTGGTTGTCGGCCATCGCGCCGTTTATGTGTTGACGGCCTTCGTGCCGGAATTGTGGATGTGTGGGCCATCGTGCCCCAAATGTGGACGTCGGCCATCGTGCGACGCGGTTTTCTCTGTAGAGTTATCGAAACCTCCCGTCCCAGGGGAGGTTCTACCAAATTTTGTACTTATAGTGCATTTTTCTTCTTTTGCGAGCGGGGACTGTCGCGGGGGGAATCGGAGCACCTAGGCGACCCGATCGTCTTCGTCTTCAAGATCAAGGGTCCTGCACAAAGCCGCCGACTCACCATCGCACCGACTCGCCACTGTGTCGCTAGCCTTTCTCCATCGCCACCCTAGGTATAATTAAGCTCTTTTCCTTACCGTTGTCGTACGTAGATCGGTGTAGCCCAGTTAGGCATCTCCTGTCCGAAACAGATACGGTTGGAGGTATGCGGATCTCCGCATATCTATGACCGTATATGTTTCGGATTGTCTAGGTGTAATTGGACATCCCGTGGATGCGTAGATGGGTTAGTTTCCATGTTCTGCTCGGATCCGAGATGGAGTTTCGGCACCACCTCCCTGTTGTTCTCTGGATACACACTCTCCCTTCCAGGACGTGTATCGGGAGAGCAGCGGGTAGGTGTTGCCGAAATTCTATCTCAGATCAGAGTAGAGCATGGAAACTAACCTCATCTACGCATTCGCGGGTGGGATTAGGACCTATCCTCACCTATTAGACAGTAGGCACGCCATGCAGATGCGACTGATGGTTACTTTACTCCATTATGTGTATATGCTAGAGGATGGATAACCGTGAGTGGATGTACACGGGACGCCCAAGTCAGTCTCAAATCACCCGTGAATGGATGGATAAGACCAAGAAATTCTTGGACCATGCATTTAAGGCAGCTAAGGGAGCGAGAGACACGTTTTGTCCCTACAATGAATGTGAAAACAAGAAAAGAAGAACAAGGGAAGTCATGATGAAGCATCTTTGCAAGTATGGATTTATGCCAAACTATACCTGGTGGGTGCACCATGGTGAACCCTACCGTCCTAGAGAGGAGGTCGTGAGACGAGGCTTGGAGGCATTTGATGGTGATGGCGGGGTAGCAGGATGGTTAGGTGACTATGCGGATGCGATGTTCGCTGAAGGACGTACAGAGGACGAGCAGGAGGATGGGGAGGAGGAGCCAGAGCCAAGCGCTAAGGCATTCTTGGACATGTTGGAATCGGCACAAAAGTTCCTACATGAGAAGACAACGATTTCTCAACTGGATGCCATTGGGCGCCTATTGGGGTTGAAGTCACAGCACAACATGACTCGAAAATGCTTCGATGATATGGTGGCAATTATTAGGGATCTGCTTCCGGCGGGTCATCAGCTGCCTCCAAACTTGTATGAGTCAACAAAACTCCTTCGGGCACTGAAGATGCCATATGACCAGATACATTGTTGTCCGAAGGGGTGCGTCCTATTTAGGAAAGAACACAAGGATGCAAAGTACTATCCAAAGTGTAAATCCTCTAGATATGTGGAGGTAGACAAAGGTGATGGCAAGAAGGAGCAGAATGAGAGGGTCCCCATGAAAGTCCTACGACACCTTCCGATCATACTCCAACAACTATTCATGAAAGAGGAGTCCGCGAAATAGATGAGATGGCACAAGAATGGTGTTCGATACAATAAAGACAAGATGATACATCCAGCAGATGGTGAAGCATGGAAAAGCTTTAATGCCAAGCATCGTGGCAAAGATGAAGAGGCCCGTAATGTACGTGTTGCGCTGGCAACGGATGGGTTCAATCCTTATGGAATGATGTCGGCCCGATACACTTGTTGGCCCATGTTCGCTATCCCCCTCAATCTCCCCCCTGGGGACCTACTTCAACGGCAAAACATATTCTTGACGTTGATAATTCCTAGACACCCGGGAGACAAAATGGGTGTGTACATGGAGCCTATTTATGATGAATTGATCGAGGCTTGGAATGAAGGCGTATTGACTTACGACCGAGCTACAAGGAGGAACTTCAAAATGTATGTTTGGTACCAGTACTCCATGCATGACTTCCTGGCGTATGGGATATTCGCCGGCTAGTGTGTCCACAGGAAGTATCCATGCTCGGTATGCAAGGCAGCTCTACAGTTCATTTGGTTGAAGACAGGTGGCAAGTTCTCGTCGTTCGACAAGCATCGACAGTTCCTCCCTCGTGACCATGCATCCAGAAGAGACACCAAGAACTTCACGAAAGGTGCCATGGTGATGACTAGTGCACCTCAGAAGATGACTAGTGCACAGGTTCATGCTCAGATAGATGCTCTCGTGGTCCCAGCGCAGGAAGATAATCCAAAGAAGGGTAAAAGAAAGAAAGGTAATCCAAAGAAAGATAAGCCAAAGAAAGATCGCTTTGTGGGAGTGTGGAACATATGTGGACTCATAAGCCGGGATTAGAGAGGCTTCCCTATTTTGATGACCTTCTCCTTCCACATAACATAGATGTAATGCACATTGAGAAGAATGTTGCCGAAGCACTTTGGGCAACACTCATGGACATTCCTGACAAGACAAAGGACAACCCTAAGGCCAGAGTAGACACGGCAACACTATGCGACAGACCTAAGCTATAGATGCTGCCTCCAAGAGACAACAAACCATGGAAAAGGCCTAAGGCTGATTACGTCTTAGAAAAGAAGCACATGACGGAAGTGATAGAATGGATGCAGACGTTAAGTTTCCCTGATGGGTTTGCAGTGAATCTGAGGAGGGGAGCGAACCCAGAAACTAGCAAAGTCTTAGGGATGAAGAGTCATGACTTTCACATATGGATTGAGCGACTTCTTCCATCGATGGTTCGAGGCTACGTCCCTGAGCATGTCTGGAAGGTGCTGGCAGAGTTGAGCTTTTTCTTCCGCCAGCTTTGTGCCAAGGAGATATCTCTGAGAGTGGTTGAGGAGTTGGAAAAAAGGCACCCGAGTTGCTCTGTAAGTTGGAGAAGATTTTTCCACCTGGCTTTTTCTTGTCGATGCAGCATTTGATTTTGCACCTCCCGAATAAGGTACGAATGGGGGGCCCGTGCAGAACCGTTGGTGCTATCCAATAGAGAGATGTCTAAAGATTGTTCGCCAGAAATGTGGAAACAAAGGCAGGATTGAGGCTTCCATAGCAGAGGCATTCATTCATGAGGAGGTGTCAAACTTCACAACATCATACTATAGTGAGAACCTTCCAAGCGTGCATAATCCACCCCCTCGTTACAACGAGGACAAAAATGAATCGACCCTCAGCCTATTCAAAGGGCAACGCGGGAGATCAAGTGGAGCGTCCAAAAAGATATTGACCAATGAAGAGTGGCGCAAGATCATGCTCTACGTGTTGACGAACCTTGAGGAAGTCGACAAGTATCAGGGGTAAGTTCTCAACGAACTTGTTACATACTCCATAAATTTTCTGCATCCAACAACCTTGTTGCTTGTCGGTGTAGGGAATTTTTTAATCAATACTGGCATCATCCAAGTCCACCTTCTGACCATGAACGAGATACCCTTCTTCAACATGGTTCGCCTAATTTCAAGGTTGATTTCATTACATGGTTCCAAAGAAAGGTACCTTTTGACCAACTTAGCTCGTTCCAAGTTTGGCGTTCCTAGTTGCCTAATTTCATTTCTCTCCTGCTTGATCTTGTAGTGCCAAAGTGATTTGTCTATAAGTGCCAAATTACGACAAGTGGCCAAAGGCTTTTACTGTAAGGTCTCGTCATTTAACGCTTATGACGTGAATTGATATCGCTTTCACACAACAGGCTACGAGAAGAATCGGGCCAATGCAAGGACCACGAATACCGGAGTATTTACGCCCGGAGTAGTTACGCCCGACGCTGATCAGGAGGACTATTATGGCACAGTTGAAGAAATATACGAGCTCGAATACCATGGTGAAAATGCACCTAAGCTTGTCGTATTCAAATGCCAGTGGTTTAAACCTGCAGTACAGAGAAAGTCCCCTAAACTTGGAATAGTCAAAACTAGACAGGATTCCTTCTATGAAGGAGATGATGTCTATATTGTGGCTCAACAAGCCAGTCAAGTTTATTATTGTCCATATGCGTGCAAAACCGACCCACGTCTTCAGGGTTGGTATATTGTGCACAAGGTATCACCACATGGTAAATTACCTCACCCAAACGATGATGATTACAACTTGAACCCACCCACGCATGATGGGGAGTTCTATCAACAAGACGAGGGACTACCAGGGATGCTTGAGATAGACTTAACCGGGGAGATTGAAATGGAAGTAGACGAGGAATGGGTTGTTGACGAGCAAGCTGCAGATGAGGTGCATGATCCAAGAGACTTGAAAATGCTTGATGGACTACAACTAGACAGCGATGAGGATGAGGCTGTTGACGATTTGGAGGCTCTTGATAGTGATGACGATACCTATCGTCCAGATAATCCCGATCATGAAGAATATTAGAAATACATGTAATACTATGTTATTTTGTAATTACATTTTATTTATTTTGCATCCCTTGCTAAGTACTTCTCGTTTATCATGACTAATAATGGTTTATTCTTTTTAATTGGAGGTGATGGGACCCACTAGGAGGAGCTGTCCCTCGACATACTCAAGACCGAGGGACACATCAGTGGCTGAGGAGACGGAGAGGGAGCCGTCAGAGAGGCAGAGGCGTCCGAGGGGCAGGCCTAGGCGGGGGGCCCCGCCGCCGACTGACCACGACCTCGGCTCCTCGCACTCTGCTAGGGTAGACGACGTACCTCTGCCCATGGTGGGCGAGGATGCCATTCCGCCGACGTACGATGACGCCGTTCCGCACGCATCCGAGGAGGGGGTTCCACACACGTCTAAGGAGGGGGCAGGGGGTTCGACTTCCTCTGCAGCCTCGAAACCCTATAAGCGAGGTCCCAGCCAGCTCCCGAAGCGACCGATTCTTATTGACCGCCGCCCACTGATTGCACCCGAGGGGGATAGGTAAGTAACTTCATATGTTCTTCATTTGATATGTTGAAAAATCATAATAAGAGCTAATAATAACTATTGTTAACCACTTGTGCAGGAACTGGATGCTTGTGGAGGAGGGGTTCCTGGCTCTCAATGTTAATGGGATCCTGGGACTTCTATGCAGGGAACACTTCCCTGGCCTGGTGTGGATGTCGGAGGATGAGGACCCAGAGATACCCTCGTTTGACCACTATGCCCTCTTCCCCGCCGCTGGGCACCTAAACTTGGCGGATTAGGTGCTTACGGAGTTATGGGTAAGCCTTTCTCGCTCTACGACCCTCAATTCATTGCATTCATTGGACATTCTTGAAATAAAATAATGGATACCTCGTGTCTTTATGCAGGACTTCTTCAGATGCCAGCTGGGACAGGAGTTAAGGGCGCATGAGGTGGCTGCTGCTTCTTGTAGAAGGCGTGTCTCATACTTGTATCACGAGTCCCGCCTCCAGGCGCACATTGACTACAACGCCACCTACCGTAATAGAAGAATGAACAGAACTCGAGGCAAGAAGAGAGATAGAGATTCGACAAGGGAGCAAAGACCTACAGTAAATAGAAAACATCTCCTATTGATCTCTTTTTAGATTAACTATGCCTAATTTGATCTTCTCATGGCTTGTAGGTGATTCCGAGCTGGTGCGCCACCTTTCCCGATTGCTGGGCTGCTATAGTGGACAAATGGTTGGACGCGGGATCGCGGTATATGCACCAAGAGAAAAGCGAGCACCGTATGCTGATGTCAGGTGTACCTCACCATCAGGGCAACGCCAGCCTCAACAAATACAAAAAGACATATGTAAGTCTCCACCACTTGTCTAATCTAGCCGCGCTCAATTCTGCATGATTCCTAACCACATGTTGTTGTCTTTCTCGTAGGAGGCGGCGCACGGTGGCCAACCAATTGGCCAACTCACGGCGTGTGCTCTCTGCCCACATGGGCCCTGCAAAAAAGTCCAACATCGAGTACAACCCAGATCACGGGCCCAGAGGCGTACACCAACTCCAGCATCCACACCCGCCTCAGTTCGTACACGGAGGCGTCAAGGTTAGTCCACGGGTCGGACTACGATCCGAGGACCGAGGAGCGCCTTGATCCTGAGCTAGTGATGAGGATTGGGCAAGGCAAGAAGCATGGGCGGTTTTACATGGGCGACGGCATCCTCGAGACGGGCTGTACTCCTCCTCTCAACCGCCTACGGGCAGCGAGCACGAGCTCTAAGCGTGCCCATAAGCCAACGGCCGACAGCGTGGCTTCAATCCGAGTAAAGTATTCCAGTTTCATTCGTCGTTCTTTCACTTTTTACGCCCTTAGCTCTACATTATTGAAACATTGGGGTCAAATGTTGCGGGCCGAGCTGCAAGAATCTCGGGCTCAAAGAAAAGAGTTTGTTGGCTGGCGGGAGGCCGAGCGGGCCGAGCGAGTCCGAGCGTCGAGGGTACAAGCTTTGGAGGCCCAAAGAAGATGGTTTGCTCAAGTTTGTGCAACAACTTGGGCAGCAGCAACAGGTTGGGAGATCCCAGCACCACCACCACCATATCGTCGAGAGTCTACTCCGATGAGTATGAGTACGGATGTTTTACTTTCTTTGCTCATGCTTAGTGTCAAACCTAGTGATGGCCTTCGTGCCGGATTTGTTGATGTGTTGCCTTCGTGCGAGAACGCGTGGTTGTCGGCCTTCGTCGCCGACGCGTTTTTCTTGCAGTTTTGGAAACCTCCCGTGCAAGGGAGGTCCCGCCAAATTTTCAACTTTTCTTTACACTCCTTACATTTTTATCTTGTCACTCCGTGCAATCTCCTCTCTTTTTGCAGCATCAATCGGGGCGGCGTCGAACCATGTCGAAGGGTCGCCAAGCATCGCACGTCGGGCCATCCCCACCGGACCGTCGCCGGGATCGCACGCTGGGCTTCCCACCCCTCACACCGATCGTCGTGAGCCGCCTTGGAGTCGTTTTATGTATTGAACTTGTGAACTTGGAATAGTGTGTACTTTTGAACGTGTGGTTTGTAATATATTGTGGATTACGGACAAATTTGGTCGTTTGTGATATATAAATGTGGTTTGTGACATATTGGTGTTGATTTGTGGTTTGTGATATATATATATATATATATATGTTTACATGGAAAAGCAAAAAACAAATAAAAAAGAATTTTAGAGGTGGCTTCCCCGAGTGCCTGTGCTGTGGCACTCGGGAAAGAGGGATTTAAAAAAAACAAATTTCTTTGCCGAGTGCCTGAGCTGCGGCACTCGGCAAAGTGTATTTAAAAAAAAATCAAAAATCTTTCCCTAGTGTTACACTCGGGGAAGAAAATAAAAAAAAAGAAAACGACGTCGGCCGCCGGCCAACGGCGTCAAGTCTTCCCCGAGTGCCAGC
The DNA here is from genome assembly GCA_904845875.1 of Miscanthus lutarioriparius. Taxonomy (NCBI): domain Eukaryota; kingdom Viridiplantae; phylum Streptophyta; class Magnoliopsida; order Poales; family Poaceae; genus Miscanthus; species Miscanthus lutarioriparius. The sequence goes on along the minus strand of CAJGYO010000011.1, from coordinate 40,228,364 downwards.
ACGGCACTCGGCAAAGCCTTCCCCGAGTGCACGATTTTCGACACTCGGGGAAGGCGCCTTTCCCCCGGGAGGATTAGCCGGAGACTCTTCCCCTAGTGTTGCACTCGGGGAAGGCTTCTCCGAGTGCAACTGGCACTCGGGGAAGCCAGCAGTTCCGGTAGTGAAAGCTTGTTCAGACTGCAGTCCTGCTCCTGGGTGCTCAAAAGCATATCGGTACACGGTCTTCCTGCGAGGGAAATGGAAAATATTACAAGTTAGATGGGTTTGCTATTACCATTAACCAAATTCGGGACCACACCTTGCAACTGGAGGCGAGTCAAAACAGAAAGAATGACAAGGAGCAGATGGAGAAAAAGCTTGCTCATACTGCGTTGATGCTTGTTCGTGCAGTTGCCCTAGCTGGTCAAGTTCTCGATGCATATATTCAATCATATCTGAAGGTACCAAATTGTTTTTTGCAGTTGCAGTGCCTAATATTCCTGTGCGGTACTACTTTTATCCCCAAATAAATCAACTTCTAAAGTTGTCCTAAATCAAACTTTTGTAAGTTTGACCAAATTTATAAAAAATAACATAAATATTTTATATTTATGACACAAATTAGTATAATTAGATACACCGTGAAATATATTTTTATAGTGTACTTATATTTGGTTTCATAGATTTTGAAATTCTTTCTTATAAAATTGATCAAACATACAAAAGTTTGGCTTTAATTCTGAAAGGTGATTTATTTGGGGATGGAGAGGGTATGATCTACTGTGTCGCATTGACATTTAATATTCTAAAAAAAAGGCATGCCTAATAGCAGCTCCAGCAGGGCGGCTCTACTTGTGCCCTCAAAACTAAATTTGAGGGCTTGAGACAAAAGCAGAGGACAGAGGTCTAGCAGGGCCCCTACTAGAGCCCTCAAATTTGAGGGGGCCCTCAAATTCCCCCTCCGGCCCTCATTCTTGGGGCTCTGGTCGGAGCCCTCAAATATCTGTTGGGCAGTTCCGCTCCCCGCGCACACGGGGAAATTCCGTCCGCGCTCGTGCCCATGCTGCCACCTCCTCGTCTTTGGCGCGACTTCCTCCCCGAGAGCTCATCCTTGGCCTTGCCGCCGCCTCCACTGTCTTCGGCGTGGCTTCCTCCCTGAGCGGCTCATCCCCTGGGAACTGACTCCAAGAAGCTCATCGCCAGAATCCTTGTGCCTCGCCAGATCCCTCAGCATCGCCGTCGCCTCCTCCGTCTCGTCTCCGGCGCTGCTCCCCCCTCGAACGGCTCATCCCCGATCTCTTCCTCCCGGCGCTCGAAGAAGTGATGGCACCCGTGTTTGGACTTCTCTCACCGAGCGGGCGCGTGCGGACTCCCCTTTAAGAACAGAGGCATAGGCGCTTGACACTCCTCTACCCGGAGGGTGGTCCCAGGTGCTAGGGCCCTGCATCAAGATAGCTCAGTTGGGTAGACTGTTGAGGATGACGAGTGGGTCCTCGAGTGGGTCCTTGAGGGCTTCTACTAGAGCAGATGCAAAAGACCCGGCCTTCAAAAATGAGGGGGAGCCCTCAAATCAAAAGTAGGGGCTCTTGTTTGAGGGTTCCTGCTGGAGTTGATCTAAGGCATCTTTCCCTGTGCTTGAGAACGTCTTCCCAGGTTGACTTTGGGGCCTGCATTTAACCTAATCGATAAAAGATGCTAGAACTACTCAAATCAATTGAGAGGAAAAGCAAACGTCCAGTCTACAAAATCTTTTTACTGGCCGAGCTAAAGATGTAGGATTTGTATGGGGAAGCCATAACTTGCATACACTGGACTCACTGGTGTATCCACATTTGACCGTTATAACGTGTTAAGGATTGTGAAAGAACTTTGAGAATTTCAAATAGTTTAATTTTGATTTCTTTCAAAGTTGTATCTGTGAAGTGTCAAATTGTTTTGTATTATGAGACATTGTTTGCAGCGATTGTCAGCAGTTACATTCTAAAATTATTAATTTACTTCTATACAGTTGATATATACACAATAGTAGACCCCTATAACTCCTGATCCAACTCAGCAGTTGAAAGGTATTATCATGGAATCAGTCTTGTTAATTTGTTAATTATATCTCTGGTAATTGATACATCAGCTCTAATGACTTCTTTTCCTTGAATATTGGTTTATAAAATTAATATGTCTATGTAGAAGTGTCTTTTATAATTATGTTGGATTATTACCAGTAATCTTGAGGCTTGTTTTAGAACAATTGCATATCCAAATATCATTTGGTAATTTCGCCATAAAAATGACAAACATTATCTGTCGCACAACCACTGATAGCCTCAATCCGGAACATTTATCTATAAATGAACATGTCAAATTATGAATAACTTGTGTACATTTTACTGTTGCTAACGTGTTAAAGGATTGTGCAAACTTTGATAATTTCAAATGCATAGGATAGTTTAGTTTTGTATGATTTGAGATTCCCCTAAGATATCTTGCAAGTAATTCACAAGAACCTCAAAATAATGAATTTGTTTTTGGACTTACATATTTATATTTGTGCCATGCATGCTACAATTATTGGTTGTAGCTCGTATTTATTGAAAATGTTTTGAGTACTATTCTTTTGCATTGCAGTTATGTCCATCATCTCTCAATCCATCGAGTGACTGTGTTGTTGTGTTCCATTACAGCCCTATCAATTGATTCAAATGTCTAACAAGTAAAATATATCATGCTCCATGCAGGTTCCCCCTAATATGCAGGTGCCCCATGAGGAGGTACATGAACGTGTCTCCTCGATTCTTAAGAATCGTGGTTTCTGTCCTGGTGAAGAAGTCATCTGCGCTGGAAACCTGTACCTCCATAAACCCTAGCTTTCCTTCAGTTATAATAAATATTTGTTCAAGTATTCATTTCTTCTACTTGTTCTTGAAGCGATCGTTATGAGGATGTATTATCTAAAGAAGAGTCACCTTACAAACATGGTATGCAACCATTTGTTCTGATCAAAATCTCATTCAAATTTTGAAACAATAAGCCACAATGATTTTTGTGATGGAAAACAGGTGATATGAATGCAATCATGAAAGCTAAGGGAACCCAGCTTGCTGAAGCATAAAAGGTAAAGATATTTATACGATACTGTTGTGCCACGACCTAATCTCTTGAGCCAACAGCTCTGGGGTTGCTTGGTTACTTTGCCTTGCCTAGCCTCATCTTACCAGGCAAGGATATCTGTTTGGTAGTAGCTTTAGACCCTTGCTTTGCTTAGCAAGCTAGCTTGCTTGGGTAAGCTTTTCCTTGCCGAGTTAGACGAGCCAATCTGGATCTCCTGCGCTGGCAAGGCAAGTGGCCGGTGCATGTGCCAAAAAAAAGCTATCTGAGAATAGCACGCAAGGGTTTATGATTAGCCAAACGGATGGATCCCTTGCATGCCACCAAACGCATGCCCCTGTCCCTGCTTAGCTTTGCTGAGCATGGTTAGACAATCTTACCTACCTAGCTTGTGTTGGCAAAGGAACCAAACAGCCCTTAATGTGCTTTGTTGTTGGCTCAAGAGATTAAGCTATATTAATGAGTCAACAAGGGAAGGAAGTCATAGTCTCATAGGCATAAACCAAGCCAACACAATGGACTCATAGGAAAGCTCAAGAGAATTAGGCTAGACAATTCTATTGCACTGGACAAAATTCAGTGGGTCCTACAAGTAGGGTTGTGAGAGGCAACAATCACTTGCACTCTTTTATAGTTGGGCTTACAGAATTTGCGGTCGGTTTCGCCAAATTCCAATCTCTTGTCGTGATTGCTTCAATATCATCATCTATGATTTTCTACGAGATTCGTCTATGTCATTCTTAATACGGTGAAAGCTTATGTCATACTCCCAAATATCTTTTCAAATATTTGAGGCTGTTGCGCATAACTAGGGACATAAGATTCTAACATCAACTAGGTCCTACTTTTTAGAACACTTAATGCAAGGGCACTTCAAGTCATTCTCTTTGTGAATCCTCAAACTTAGGACTTCCTTAGCATTTAGGGCCGTCAAAACACCCCTCATATAAAGGAATGTAACACCCTTTACCTTTTGACTATAAATTAAAAAGATATCGATTGACAACATAAGATTGGTATTACTAGGTTTATTATGAAAAATAATTTCATAATATAGAACAAGTGTTATTAAGGTGTCGCTTAAGCGATGCTTAAGCGTCGCGGCACTCCAGGCTCGTCTTAGAGCAAGTATAATAGCAGGCTGTAAGCAGGCTGAATGCTGACTTGGAAGAGAGAGGAGAGGAGAGAGAGGAGAAGCGGGCTATAAGCTTACAGCCGGCTTAGGCACAAGAACCGAGAAACTCTATGAGAGAGACATGTGGGCCATGTATTAATGCAGAAGAGCTAACTACTATATGGGTGGGCTGAGAGATAGGCTGCAAGTATCCTTGCAGCCAACAGCTTGCTGTATTATTAGCCTTGCTTTTAGGGGTAAGGCGACGCCTTGGCGCCTTATGCATGCGCATGCTGATGCCCCCTCGATTCCGCCATCTCCTCATTGATTCTGATGTTGGTCCTCTCTATTCCGCTGTCTCCTCGTCGATTCCGCCATCTCCTTGCCGCCATCCGCTTGATTCCGCCATCTCCTCGCCGCCGTATGCTCGATCTGGAAGGGGAGCAGCGAGGGAGGGGAGCAGAGCAGCACACTGGAGAAAGAGGGGAGGAGCCACGGAGCGACGAGCGGAGGTGGAATGAGTGGTGGAGAACGAGAGAGGAGCAACACCGGAGGGGATTGGGATAAGCCACGCCAGGAGTGGAGGGGCACATGGGCCACCTGGTGGGCTGGGCCAGCCCACTTCTTACTCTTACTCTTCCTTTCTTTTTCTTTTTTCCTTTTCTTTTTTCTTCATCATCTACTACTCTAAGCTGCTGTTTTAAGTTGGTTTTCCCTGAATATATTCATTAGGGTTTGAAACCTGCCAAAACCAGCCCTAGCCGGTTTGGAAACCATCCAATGCCGATTTTCGAAGTCAATTTTGAATTAATCCCATATTTAACACTAGTTACTCAGATTTCTCATTTAGGATGTTTTGAGAAATTCTAGGTCACATCTAGCACTTAGTGTTGCACCCCTCTTCGTAGTACAACATACATATACTCAAGCATTAAAAATACACATTTAATACTACTTAAGCCTTGCATTCTTCAAATATTGTCTTTTCAATCTCACCAATTGAGGACTGTCAACACTGTATTGAGCTAAACCACATGAGGTGTGACTTTTGATTTCTGAGGACATTTGATCAAGACTACATGACGAGATCCTAACATAGGGGTATATTAAGCCTCGGGATCAAAGGTTCCCAACCGAGAGACCCCCCGATCGACCCTTCCAGGATCGCCCAGTGGCTCAGGGGCTACACCCCTCAGGTGCGCTCGCACGCACCTTCTAGCTAAGGATAGGACCGAGCCCGAGCAAGCCTTCCATCCCCCGAGCCTTAGGCTCCCAATTGACGAAAGTCTAAATCCGATCCTTGGCCCCCTCTCGGCCTTCACCGCTGAGACAGGCGCCTCGAGCCTCCAAGGCTCTGGGGCTACCCAGCAGGCGCGTCGCTGTCAACCACTCCTCCGATAGGGTCACTGACGGGGTGTGATGCAAGAAGATAAATCTCTCCGCTGGATCTAGGGGCTCCCGGGCCCGCTTGTCAGCCCCTCAAGCCAGCTGCCTTCACCGCTAAGAAGCCTCCAGAAGGCGCACCTAGTGGAGGCCGATCCAAGCCAACAGAACTTGACACTCAGGGTGTCAGAACAGAGGAGCCGGACGACGCCCAGAGCTTCTTCGGCTCCACGACAATGCCAAGGTCCATCCACGCCACTGCAAGACCCTCCTAGACTCCGACGCATGTAGGCCATAGGCTAAACTCCTCCAAACCGTCATGTACCTGACTTACCTCAATATAAAAGGGAAGGTCAGATCCTAAAGGGGGGAGGACGATTCTAGATAGATCATTCTGGTCCTCATCGAATAGCTAGAGCTCTGCATCGAGAGCAGACCACCCCGACAGGAGTACCGAGAGCTCCTCCCCCGCTTCGATCGTTGTGGCAGAACCACCTAATCTAATGCCTCCCAGGAGTGCTGTCTTCCATTAGACACTAAGCACTCAGGGGAGAACACTAAATTACTCGGTTCCATCGGGCACACCCCAGGGGAGAACCCGAAAATCCACATTTTTTCATCAGGATCACAAATGAGAGAATAAAGCTTACATCATTCTTAACCATTTCTTACATCACTTTTATTACAACATCAGAGTATAATATTTTTTGTTATACAGCGGAATGTAATCATGTTATCACAGTTATGAACAATTTAATTTAACAGCAGAATATAAACATGTGATGAGAATTACAGCGGAAATGAATATCTAATCATGACATGATGAAGTATTGATATTTAAACTACGACAATAGATTATGAAACTTTCATTTATAAAAGCATTTGGTGAGAGTTATAAATAACAACTACGATCGCAGCGTAAAGGAATCCTCGCTGAGCCCACCAGGAGTTATCCACACACAAGGGACAGCTCTAGCATCCACCTGTCACCTGCAACAGGGGGAATAAAACTCTAAGTACTCAATTGTACTCAGCAAGACTTACCCGACAGGAGGAAAGAAAAGACTCCAAGGATATGCAAGGCTATCTGGCTTGTGGGTTTATTGCATTTGCAGGAAGCATTACTAAGCGTGTGTCCTTATATTCGATTTTTATTAATAGCCGCATTGGTTCATTAACTAACCATTCTATGTAAGCACCTGTGCTACTTTCAAGCAGGTGGTAAGCAATCGGATTTCCTTTTTCCATCTTCCATCTTTCGTCTTTCAGTTCTTACTACGGTGCTAGGCACGAAACAAGCCGTACTGGATCGTCCGGTGATTCACGAATCAATGCCCCAGCTGGGTACCCCGAAAACACACGTCCTGCTTGTACCCAAGACACAAGCAGGACCAACCCGTCACCCTTCTGTCCTGGGGTCCTAGGTCCCCGTCCAAACTGGAACTCCAAGCCCCCGCCCCTGAGTCCCAGACTCAGTGCGGTGTAAGGACCTCCACCAAAAAGAAACCCTGACAGTCGGTCCGGAAAGAGCCAGAATCCACGACAAGAGAGCAACAAGTCTTCCAAGCGCCCATACCCAAGTATGTGCTCGGGATAATAAGTCTGTGACTTGCCCACGATGCCTTATGTAACGACCGGTCCTTAACCGACATAGACAGGGAAAGCAGTGTACCCAGGCCATGCCCCGCGTCTATGGCGACACAACCTCTTACACCTACCAATACCCAACCATATCCCTGCCTGGTCACAATTTTCCTTTTCACCGTTTATATTTTCCAAGTGATAATAATCCAATAATATATTTCCTATCTCTCGCGAGTGACAGCCATCACTCGACTTCTACCGAAGTCCTGTAGCATAGCAATCTACACGATCCTGTCATACTAGTAAGACTCATAGGATAAATATATATATATATGCAAGTGGGTTTCATTCAACTCCTTAAAACTTAATGTACAAATATAATTTAAACTGTAGAAAAGTAGGGGTTATGCACCGGGGCTTGCCTGGGTAAGATATATATTAAAAAGTTAGTATCTGTATCTTCAGATTATCCACTATCAACTGAATAGAAAGCCCATTGCATCATCTCCTAGAGAGAATATCCTTACACCATCCTCGGATTCCTAATCATCCTTCAATCGATCCATTGATCAATCATCGTACCTATATGATATGCAATGCAATGCGATGCAAAGAAGTAATTAATCGACTGCAATCGTGACTCGTAAAATACGATTTACGCCTCTCAAGTTAACGGGCTAGTTCTAACGACGATCGTACTTAGGCTACATATACATGTTGTCAGATAAGGCGTTATTTTCTAATAATTATTTTAGATATATAAACCAAGATTGTTTCTTTATTTTATTCTATCGATTTAACCATTATTCGAAATAGAGCATCATTATCTACCTAGCAAACTAATTATTATTGAGCTACAAAAATTACAATGAGCACCCAATATTGCTAGGAAGCTACCGTAGAAATTTCAGATTCAACACTATGACCAATTTACCATAACAATTCCTACAAGTTTATATTTTTACAATATTAAGTACCTTAAATTAATTATATAGCTTCCAAGAATATTATCACACTATGTGAACAAAATACACCACTAGGTATATCATGATTTTAGGAACTCAACAAAACTGGTTTCATGATTTTTGGATAACTACAAATTTTTATATTGATTTTACAAATTAAACTAGAAACCTATTTAGAAAAGCACTTAGAATATAGAAAGGGCTGGCGGCAACGGCCCAGCAGCTGCGAAACAGCATGGGCGGCCCAGCAGCGGTGATAACCGCATGAGCAGCCCAAGCGCCCAGTCAACCGGTCGGCCCAGCACGGGGCGAACGGCCCAGGCGGGGCACGACACGCACGCAGCTAGAGGCCTAGTCGGGGCGCGCGGCCAGCGGCCCAACCAGGGCGGCGACAGGCCAGCCCAGCGGATGGCGAGCGTGGCTCAACAAGGCGCCCACCGGCCGGCCCAAGCGGACGTAGCGACGACACTTAGCGATGAGGCCCCTGAGTTCTCTCTACAAACGTACTATTTACGTGAGTCTCATATTTTACAATAAGAACCCTAGATAACATTTCTTCTTGGATTCTCACCTATCTCACCTTCCTTCCTAGGAGCAGAGCGCATGGAGCAGAGGAGCAACCCGTCGGTGGAAGAGGTGCGGCAATGCAGCGGTGCTACGGCCAGAGGTGGAGTAGCGCGGGGAGATGCACACACGCGCGGCGGAGCACCGGCACGGCCGCGACGCGTGGACCGCGGAGGAGGCGCACGGAAGGGAACAACGCTGTGGAGCCGGAGGTCCGGCGCGGCCGCGTGGCATGTGCACTCGCGCGCACGCATGAAGGGCAGGGCAACGGTGTGGCCACAGAGGCGTGGGTCCTCTGTACCGGCGGCAAGGCGCTACGGTGGCCGAGCAGCAGGCCAAGGCGATGGCGCAAGCCGTTGCGATGGTGGGTGCGGCCATGGCGATTTCTACGGAGCAGCGGGCATGGCATACGCCGGCGACCGAGGCAGCAGCTTGGGCGGCTGCGCAGCGACGGAGGAGCAGGGAGGGAGTAACGCGCGGAACGCTGTGATGGCGGGGCACGGGCGCGCCTTCGCAGTGGTTGGTGACAGAGATGTGGCGCAGGTGAGAAGGGCGAGCAGGCAAGGGGCGTGCGTGGGGAGGACCGGTGGTGGTACGGCGAGGCCACGCGGCAGGAGCAACGCAGAGGGCGAAGGTGAGCATGGCTCAGGCAGTGGGCACTTCGGAGCGTGGCAGTAGCAGCTAGGTCTCAGCGGCAGCGGAAAAGGGGGGAGGGAGAAGCAGGGATGTGGCCCAGCAATGGCACTCCTGGGCTAGGGCGCCTCCTCATCGGCACAGCAGGAAGGGAGAGGGAGGGAAAAAGCAACGCGCGACGGATGAACGGACTGGAGCTGGGACGCCACCTCTCGGCTGTAGGAAAAAGAAAGGGAGGGAGGGAGAGAGAGAGAGGTGAGCAATGCTGCCGACATGGAGGTGACCCGGCCTGACTTGCCTTGGCGCGTCGAAACTTGAAGTTTTGCTCGCCAGCCACGGCAGACAGTAGAGAGCAGAGAGCACGCCAAGAGGCACAGGGTGAAGCGATGGAACTAGCAGCGAGGAAGGGAAAAATAAGCAAAGCAGTACACGGCAGCAGCAGCCCGGCCAACTCACCCATCAACACGCGCGTCGTACCGGTGAAGTAGGTGAGGCGAGTGGCCAGTGGCACTCTCGTTATTATTTCAGCTCTCAAATCTTCATTTAACAAACCGACTATTTATATTTTCAAATACGGCTAAAGCACTAAAGTTTGTTACTCAATACTTTAAATGCAACCAAAATCATGCTCTGACTTTTACTTAAGTACTATATACCAGTCATATCGTATTTTTATTTATAAACATTGTTTTTCATGCTTAATCAATTAAACAAACCGTTTGCTATTTATCTGCTAGAACCGTTATCGGACATTCCTAAATATTTCTATGCACGGCGTAATTTAACTTGAGCGTTTAATTGAGTCCAAGAAACTAAGTCACACAAGATTCGCTTATCGCTTATCGCCTCAAGTACGTTTTAAATAAAAAATCCGAGAAAGTCATTTCGAAAAAATTTCTTAGGTCTAAATCGCAGTGCTAAACAAGCTCGTAACACCAGGGGTGTTACAATCATCTTCGTCCTCTCTGATGAGGGGGAGACCTCACCGACACGAGGCCTAAGTATCAGCACCGAGCGATCCCTTGTCAAATCTCTCTGTTACACTCTGTTGTAACCCCCGATTTTAGGTGCTCTTGAATACAAGAGGATCATCTGCTGCTGGACGTAGGGCCCCGATAGCCTGAACCAGGATAAACCATTTCATCCTCTTTGTGTTCTTGAGTCCACCCGAGCCACCGGAGACACACATTCAGTGACACCCGACGAACGACAATGCTTGCCACGGTTTTGACCCCGCGACACTACACTTTTTCATCTAAAAGTCACTTTTCCATATATTCCAACAATGATTTGATTCACCATAAAAAATGACTCTTCATAGTTCAATTGGTACCTTGACAGAATCCAAGTACTCTCTTCTTCACCTTAGCCATGATGCTCTGTCTCCAAGTCATCGCTTGTCCTTTACTTTTGCTTACTACCTCATAAGCCCATTCCTACCTATCTCCACTCTATGAATCCATCAAGTCACATCTTATCTTAAATCAACTTTAAGCACACATTAAAAATCAATTCATTTGCATTGTTATCTTTTGCTTGAACTCGAATGTTTTCATGGGTTTCCTTGTAAAAAATGCACATCTTGTGATCATTCAAGCTTTAATACCAGTTAATCATTATGAATACCATTTTTAGCATTCTTGATTCGAACTAGCAAGCTTCATGAGTGAGACCATTCCATATTCAATCACTTATGTCTAATTCTTCATTTGACACACATGCTTGCCATTTAGTAATTTTGAAATCCAAATTCTACTTTGCATAATATGACCAGGCTTCACATAGGAGACTAATTGATTTCCATTATCCCTTTTGCTATTTTCATCACTGTAAGGACCCTGCTAAGCCTAAAGGGGGGTCAATTGGGCTGTTTAAAATAAACTCGAACAAAACGTTGTAGCTTGAGTGACACTGCTGAAAGCCCTAGTTTTGTTTTGGCTAATTGATGAAACCTAGGTACTAACCTTTGTAATAAGTGTTATGTAAGATAGGTTGGTACACACCAAGTGATGGAGCAAGGTGATGGTGGTCATGGTGATGAAGATGGCCTAATGATGCATCAAGTGCTCCAACTTGGAAAAGAAGAAAGAGAAAAACAAAAATCCTATGAAGATCAAGGCAAAGGTATAAATAGAATTTTGTTTTACGACTAAAGACACCATAGTGGGTGTGAGTGGGTTTAGGATTGATAACCGTACTATGAAGAGGGGAAAATCATGGTTAAATCGGTTATCAAGTGCCACTAGGTGTTGTTGATCATGCATATGCATTAGGACCTAGTGTGCTAACTTCTAACCTTTGAAAAATGTTTGTGAAAAATGCTAACACACTTGCACATGATGGTGTACTCTTGGTGGTGTTGGCACATTTGCAAAGGAGAAGAAGTTTGAGTTAATTTGGAGATGAAAAGGTGAACCGGACCTTGATGGCGAGGGCAATAGGACCATTGTGCGCCGGTCCTGTTGGTCTGTGTTGAACAGGACCCTGGCGGCTGATGGTCTTGTTGGTGGAACCAAACTCAGTCCGATTGCTTTTAAGGTGATATGGACCTCTCTGTGTTGAACCAGACCCTGGTGGCGCATGGTCCAATTGGTCCTTTTCTTGGTCCGGTTGCCTCGGTCCAGTTGGTTCTATGGCTCTCGGGAGCTCTCTGGAGTGAACCGGACCCTAACATTAGTTGGTCCGATTGGGGCAACAAGACCATTGTGCATCGGTCCTGTTGGTCTATGTTGAATAGGACCCTAGTGACATGGTCCGGTTGGAGGAACAGGACTCGGTCCGGTTGCTTTAGGAGCTCTCAAGAGCTCTCTAGACTAAACATGACCGAGGTGTTCGATGGTCCTATTGCTCGGTCTGGTTGCTGTCTGTGCGTGTGAAAGTGACCCTTGAGTGCCAACGGTCGTATTCAAATGGTCAGGGACACATGGCGTAATTCAGTGAACCGGATCCTAGTGGTTGATGGTCCAGTTGCCTCGGTCCGGTTCCTAATTTCTCGATCCAGTCGGCCCTGCGTGAGTGTAACAGCTATATGACCTTTGGGGGCTCTATAAATAGATATTGGCCGACTCTAGCTCACTCTCTTGGACATTTTGATTATCCATACATTCATTTGAGCTGAGCCAAACCTCTCCCACTCAATCTCTTGCTTGATTGTGCATCCAAGTGAGTTGGGAGTGATCCAAAGTGCATTTGCTTGAGTGATTGCATCTAGTGGCACTTGGGGATCGTTTTCGCTACGTTTTTTTGTTACTCTTGGTGGTTGTCGCCACCTAGACGGCTTGGAGCAGCTTGAGGTGATTGACACGAGTTGGTGATTGTTCGTGGCCATCCCGATCGTGATTGTGAGGGGTTCTTAACCTTTCCCCGAGGGAGATCGCAAAAGGTGCCCTAGTAAATTGCTCGTGTGATTGAGTTTCTCTCACTTGCGGGTAGGTTCTTGCGGCACCCATTTGTTGGGCTAGGCTTGTGATCGTCTATTAGCTCCCTGAACCACAAAGTGAACGGTCGACACAACGGGGACTAGCATGCCGGCAAGCACGTGAACCTTAGGGAGAAAAATCGAGTGTCAATTGTCTATGAGATTCTCCTAGTATTCTTTGGTATTCATTGACTGATCATCTCTTGCCATGTACGGTATAATCTCTCTATGCTCTTGCTTTTACATTTCTATCACTTGTGTAGACTAGCTCTCTTGAGTAGAACTAGTTAGTAGAGTAGCTAAGTTAGTTGTTTAGTTAGTTTCCTTTGGTAGCTAGTTCAACTAGAGTTAGTTAGTGACTTAGCCTCTCTTGTGTGCCTAGAGATTGTAATACACTAGAATTGTGGTTTAGGTGGCTTGCCTTTTGTATTAGAGCTATTGCAAAAAAAACTCCGCTTATTAATTGTCTAACACTTGCTCTAGTGATTTATAGAAAATTTTATTAGGCTATTCATCCCCTCTAGCCATTAGGACCTTTCAACTGTTGCTCAGCGCACGGCACTGCTGCTCCACCTTACAAGTTCGTGAACACAATTCAAAATCTACCCAAGAAAAAATAGATCGAGTAATTTACTAAGCTTCCTGGGGTAGAGTAGAGCCTAATCCACCACTTGGATGTTGGTAGAAGTGCACGAGCGAGTAGATCAGGACCAAACCCTAGCATCACCAATAAACACAAGTATAGCACAATACAAGCAAGAACACAATGGAGACAAAGATTTATCTCATGGTTCAGCTCGCCACAAAGGCTTGGATTTTAAAAACCCTATCTTCATTCTTAAGTTAAGAGAGCAAGTCTCTTGAGATGAGGGGGTTCTTACTAGTTGTAGAGGGTGATTACAAACATCCAAGAGCTGCCACACAAGTTGGAAGCTTCACGGGCGACGCTCTAGCCGGCTAGGAGCAAAGCTCCAAGAGTAACAAACGTAATCCTCCAGCTTAAACATGAACCAAGTGCTCTAGGAGTTAGAAGAACAGGTTGGAGATCTCTCTAGCACAGTTTGGAGGCTCAATCTCTCAAGGAATAGGTGAGGAATCATCGTGAGAAGCTTGCGATGCTCCAATGGAGCGAGACAGAGGAAGAGAGCTTCTCTGAAAGCACTGGGAGGAAGAAGGGTTGAGATTACCGTTGGGGAAGAAGAGAGGATAAGGAAATACCCCTCTGCTCTAGTGGTGACAAAGCAAGTCGCGACAACCACAAAGTAAAGAGTGAAAGGCTTGCTGCCAAGGCTAAGGGTTTGAGGATATCTTTGGTGGGTATTTGAGCACTTGGTTGCACATTAAAGCTTGTACATTGTATCTCTTTTTATAGTGTGACTTTTCCTAAACTTAATTTCAAAATAGAAAATCAAATAAATGCCTTTGAGTAGGTTGTCGTGTCCTTTTATAATTGGAGGCTCCACCATCATATGAATTATCCTCCTTTTTCATTTTAGTTTCTTGTCATCTCGATAAATCTCATTAGTCCTCTAATTGCATGATCATTATCACCAAACCCACAATTAGGGCTTTATTACACTTACAATCACATGCTTGTCATTTTTTGCATTTCATCAATTAATCTTGGACCCATTTTTCATTTATGTCATTTGCTTCAGAACATGAGCCAAAACATATTAAATACTACTAGGGACTAAATCCTACAATTCTCATGAAACGCATTAGTCCCTTAATCGTGTACTGGCATCCAATGCACTAAAACCCTCTTAGGGCCTAGATGCGCTTTCAATCCTTATCTTAAATAGGCCTTCATGACGAGCATTGTCTGGAAGAAAAAAGACAGGCTATGCAGTGTCTGGCACGGTTCACGTGTTGGGTGGACGACTGGCTCCTCATGAAGACCTCGGGGGCTACTATTGGTTACATGGACCCTAGGTATCCTCACCTGAAGGGAAAGCACCCAACTATAAGACGGTGGGCTGATCAAACTACTCTAGAGGTCCATCTAGAAGGGGGTATTGTAGCTACTTGGCAGACAATGCATAGCGCGATACATTTAGAAGTCAAATGAATATGTAAAAATTTGACTGGATAAGTTTAGCTTTCCTTGTAACAAACTAGGAAAATGACCCATTCCAATTCTGACTTTCCACTGCAACCACAACTCTAGACTATATAAGGAGGGTTAGGTTCCCCCAATCGACAATCAGGTCCATAGCCATTCACCCACAAACATCGGCACTCTCGCACCCAGTGCACGATGAACAACAAGGAAACTATTTTCCAATAGGTGTAGGGTACCCTATATCTGAACTAGTATAAATTTATATCACATGTACTATCCCTCTAATCGTCCCTTTGGTTGGGCCTTCCAACCTGCTTTTGCTTTTTGCAAAAGCCAACCAAATGGCCCAAAAGCAATAGATGCTTTTCCCCAAAAGCAGTTTTTCTCGTAGTACAAATCCAAAAGCACCCCTTCCCTTGCTTTCAATGGCTTTTGGGCCAAAAAAAATTGCCCACATGCCACTGGTTATGTAGATAAATGTTCGTTCTTTTCCCCTTTGGACGCAACTTCCTCCCGTCCGCGCCGCCTATTGACCTCGCCGGTGCACCGCTACACCCTCTGGATCCTTCACTGCCGGCCGCGGGCCTCTCTACCCCATCTATGGCGGTGATACAGTCCCTGACTGGCGGTGCGCGGGCCTCTGCCCCATCCCGGCGGTGGTGCGCGCAGCCCTGCTCCAGTCATGTGGATGCGGCCCTGATGGCGCAGCAGGCGTGTGGCACCGGCGTTTACTACCTCCCTCCCCTGCTCCGGCCTCCCCCACCCCGGTCCTCTCCTCCCCTTGCCCTGCTCCTGGCGAGCACCTCCGCTCCCACGCGTGCACGACCTCCGACGAGCAAGGGCCCTGCTCCCGACGAGCACGGGCCCATCCCCGGTGGCTAGCGGAGGAGGGAGGAGTCGAAGAGAGAGATTGACATTTGGGGTCAGCTGACATGTGGGACCCATGGACAGATGCTTTTCCAAAAGCTACAGCCATGGAACCAAAGGGCTTTGATCTTCTTCAGAAGCACATAAGTTACAAAAGCTTTTCAAAAGTTCAAAGCTCATAGCAACTTTTTCAAAACCCATAGCCCAACCAAACAGACCCTAATATGTTTTGAGTGATATGTTGATTACTAGTCAGAGGCAAAATCCACCGACAATGAAAATCGTAGACCTTTTTTAGCTCTATGATCTGCATATATAGATTGAATAATTCAGAGATCAGATGAAGGGTATGCTGACTTCTAGAAGATCTGTTGATGCGTAGCTTGCACGTACTGGTGCTGGGCAATGCCAGCTGGGCTTTTCGAGTCCCGCTCACATCAAAGACACCGGACTCCTTGGAATATAAGTATACCCCCTACGAGTCGATACAGGCAGATCAAGAGAGGTTCAGAACCTTAAGAAATGTATCTAAGGTGTCAAAGGGAGCCCACACTAGGATTTAACGTAATGCCAAGACTGTTGATCAAGAACCACCAGCAACGCCGCAAAACACTAATGTTCACATCCATCTAGGTGCAAAGACCAACCTGCTTGCCGATCTCCCTGCTTTGTTGATCATCTAAAGCTTCAGGGAATCATCTAAGTAATCATCAGGTATAACCCTAGCCCCTAGGTGACAAACTACATGTATCTTATTACTAGGATTTGAGGTGATCATTCTTGCGAGCTTATTAGCTAATTTGATTGTGGTATGCATTGTCTGTATTTTTTACTTTTATCATCTAGTTTCTAGTACTAGTGCATAGGTGTGATCCTGGTTGTGGTGACTAGATCATCAGTAGAAACTCGACAGGTGATCATAGTACATCGCTCTGATGCGATTGTGCTAGTAGCATACAACCTGTTCGTTTCGGCTTATTCATTCGTATCTGGCTTATAATCCACAGCTTGAACAGTGTTTTTCTCTCACACCAAACCAGCCAACAGTACTTTCAGTCATGGCTTATAAGCTAATTCAGCCGAAACGAATAGGCTGATAGCTTGCTTGGTCTAGGTTGTACTATTCCCCATAGGGGCTTCTGTTTGTGTGCTATGTTTCCGTTATGGCTGCGTATGGATGAGCTCTGCCAACACAAGAACACGAAGCCAGTAGATCATGTGAAGCAATAGACAACAACTTGCCTTTCCACCCACGAAACCCTTTTTCAAATTTATCTACTTTCAATCTTTGTTTATCAATTTTCTAGAATGCATTCGGATGACAAATTTTCGGAAATGGTAAATGCCAATCTTACAGCCAAAGAACTGCAAGTATTGTACCTTATTCTTTGGCTTGTCTAAAGCAAAAAAAGGTTTACTTTTTATGAAAGTTAATTTTACGTCTTAGTGATTGCTCAAAAGCACAATGTAATAATAACTTCACGTTCTAATGATGCAAGTTGCAAGTCATGCTGAAAGCTTGCCTCATCACGTTGCTAATTAAACCTGATTATGAAACTGAGCCTCCATTGAACGGAAGGAAGGTCAATAGGCCTAATATTATAATTTTTGGTTAATTCTTAGTTTTTTTTTGTTTGTATTAGTGTGGATCAACATGACTTTTATGTTAACTTAGATACTTAGTTTCATGGATTAAGTTTTATTGACGTTAAAATTATTGTTAATTTACAATCTAATTCCGTGTTGGTTAAACTATAACTTGGTTTTATTACTTCAAAAGATTTATACATTTTTAAAAGAATTGCCAAGGTTCTAGGAAGATAAGGCCCCGTTCGCTGGTCTGAACTTTGGCTGAAACTGGCTGAAAAACACTGTTCCGGATGAATTGTTGTGAGAGAAAAACACTGTTCCGGCTGAAAAAATAAGCCAAACAAGCCAAATTTAAGACAAGCTAAATGTTATGCTGTTACGAATTTTTTTATGTTGTCGTTAGTTTTCTTGTATGTGTGCCAAAACAATGCTCAATGAGGAGGTATATATAGGCGCAAAGCTTTCATTGGATGGCATGGAATGCAGCTACAAGTGGCACTGAGGTGTCCACCACCATCTATCCATGCATCTTGCTTGGCAGTGAAATTCCAATTCTTTCTCTTTTTTTTCACTCATTTCATAATTGGATATGTAGTGAGATTGTTAAGGAGGTGAAAAGGTTTTGCTAACGTTATAGAGTATTTGGGTTGAGACTCCATTCTAGATGAAGTGGAACATCATGTGTCCATTACTTAAATTTGGTGGAATGACTCTATTTTCTCGTACTAGTACTAATTGTTAGCCTGTGATAAATGAGGTGACGATGAATCAGCTAATTTCACCTCACAAACCAAATAGAAAAGTAAGGAGTGAGAAGACAATGTACTAATTCATTCCTCAAATTAAACACCCTGAAAATCTTTAAGTAATCCAAACTCTCAATTTCAATAAGTTGAACCATATGTACCCGACGACAAGTCCATTCTGACCCCAATCTTTATATACGAAACCTGCGCCCAAACCGCGGCCAGCCAGCGTGCCACGTCACCGGATTTTCGCGGCCGTTCGATCGGGCGCGCGGACGGCCCAGATCGGCCGATCCGCGGTCATTTTTCAAAAAACCCCTCGAAATTTAGTTGAATCAACCCGCAGTCCAGGCCTCCTCTCAGGTTTTTTTTTCAAAAAAGCCCTCTCCCGACGCGACCATGGCGACGGGCGCGACCGGGGTGCGGCGGCGTCGGCCGCCCTCCTCCTCCTGCACCTCCTCCTCCTCCACCGCTGCTCTCCCTCGCCTGCCTCTCACCTCTATCTCGCCCTCCCCTTCCTCTCTCTCTCTCTCTCCTTCCCTCCTGATGCGGCGGCGGGTGCGCCCCACGCTCCGCGCCGTAGCAGCCCGTCTTCCGCCGCCGCCCAAGCCTGTCCTCCTCGCCGCGTCCTCGCAGCCGCCGTCCCCAACTCCGCGCCATCGGGAGCGGCGCCGCCCCGGCCCCCTCCGCCGTCCCCGGCTCCATGCCGCGTCCTCGCGTTCACCCGTCGTCCCCCGCTCCGCGCCGTCGACAGCGACACCGCCACGGTCACCTCCGCCGTCCCCGCCCCCACGCAGCGTCCTCGCGTCCACGCACGCCGTACCGCGGCTGCGCTCGCCTGCACGCTGCTGCTGTCATCGCCGGAGAAGCTAGATGTACCTCCCCTCGATGCTACTGCTGACCTCGCCGGAGAAGGCAGATGTAGCCCACTGGTGTATCCCTCCTCCACTCGATCTCCGGTTCCTCCGATTCCATTGCCGTGCCGCCCACCGGAGGTTCACCTCCGCCTCTTTTCTTATTTTGTTTAGCTTTTAATCCCCAGTGGGCAGGTACCTCTGGCCGCAGATCCATTTTCCAACACGATTACCATCGCTGGCGGCCATCTACATGCTGTCCGTTCAAGAGACACGACTCCTGGTATGCTTCCTCTCCTGTTCTTGGTGGCCGCTGCATGTAATGTGCTCAGCAGAATGTCAAATTCACGGTATGATGTTCACTACCTTTTAGCTGCAGGTTCGTGGATGTTTTAATTGCAGGTCCATGAATGGCCACAACCTGCATATCTATCATCAACGTATGGATAAATCAGGATATTTTCGATGCGTACTTTACAATTGAACTTAGTCGCTGCTGCTGGTGAAACGCACACACAGGGAGTAGTGATCAGATTTATCACTACACCTAAGCATATTTAAAATTCTTTCGTGTTCGTGACTGCAGCTTGCGAGAGTTCCATTCCCCTTCAATCTGAGCAACCCGCCGATTCTAGACGCACCAGGCGAAGACTGTTTGCAGCTTCCAGGACCGAAAACGGAGAGTTTTCATGCTTTCACTGCAGAAAATAAATGGATATTTCCCTTTTGCTCCTATGAGTTTCTTTGTGCTCATTGTTCACTGACATTTCTTTGCAACGTCGGTTCAACCAATGCTGACGAACACTTCTCCTCCTGCTACAGCTGACAGGAAGCATGATGAAACCTCTGTTCCAAGAAGGTATATTGTTCGGTTCCAGTAGGATAAGTACACAGCTTTCCAACATCTTATGGAGTATTGCTTTAATTCTATGGATTTGTGGAAAAATGTTGCTTACTGACTTTCAAGCTTCAATGTCTCTAGCATTCTGTAATGCTATGTGTTGTTTACTCAATTCCCCTTTACATTGACTTGATTGAAAGAATCTGCTAATATCTATTCATACTAATTCATAGTTCTCCTAAAAATCAAATGATAATTGTGTATTTTGTGTTAAAAATCACAATGGAATGAACACAGTCTGCCTACATAGTGGAGCCCAAGAATTTGTGTCTGTATTTGGGGTCAAATTCTAGAAAAGGTCTGAACAAGTGTTTCCCCCGCCAAAATCTGATAGGTCTGGCCTCCATCATGTTCAGCTCAAATCCAAATCCTTGATGCCAACAGGTTAGACACAATGTGTTCCTTTTTCCCTGGAATAGAGCGTACGAAAACATATAATTCCCTTCTAATCTTAGTTCTACCTACTGCTGTAATTCCTTGCATATACCTGTGTAGACAAATTAGTTGTTCTCCAAAAATACAGCCTCTTGATCCATGTTGCCTTCATTATCTACAATCACCGTTCTACCTGCTCAGTCCGCTGGTACCATTATTACCATGCCATTTTTGCTATTTCTCTTCAGCACTATATTAATCACGTTATTCTGCTCCCTACATATCCATGTCCTACATGTCATGAGGCCTTTCGAGTTTGCAATATGCTAATCTATATCACTAATTGTTCTATACTGCCTATGTTCATTCTTATATGCTTTCTAACCATTGCATGGTTGCTAATGCAGCCACTCTGCCCCCCCATCCTCCTCGACGTCGCCCCGCAATGCCGTGCCTTCTCCTGTGCTCCATGAAACCCTAGGTGCCTGTCTCTTCCTCTCTCTCTCCCTCTCTCTTCATCTGTTGAACAATCGCCATCACATGTCGCTGTCTTCGACGAAACTGTGCTATGTCATGCGTGCCTACTTCTGATTTTGGATTCTATATGTCCAGGATCTTTTCCTTTTGTATCGATTCAATCTTTGTTTTCACTATTGATTTTTGTTTCCAAGGATCTAATGGGGATGTGCTGTCTATATTTTTGGGTGTGTGCCAACTAATGTGCCTAGGTGCCTTAGTGATGATGCCGGGTCCCCCTTCCTCCTCTAGAAATTGTCACATTGATAATTGCTACTTTATCCATTTACTCATTTTTATCCCTTTCTTGATTATATCCAAAGACACCACAGTGCATTGTGGATTGTGGTGGCCGTGTATGCTGATTGGTTTTTGCAAGTTCATTGACAGGGATGTATTACTTGTAAGAAAATAAGCTTACACGTTGGTTTCATGGGCGATACATGTTAGTATTACCATTATATACCTTTGTTACGCCTAGCAAAAAGATTCAAGGCCAACATCGAATTAAAATTCTTTTTGGGCATAGTCCACGTTTTTCCCTACGTGTTACTCATCATGTGTACCATAGGTAAATACAACTGCTTCCTTCATAACTCATTACACCTCAAGTAGTCTTGCTGAGTAAGTTTTAGTTCCCCCTAATCTGTCGCCGCTTAATAACTTAATTAGTACATATCAGTTGTTTTTTAAGCCGACATGTTATCAGAGTATCAGGTTTGTCTTTATATATGGATGTCCCAGTGATAACATGCTAATACCATGACCATGTGACCTCTTCTCTGTAGGTATGATGTCCTACAGAGTGTCCTCATGATTTTTGATAACATGTCTACATGGAACTATTACACACAAATGTCAAGTCACTAAGGTGTAGCATCTTTGCTTTGCTCGTGCTTAAAAATATGGGACCATTTAAGCCATGGGAATTCTATGTGTTTTTTTCATTTTCCTTTTATATCATTTACTTAATATATATGGCTCATAGTTTTCTAAATTTGATATATGATAATAGTTGCTCATGTTCAAAGAAAAGAGGTTGGGGGAACAGAGTTTTTGAGGGACTAAGTAGATAACTCTCAACAATAATTCTTATATATATTATTCTCACATGTGAAACACTACGTTTACCATCTGCTACTTACCTGCACTTACCGTATACTTTGTTACACTCTCTGCTTATCGATCTTTCCAGATTACTACCCCACAGATTGCCTGCTACGCTTTGGAGATGCAAATTCCATTTTGATTTCTGCTATTGCACTACTCATCTCCAAAATTAGGGCCTGTGAGAGCGAGAGAGATGGATTTTATGTTTTCTTTTGGTACGTATTGTAGTTTGTTATTCATACATGGTTTGTTTCATATCTAGCTGAGATATTGAACTGCCATTAGTGACTTCAAATGTGTCTTCATTGTTTTATTATTCATTTCGAGTTTGGTGTGCCTATACGTTATACATGAATTCCTTTTCGTAATGGATAGTCCAACAGCCTAATCTAATGGTCTAATTCGAATTTGATCTGAACACCAAACTTTGAAAATAAGGATCTGAACAGTATGGCCCACTTCGATGATTTTAGCAACTGTTTTGTTTATATAGCTTCATAGTTTTGAATGCACCATATGATTCTGCTGCTCTGCTTTAAACACCGACATCTCAGGAACATCCATGCAAGACACAACAAACCCCAAAGAATATTTGGTTTGGTTGCATGAATGAATTTATGACTCCTTTAAACAATACCATATCAATTTACACGGTTTTTATGCCTGTTGCCCACTAAGAAAACTGGCTGGAATTCAAATATACAGCACTCTATTAGCCTATTAGTGACTTGCTGTTCGAGGTCCAAAAAGTGATTGAGATGAGAAAAAAAGTCAGTTAATTGTTTTCTTTCCCAAAAATATATAGGGAAATTTTGCTGGTGGACACCGTTCTTAGTTTGAAATTGCTGCTCCATTACAAAAACTGGTATTTGACTCCTAGACGCCGAACGTACTATTTTTTTCATTTTCTCAGATCCAAAGAGAGAAAATGAGGGGAAATGACCTTTCTACCCTTGTCTTCAACCTCCAGCTGCTCTGTGAATATTTGCTAGAACACATCGGCCGGCCATGGAGAAGCAAGAAATGACAGAAGATTTGCAAGGAAAAATTAGACTACCTGGCAGGTTCACCATGCAGTCGCAGCACATATAACTACAGCCACCTTAGGAACAGATATATCAGACGAACGGGAACAACAAGGAAACTCACTCACAAACCAAGTTGGAGTTGATGACGCCACCATCACACACAATGGCATGATCAATTCACGGCAAGGTATACCTTTTAATAATGAAGCATACATTACCACGACCCGCAGTAGCATCCAGGCGTACAGGAATCAGCAGCAAACGAACAATGATCTACGAACTACACGTCCAGGTATGAATGTTCGAATTTCAGGAAATGCCTCCTTGCCAAGCCAGACGCACAGGTACATGGCGACTTCAACACACAGATACACTGTCCTCTTTCCAGCATTGCTACATGGCTCTAGGTGCTACACAGATGCTTCAACTATGCCGGATCAAGTCTCCTTACTCCCCATAAAAGCAGGAATTGGAGTTTACATCAACACCCAGGTCCGGCCGCCGCAAAACATCTACGTAACAGCTGCTATGCAAGACTCAACCTCAGTTCTCAAGGCTGAGGCAGCAGCTCTTGCACTGGCTGCAGCTGTTACTGATCGATTACATCTATAGCACACAAATTTCTTATCGGATAATCAAGAGCTGGTTCAGTTCTTAAATTCATCCGATCACTCCAATCCCCCTGATTGGAGAATCAGGCACCTGACACAGCTCTTCATCAACTTCACCCACAACAGAAGCACTGGGACTTTCAACATAAAAAGGAGTCTGAATCAAACTACTGATACACTTGCAAGACAGGCGCTGAGAGACATAGAATCTGTTACTCATGTTTCTTCCTATATATAGCTGTTCAAATGCAGATCATGTACACCAGTGCACATTAGCAAGTTCACTGCAGTCTGTAACCATTGACTCTATAATGGATGCTGTTGAAACGAAAGTATGTTTGTTGTAATAGACTATTAGTCTAATACTGACTTGCTGTTTGGGGACCAAAAACTGATTAAGACGGAAAAAAGTCAGTTGATTGTTTTGTTCCCCAAAAATATATATCAGGTTACGTATCACTTTTCTATTGGATGAAAAAACAAGCTTCAATCAAAGAAAATGATAATGATACGGTGAGGGCGTCCATCCGTCCGGACATGCTCACCTCGGTCTATGGGATCAGCCCGACCTGCTCCTCCTCACGGTTCATCTAAACATTAATAACGAACGCATTTCTCTTCCTCCTCTCGCATTGCGCAGTTTATTCTGATGCCGCAGCCGCGATGCCACCGACCGCTGAGCCAGCGCTCTTGGCGGTCTTCCTCTGTGTCTGTCCTCGCTCCTCTCCACGCTGCTCCCTGGTGCCGCACTCTCCGCCTCCCCCGCGCCCTCCTCCATCTCCACCGCATCCGAGCACCGGCGGGTGGCGGCCGCCTTCCTCCCTCTCCACCGCGCTCACCGAACGCTGCGCAGGAGAAGGGGCGTCGTTGGTCGGGCCCAAGACAGGCGCAGCTGGCCGCTGCCAGGTCGTGCCACCAACCTCGGCCACCGGCTGGATGGAATCGGCCGTTCCCTGCTCTGCTCCGCGTCGTCCGGAAGAAGAAAGGTGATAACACATGTTGCAAGTGTATGTGTTCAACTGTTTCAGATATTTCATAGGTATGTTGCAAGTGTTTCATACGGATGTTGCAAAAGTAGATAGGGATGTTTCATATGTTGCAAGCTTCGGTGTTCAATGTTTCATCTCTTTTGTTCAGACGCATGTTGTAAGTGTGGTTATCTGGATATTACATATGTTTTCACATATATGTTGCAAGTGTTTTATCTAGATGCTGCATATGTTTGTAATGGTTTTCAAGTGTTTTCAAGTGTTTTAGATGCATGTTTCAAGTGTTTTATTTACCTTTAGACGTATGTTTTAAAAGTAGATCTGATGTTGCACATGTTGCAATGGGACTCATCTTCCGCAGCCACCAGCTGCAGCTACTGGGGCACCGCCGAGCGGGTGCACACGAGGGGCGTGAGCGGTCCCCACGTGGGATCTAGCGGCGTGAGCAACGTCCGAGGGGTGGTGGCATTAGGGATGAAAGCGGTCGGGAACGGTCGGAAAAACACTAACCATTCCCGCTACTGTATTTTTTATGCGGGAACGGTAACGGGAAGGCCGGTCGGGAAAGCGAAATCGGAAATACGAGATGTCGAAAACGATACATTTTGATCGGGAAAAAGTCGATAACGATCGGGAATCGGTAATCCAAATCGGGAACGTCGACGCACATAACCACTTCAACCATTCAGCTTAACACCAAGGTTACAACCATGTATAATACATAGGCAAATTGTACCGTTGGTAAGTATATAACACTACAAATAAGTCCACCAATTTATGAACACTAGTGACTTGTTATGTTTGTGTTGCACATATTCATGCATGAGTAAGTGACCTATGATTTTTTACGTGGCATATGCTAATAAAACAACAGCAGTGAGTCAACTTTTTAATTGTCATGAAATACTTCAAAAAACTAAATGAGAGACTTGTAAAGAAAAAAGGAAAGCGCACATGCATGCTTCAGCTTATCTACGAGTTCAACGAAAAAGCAGAACTGGCTGGTTGCGTCCATCACATCCAATAGGGATTCTTGCAGCATCAAATCATTTAGCATATGTTGTAGGCGCAGCAAAAAAAATAAAAAAGGAAAATGCACATGCATACGCATGGCCTTAGCGGCGTGCGCAGCGCGCTCAACAGGCAGGCGCTCAGGTCGCTTTACCTTGGTAACGGCCCATTATGGCCCAGCGTGCACAGCAGCAGCAAGCACCACTACACCAGTACACCAGGCGCACACTGAAGTTTAATATCACCTTGCGGAGCCAGCTAGGGACGGGGAGCCAGCGCTTTTAATAATTGGACTCCCGGCTTCCAGGGAGCCACAGGAGCGCTCCTTGGTCTGTGACACGAACTGAAGTAATAATACAAAATAAAATTTATATGGGAATTAAACGGGAAAAACGGGAATTTTCCCATTAAAAAACAGGATCCGTGAATTCGATCGGGAGACCAGCCCAACCGATTCCGCTTCCGCTTCCTACTAAATTTTCCTGTTTTTTTGCCGAATTTATTCGGTTACCGACAATCTGGTATCCGGTCGGGACGGGAAATTCCCGTCCCGTTTTCATCCCTAGGTGGCGTGCTGGCACGGAGGCGGAGCGCCGTGAACGTCTGGACGCGCGTCCGTCCGGCGAAGAAAACTAGTATGCAGAAAATATAGTATTAGGCACGTACACAGTCTCCTCTTTAAGCTACGGCGTTGCATAATGCTTGACTATGCGGTATGCACGAATGAACTTTAAAAACTAAGCGAAAGGCGCTTTGGTCGTGATTGGGATTGAGTTGGACGATCTTCTAGATCCTTTCCGGTCAAAGTGCGCATCGATGAGTTCAGGGCACATCAGTACGGCATTTTGCTCCTTTGGACGGACGAGCCACAAAAGATGGTTGGCGCAAAGCGTTGGGTGCGGCCAGCTGGCTCCTCAACCAAAAGTGCACTAACGCTATCCCCATATATATGTTTCTTTTCTTCGACAAAGTGGCCCAAATTGTCCGTGATTTCACTCAAAGGGACTGCACACAATGATGCTCGTGCATGTTGGTTAGCAAGCATACGGTCGCAGCGCACATCACCGCCCAACAGGCAACACATGAAAATCAACCACGAAGCACAGGCACAACACCTACACCACCGATGAACAGGAACAGGACGCCTACAACTGCTGTCACCACTCAACAGCAAACGCAGATGACTGATACACTGCAAGGTATGCCTTTTCCAACTGCAGGAACCACCACCGCTTTTGACATACCGCCCAACACCACTGCAACCCGCACTGAAGTTCTGCACAACGAAATCCTTCAGCCACCACTGCCCGCTGCTACTCCAATGCAAGGTATGCAAATCTGTATTGCAGCTGTGCCTCAGGCCGTGTGCCACACACAGCGGTGTGCCGCTGCCCAGATGGACAGGTACACGATCAGGATGCCGGCTCTGATTGAAGGAGTCAGATGCTATGCCGATGCCTCCTGCCTGATCAACCATCTCTGCCACCCGGAATGGCAGGACTTGGAATATTTTTTGTCAATCCACAGGTACAACCAACACATGCAATCTACATCAAGGCACACGTCTCAGGTGTTCACTCCGTTCTCATGGCGGAGGCTGCAGCTTTGGCCCTTGCAGCAACACTCAACGACCGAGTCAACTTCAACAACACTACTTTTCTATCTGATTGTCAGCAGCTAGTTCACTTTCTCAATGCAGCAGATCAAAATCATCCTCCAGACTGGAGGATCAAATCTTAAACACAGCTGTATTTTTCCCTATGAGATGAACATGCTCGCTGGGCACCAGCATATGTGCCATTTAATCTGTGTGCCGGCAACACGGAGAATATGTCCGTCCATCCGGTTAGCCTCAGTTGGGTGCATGCCTTGACTAGTATAACAACAAACCAATAATGCAATGCGATGTGAGTAGTAGTATGGACGCACGGAACAGAGCACCCCGTTGAAGACTCCGGCCGGATCGGACTGAAATCCCCAGGAGATCGACCGTTGCAGGAATCGATACGGACGTGTAGTTGCAGCAAAGAGGACTCAAGGACAAAGGAGGTTTAGCTACAGGTCCTCACTGTTCACACCGTAGTACCGTATACCTTGCTTGAGGTTTTACGTTTCCACTTTGCAGCATGTGAAGTCAAACCATACGAAGGAGGACGCTAGCTGTTTATGGTCAGATCAAGCAACGCTGCATGCTGAATTGCTGAGCACTGATGCACACCTACGTTGCCGTTCCTTTGCACGGTGTTTGCAAGTTACACCACCTTCGTTAGTTTTTATAGTAGGCTTTATTAGGGTTTTATTTTTTTTATAAGAAGTCTTAACTGTAAGGTTCCAAAGATGTATCCACGTTAATCCTTATGAGTGCTGAGGAGTATATGATTTTCTTGCAAGGAAAAAAGAAAAGGTGACGAGAATATGAATTTATGTGCCAAATGTTGTCGGGGACTAATACTAGGATACCCGAAGAGGAGGAGCTAATGGTCATCAACATTGGTTCATCCGAGCAGTCAAGAGCACGACTACATCTCCAACCGACCCCAGGTGCGTGGGCTCCGCCTCGCCCGACCTCTGGGGGCGGGCTCCGCCTCTCCCAGCATCTGGGTCGGGGCCCCCGCCTCGCCCGGCCTTTGGGTCGGGGGCCCCGCCTCGCCCGGCCTCTCAGGCACGGCTCCTGATAGAAGCCCGTACCGCCGCCAACCACTACGGGCCAGAAAGTACAACCCAAGGTCAAACTTCTGGCATCGTGCAGAGAGCGGGCACATCTCAACATGACCCGTGCCCGCGACATGTCACTCCAGGAAACTCACATCACCAACAATGACGGACGCGTGGTCACTATGCTGCCTACTCCATGTACGGCCGCTGACCAGCACGTTGGTTCGCCACGTCGCCCGCCGGGATGGAATGGGACGTCACGACCCGTTACAACGCCGGGCCGTGGCATTAGCGGTGAACAGACGCCTGGCGTGGAGCCGTCCCTGTCACCATCTGTAGTGTCGACGGGACCCGCATAAAGGAGAAGAAAGGCTCGGCGGTCCTGAAAGCCTTCCTCTCCTTGGCTCTTCTCCCTCTTTCTCTCTATGTAACCTGCTTCTCCCCTTCGTCTATAAAAGGGGAAGCAGGACGGCTCAGGAGGGGGACGGCGGTTCACCACTCTACACGGCTGTAGACATCAAAACACACGCCCTAACACGTCTTAGGAGCACACGCATATCAGAGACTTGGGACATGTCCCTCTCTCGCTCGTTTGTAACCCCTACTGCAAACTTTCAGTGCTAGTAACACGAGTAGCAGTGACGAACTGGACGTAGGGACGTTCTGCCCGAACCAGTATAAACCTCGTGTCCTCTAAGCACACCATCCGAGCCAGACGCGTAATACTATAAATTTACTAGTTGGTAACTCGAAACACCGACAGTTTTACTAGTTGGTAATTCGAAACACCGACAAATGTGTAGTTAAAACTACGTTTCAACTAAGTACATTATGGTGCGCATGTTTTAGGAACCTAAGTGTGTTAGATATGTGTGTGGTGTTGTAAGCGTTCTTATAATTTTTCTTATTGATACAATGATACGCAACTCTTCTACGTGTTTGAAACAAAAAACTAAACACATATTGAAGCACAGGCAGTTCATGGGTGCGATGCAAAGAAGAAAATATGAATGGAGAGAACATATATAAAGTAACCAATTATTAAAGTTTATAACAATCAATCAATAACGATACAAAATATTTGTGTGGGTATTGTATTAGAATATAAACATACAAAAAAAAGTTTCAACTAAACAACACATGTCAAACACAGTGAGAGGCACATATAAATGAAAAGATGAATAATGGTCATGGATATGTAAATGAAGTAATTGTATCTGAAGTATATCACAACTGGATAGAGACAACAAAGTGTCAATGAGTATTATCTTAGAATGTGAAGACATGAGAGATAGTTTCAACTAAACACAAGTCAAAAACACAATAGAAAAGGGAGAACTATAAATCAGAATGGACAATGTTCACAGTCATAATTGGTAGCATGCTCAACACGCACTGGACGATCCAGTGTGTGCCGCCTGGTCGAGTCCGAGATGATCCAATTTCTATGTTTGATTTGGATTGGTTTTGAGGTTGGTTCGTGATGTACTTGAACACTGCCCTCGGGAGAGACCTCTCACCCTATAAATATAAAGGTCTCTCCCACCCTATAAATATAAAGGGTTACGACTGACTGAGGGAATTCAATCGCACCAAATCAATCTATGATGTTTTATGCCTTTTATTTACATTTTCCTCTTTGACCTATGTATTCCAACCCTGATATGTTGTTCTTTCTTTGTCTCTATGATGTTTGAAGGTGTCCTAGCTAACTTGCCAATGCTAGGGTAACCAGAAGTGTGCTTGCTCCAACAGAGTCCCTCCCGGATGAGCGTTCATTGATCTTTCCAGCAAATTTGAGAGCACCGGATGCTCCGATGTGCAAAACCCCGCCGACATAGGATAATCCTAGAGTTGAGGTGAATTATCCGATGTGCACGATCTCACAGCACCGGACAGTCTGGTGCACACAATTTCGTTGAGTAATTAATTGGTAACTAAAGTCTATCACAGGTGGTAAAAGATCAGAATGCACCTACACATGTGTTATCTTAGAACATGAGCGAGGGAGCAAATATCATTTCGCCTAGTTGTGTCCTTTTTAAAAAAAAATCGGCACCATACTTGTTCCTATTGATATAGCAAAAAATCAAATTTACACGTAGATTTTTTATATTTATATCTGGGCTGTGGACCAATACGAGCCTACGGACTATAGTTAGTTAAATTCTATATACATGCTTATCATATAACAATTATTCCCTCTAGTCCGGTTTATAAAGCATCTTGCATAGGTCAATAGCCAAACTTTACAATCTTTCGCTAATAATGTAGCTAACAACTTTCTACTATTGTTATACAAAATTAGTACTATTAGATTTGTAATCAAATGTACTATCTAATAATTATAAGTTTATAATCATAAACAATATATATATATAATAAATGTGTAATTTAGGAGACCGTGTCATGCTAGAAATTCCAATTATTGGCCCAAAAACTGTGTTTTGTTAAAAAAAATCATCCCGGAAACAAAATATGGGGTTTGGGTATTTTTCGAACTGCAATGCTATTATGCTAATGTCTTTTTAAAAAAAACATTGTCCTTGGGAGGTCATATCTCAGCAGGTTGAGTTTTTTTTATATCACATTTATTTTGTAGCAGTTCATGGTGTATTGTAAATAAAAGGAAATAATAGCCAAAGTTTTACCTCTAAAGCCTCTTATATAATGCTAATACAATAGGTAATTTTGTACACTAGGGTGGGGCTGAGCGTCCATGTATAACTCTTCTGACCTCCTAGGACGTCGCTAAAGCGTGTTGTATTAATCTTTTTCTCTACCTTAATACAAAGACACGCAAACCTTTTGTATAATCGAGAAAAAATAATAGACAAATTTAACTCAAACAGAGGGATTAATATTGCTTTGGTGGATTCAACTCGGTCCAGCGAGGCCGCAACGGAATAAATGCCAGCCAGGGAGACAAACGGGTCTAAGAGCAAGTATAATAGCAGGCTGTAAGCAGGTTAAATGCTGATGTGAAAGAGAGAAGAGGAGAGAGAAGAGAAGCCAACTATAAGTTTATAGGTGGCTTAGACACAAGAATCGAGAAGCTTTGCGAGAGAGATAAGTGATCCATATATTAATGGTGAAGAGCTAACTACTATACAGGTGGGCTGATGAGAGGCAGGTTGTAAAGATCCTTACAGCCAGCAGCTGGCTGTATTAGGGCATGCCCAACGCTAGCTAACAGCATCTAATGCCCCAGTTGAATTCGTCAGTCCACACATGCAAGCAAACACTAGGGATGTGTATCCCCTATCGCGGGCAGTGAGATGGAGATGCTTTTTTGTCGGAAGCTTTTGACAGTGTATGGAGCAGTCTTTCTTGCTTTCTCTGCTCCCGAACGTGTTTTTCATCGGTGACCTATCTTTGCAGGCTGGAATCTGCAAAGATAGGTCAAATCTTGTGCTTTCTCCGTGTTATCAGATCTTCGTTCCCTGACGAAGCAGATTGTAGTGTAAGCATTGCACCGGCAATCGTCGGGAGACGAGGGCATAGTTGCTTCAACTAGCTAGTATTCGACCGGTATCGGTCAAAGAAACAACAAGATCGAAGAAGATTTTGTGTTAGTACGTAGTATATAATAGTACGTATCATCATCCAGCTAGTTTGGAGGTTGGATAGGAAATCATTGGCACTACTAATGCACACGTCTTCCTAACTTCCGCGGACCAAAGAAGATAATATACTCCGCTGACACTATATATAATCTTAGCATCTGCCTCTAGGGCGCATTATCAAATTCTCTCTGCAACGTGAGCTTCTTGTAGTATTGTTTTGTGTATGTAATATTTTTAAAACATAGTAGAGACAGAGCATTCCTAAAATGATTTTTAACCAACGTTTACGTTCTAGCGTCGAGAGGGCTAAAGGTGAGCACGTTCCACATTTGTACCTTCAACGTGTATAGGTCATCGCTTAGAGGTTGTTTGGTTTACACCTAGAGAAACCCGTCTGGCATCGGTGTCATCTCCAAATGTTAGATTTTGGATGCTTAGAGTTATGTGCTATGAGCGATGTCTAGCGTGGAGATTGCATTGAAGGTCAAAAACCAAACGATTGTTTATAGTCATAGTGTGGACATCTTGCTACAGCTTATGTACCATGCTAAGTGCATCAATATATGGATCCATGGCCCTTGGGCGTGTAAACATTGTTAGTATGAGGGTCTCAATGACAACCATATTTACTCATTACACATTCCTAGAATAAAACAGTAAAATTAAAAAATAGTTTTAAAACCAATTCACATTTGGAAATATTCAGGGTGTTCGGCTGATCTACTGCTGACTTGTTTCAGCTTATTCTCTTTCACAGAACACTATTGAATCATCCGAAACCATCCGAAATCTACTGTGCAATGTAACAGCAGAACACTATAGGAAAGATTGAAGGTAGATGTGAACAATTTGTCTGCGCCGCAAGTTTTTGAAAGCAACGTACAACTCTACTCATCTGCCTTTTTCTTACCGTTGTTGCGGCTGTGGCTGGTTGTTTTCTCCTTTCCAGCTACTATAGCCAGTGCTTGCTTGCAGCAGCCATAGCAACAACGTTGCTGCAGCAATCGCCTTTACAAAACAACATACTACAACAATTAGATCCGGAGGAATGTTGGTGTTGAGGAATACAAGTCGAGTAGAACTACTACTCCATCTGTCCTATTAGTGGCACATGTTTTAAACAAAATGATGTTTTAGAATCTGTCACTGCTACCAACGTTGAAGCTTATAAAGACGTAAAAGCCTCTACAAAAGAATTTTGACTGCTGCACTGCTAATGTACTATTAGTGGCACGTGTCATCGGAGGCGGTGTGGGTCAAGGACGGAAATAGCACAAAATTTGAGTGATGGCCTGCTACTGATACACCTTCACAACTACGTGAAAGAAGGAATGTTTTCTTTTGAAACCCAGAACTTTAGTGACAGCCTGTGCCCTTGTTCCGTGTGTACTAGGTCTGCCCCTGGTGTGGACCCACACACTGGAGCACAAAATCATCTCTAACAATCTAGCCTGAGGCTAGCTATTTGATGCCAACTCATCCATGTCGGTCCTACATGTAAGAAACTTTTGATTCCTATCTTCTCTCTCCTAAATATGTTGAATCCATGCTGCAAGGAAGAGGAGAGCGGCTTGGACCAACCACCGTGCTTGCATTCTTGGGTAACGCGCTCCTAGCTAGTGACGGAGGAAGCACTAACTAGTTGATTGTTGCGCTCTCTCTCCTCTCCAATTCACTCTCGGCTAGATCCCGATCCTAGTCAGCTAGCAACATCGATGGTGGTTGGGGACGCCCAGAGAGGGAGAGCACCTACTAGCCAGTTACTACTGCATTTTCTTTCTTATTTTATATTCATCTAGATGAAAACTGTGATGGGACAGATAGACTAGCTGATATGGTTAGGCATCGTAGAACCTGCATGCTAAGGCTATGGCTTCAAGTATTATTATAGAACAAATTTAAGAGATTGTTTAGATCTCCGCCGCCACAGGTGGCCACACCAAAAGTGCGCGCGAGTCGTGGCGGTGGCGCGGTTTCTTGGCGCCACACTTTGTGGTGGGATTTCTGCCGTAAAAATCTATAGCTAACTCGTTTAAATCACCAACGAACTGAGCGCTCTGATTCATAACTATGGTGGCGTGTGGCCGTCAACCAAAAAGCCTCTTAATTTTATTTTCTATGGCATCAAGGATTAATGGATTATAGTAAGAAGGGAGTACCACGATAGTTGTAGGTGAAACAATAAAGTGAGTAGTATACGATAGAGAGGCAGACAGGCAAGCAGTTTTCCTAACATCGTACTAGCAGGAAAAGATCATGGCTTCCGTCCAACGGTAGGATCATTGTCAGCACTCCAACGGGCTCGCGGACTTGTCAGAACACGCCATCCCATGAAGTCCCATCGACAGTTCAGTTCAGTACAGTCCCCCACCCCCCCGAAAACCTTTTTCATCACAACCAGTCTCTCTCACAGGCAGGTGCGGTGGCCGAGTCGCAGCAGACAACAAGAACCACACGCACACGGCGACGACAACGGGGACACGGAGAGACGCGGGCGCTGCCACAGCCCGGAAAAGAGAAGAAAAACGCCGTGTGACGCCACACCAGCAGCCTGGCCTTGTGCCGCGGGTTGCGTCGCGTCGCGGACGTCGACCGACCCGTTATCGCGACGGCTTTGACCGTGGACCCACCGGGCCCCCCTGCCTCACGCCTGCTGGTGCTGGGCCTCAGAATAATTCCAAAAACGAAGCACCACAGCATATTTGGGCCTGGTTTAGTTGGTTAAATTTTGAAAATTGAGCTATCGTATCACTTTCGTTTTTATTTAACAATTAGTGTTTAATCATAGACTAATTAGACTCAAAACGTTCGTCTCGTAATTTCTAACCAAACTGTGCAATTAGTTTTTTTCGTCTATATTTAATGTTCCATGCACGTATCACAAGATTCAATGTGATGGCTACTATAGCACTTTTTAAGAAAAGTTTTTGAAACTAAACAAGACAGAGAGAGAAACAAAGTTAAAAGCAGGGAGGGGAGGGCAGCCAAACTCGGCAGCCGGGAAAGCAACCCCTCCTCACCCCGCCCCATACGTCACCATCAATTTCCTCCTTTGACTCCTCCTACCTTTCCTGCCTGCTTTGAACACCGCCTCCTCCTTTTCCTTTTCATGTATTCCACACCCTCTTTTGTAGGTTTTTGACTAAAAACGATACCTCATGTTTGCAAATATGCGCTTTGTAGAATAGAAATTTCGCATTTGAGCTTGACGACGATGATGGGTGAGTGGGTGCGAATTCAGCTTGTTTATTAGAGGCATGGGGACTTGGGGGTATATATGGAACAAAGTAGCCTCTCTGCGATCACATACGGTATTCTTTTCTACGGTCAATCAGATACGGTATTGATATGGAATCTTACAAGATCTACGAGTGGGCACTTCATACCACTTGTGCTAGAAAACCATGTGTGGCTGTCATGAGTTGTAGCGTGGCTGGTTGTGGCTTCCAACCAAACACGCTGAGAGTACACATGTTTATATCACTTTATGGGTTTTGGTTTTACAATTGTCGATTGGAAGAGCTTGAGACATTTAAATATCATGAATTCATTAATAGTGTCATGAATTCAATATATTTCATTTCATACTAAAAGTTAAATTGTATAATTTCACCAAGTTTTTTTAAAACGTGTATCAATATATACAAGTTGAAATAAACATACTACCAAGACACATTTCATGTAGAATTGAATAAAAACTTATTTGATTATGTGAATATTGGTGCATTTTTTATATAATCTACACATAGAGAGAGTGTATCTATATAGTCACCTAAGACATAGAGAGGTTGTTTGGCTCCCGGCCACAGCCTGTCACACCGCTGGTACGCGCCGCGACCGAAGTTGCGGTGTAGGCTGTTAAAGACTTGGAAAACACTGTGCGCGCCGCAACCTCTGCTACAAAACCAAACAGCGGCGCCATTAGTTTGTGTGGCTATCGTGAACTGTGGTGTGGGGCTGATTGTGGCTTGCAACCAAACACGCTGAGAGTACACATATTCATATCATTTTATGGGTTTTGGTTTTAGAATTGTCGATTGGTAGAAGTTGAGAAACTTAGTGTCGTGAATTCACTAATAGTGTCATGAATTCAATGTATTCCATACTAAAAGTTCGAGTCAATAATTTTGGTTTTTTTTTAGGGGACAATAATTTTGGTTTTGATAAGCGTGGAAGGAAAATATGCGGTCTTTGAGGGGTACACGTGAAGACTTCTCCGGGAGAAAAAAAAATAGTAACTGTTACGTTTGACACGAGCACGGTAGAGCAGGGCGTCCGACGCGACGACCAGTCCACCGTCGCTTTTCCTCTTCCTTCCATATACCACCACCCGCACCACCTCCCTTACCCTTTCCCTCGTCCTCCGGCAGCCGTCGCGTCGCCAGCTTCCGATGGTCCGGAAGGAGACGGCCATGAGGCTGGCCCCTCAGCACCAGGGCCTGGAGGTCAAGATCCCCAGCTTCTTCCGCTGCCCGATCTCGCTCGACGTCATGCGCTCGCCCGTCAGCCTCTGCACCGGCGTCACCTACGACCGGGCCTCCATCCAGCGGTGGCTCGACTCCGGCAACACCACGTGCCCGGCCACCATGCTCCCGCTCCGCTCCACCGACCTCGTCCCTAACCTCACCCTCCGCAGCCTCATCGCGCATTGGGCCGCCTCCGCTGCCTCCTGCTCCCCCACCGCCGCCGCCGGCGCTTCTTCGGCACGGACTTCTTCCCCCGCGAGCCTCGTCCGGCAGGTGGCTTCAGCCGGCGTTGACCCCTCCCCGGCCCTCCGCGAGCTGGCGGCCTATCTCTCCGACGACGACGTCGACGACTTCGAAAAGAACGCGCTTCTGGGCGCCGGCCGCGCCGCCGAGACCGTTGCGTCGGTTCTGAGGAGAAGAGCCGAGGAAACCAGCGTCGATGGCGCGGAGGCGGCCACGAGAGTGCTGGTCAAGATCTTGGCCTCGGACGGCATCGACGACACGAACAAGAAGCGGGTGGCCACGAACCTCGCCGCGGACGCGGCGGCCTGTGCCGCGTCGCTGGCGCGGGTGATGCAGCGCGGGAGCGGCGGCCTGGAGGCGAGGGTCGACGCGGCGAGGCTGGCGGAGCTGCTGCTCGCCAATGCCGCCGATGAGGCGGCGAAGGCGGCGGTGGCCGAGTCGTCCGAGCTGCTGGCCGAGCTGGTGCGGCTCGTGGGCACCGTCGACGAGAAGGGCGCCCTGGACAGGAACGCCGTGGACGCCGGCTTGTCCTGCCTTGCCGCCATCTGCGAGTCGGGGTCGCGCCGCGCCGCGCGCGGCGAGATGGTGCGCCTGGGCGCGGTCCCGGCCGCGGTGCGCGCCCTGCGCGCCACGACGACGGGGCCCGGCGCGTCCGCGAAGGCGCTCCGCGTCCTGGAGTCCGCCGTGGGCTGCGCCGAGGGCCGCGCCGCGCTGTGCGGCGATGCGGAGGACGCCATCCCGGCGGTGGTGGGCAGGATGATGAAGGCCGGGCGCGACGGCGCCGAGGCCGCCGTGGCCGTGCTCTGGGCGGTCTGCCACCGGTACCGGGACCGCCGCGCGGCCGCGGCGGCCGAGGGCGGGCTGACCAGGCTGCTCCTGCTGATGCAGAGCGGGTGCTCGCCGGCGGCGAGGCAGATGGCGCTGGAGCTGCTCAAGATATACAGGGTGAACGCCAAGAGCTGCCTCGCCGGCTACGACTCCAAGACCACCCACATCATGCCGTTCTGAGGAAGCGAAGCGGACGAGAATGGCTTGCCGCAATCCTTCCTGGGCTGCTGAATAGCTGATCAAATGGATTCGATGAATCGATTAAATTGCATGGAACAGGGGGATCAGGGGATGGTGTTCTTGTTCCTGTGATGTTTCTTGATTTCTTCTTTTTTTTTCCCTTTGATTGATGTAAGTCGATAGAGAAACAAAGAACAATTGGTTCATGGAGGGGAGAAGAATAATAATCTGTACAGTACATTGGTAGAGTTTTTGACATGATCAGAACAGGCACAGGGGACAATTTAATCAAAGAATTGATTTTTAGGCCAAAGAAATTGCAGAAGTGTTTAATTGCTCTTCCTGAAAGATTTGCGATTTTTCAGAGAAATGATGATCGACAGGGGATGTGGAATGATAAGGTTGCAACTGGAAGCAATAATAATTATTGCTGCTCAGACCAAAATTTACGAAGAAGGTGAACGACGACGATCACATCAAATGAATGAATGATTTCATTCGAATCATTGGCCTGCACTTGGTAATGCGAACGTACTAGGTTTTGATGAGACGAGAGAAGTGCTTATCAGGCAACAAAGTTGTAGAATTGCCTAATGCAGGATGTCGTGGTCTGGACTATATGACAGATTACTCCTACATATCCGTAGTCTGAAAGCAAGATCAAGATGGTTACAGCATGCGCACTAGTCATTAGTTAGGATAGAAAAGCCTGGATGGAGCACGTCCACGTTGCCGCTGACCAGAGCCCATGATGACCCGTGGAGCGTTCGGCTGGCTGGCCGGCTGGGGCCGGGCTGGCCAACGCTCTCACAGTGACACTGTTTATGTGTACAGTATCTTCAGATAGAACAGTATTTTTTTTTACAACAATCAACTGGAATAATATTTTGATTTATTTTTCAGTCCTGTCGAACAGGCTCGTGCCACGTCTACTAGATCACTCCACCCACTCATGACTGACCCACAAGTCATGAGACCAGAGATGTCTTGGGTGAGCTCTAACCGTAACCCAGCTATGTAATCCCAAAGCAAGACGGTCTCATACAACAACAACAACAACAAAGCCTTTAAATCCCAAATAAGTTAGGGAAGACTAAAATTAAAACCCAGCAGAAGGAATCAAGGTTTAGGCACGTGAATAGCTGTTTTTCTAGCACTTCTATCTAAGGCTAAGTCTTTAGGTATATTTCATCATTTCAAGTCTCTTTTTATTGCCTCTACCCAAGTCAACTTCGGTCTTCCGCTGTCTCTCTTCACCTTACTATCCTGGCTTAGGATTCCACTACGCACCGGTGCCTCTGGAGGTCTCCGTTGGACATGTCCAAACCATCTCAACCGGTGTTGGATAAACTTTTCTTCAATTGGTGCTACCCCTAATCTATCACGTATATCATCGTTTCGAACTCGATCTCTTCTTGTATGACCGCAAATCCAACGCAACATACGTATTTCCGCAACACTTATCTATTGAACATGTCGTCTTTTCGTAGGTCAACATTCTGCACCATACAACATAGCAGGTCTAATCGCCGTCCTATAAAACTTGCCTTTAGCTTCTGTGGTACCCTTTTGTCACATAGGACACCGGATGCTTGGCGCCATTTCATCCACCCTGCTTTGATTCTATGGCTAACATCTTCATCAATATCCCCGTCTCTCTGTAGCATTGATCCTAAATATCAAAATGTATTCTTCTTATGCACTACTTGACCTTCCAAACTAATATCTTTCTCCTCCTGAGTAGTAGTGCCGAAGTCACATCTCATATACTCAGTTTTAGTTCTACTGAGTCTAAAACCTTTGGACTCCAAAGTCTCCCGCCATAACTTCAGTTTCTGATTCACTCCTATCCAACTTTCATCAACTAGCACTACATCGTCCACGAAAAGCATACACCAAGGGATGTTCCCTTGTATGTCCCTTGTGACCTCATCCATCACTAAGGCAAACAGATAAGGGCTCAAAGCTGACCCTTGATGTAGTATTATCCTAATCGGGAAGTCATCCGTGTCTCCATCACTTGTTCGAACACTAGTCACAACATTGTTGTACATGTTCTTAATGAGCCCGACGTACTTTGTTGGGACATTATGTTTGTCCAAAGCCCACCACATAACATTCCTTGGTATTTTATCATAAGCCTTCTCCAAGTCAATAAAAACCATGTGTAGGTCCTTCTTCTTCTCCCTGTACCGCTCCATAACTTGTCTTATCAAGAAAATAGCTTCCATGGTTGACCTTTCGGGCATGAAACCAAATTGGTTCATAGAGACCCGCATTATTGCTCTCAAGCGATGCTCGATAACTCTCTCCCATAGCTTCATAGTATGGCTCATCAACTTAGTACAACTTTGAATATCCCCTTTATTCTTGTATATCGGTACCAATATACTTCTCCTCCACTCGTCAGGCATCTTGTTCGATCAAAAAATATGGTTAAACAGCTTGGTTAGCCATACTATAGCTATGTCACCAAGGCATCTCCACACCTTGATTGGGATACCATCTGGTCCCATCGCCTTACATCCTTTCATCCTTTTCAACGCCTCTCTGACCTCAGATTCTTGGATTCTCTGCACAAAGCACCTATTGGTGTCATCAAAAGAGTCATCCAACTGAAAGGTTGTGTCCGTATTCTCACCAT
Organism: Miscanthus lutarioriparius; assembly: GCA_904845875.1. NCBI lineage: Eukaryota > Viridiplantae > Streptophyta > Magnoliopsida > Poales > Poaceae > Miscanthus > Miscanthus lutarioriparius. Next base: position 40,188,377 of record CAJGYO010000011.1, on the reverse strand, counting down.
TGAATAATTTGTCAAAATACTCTTGCCATTGATGTCGGATCTCATCCTCCTTCACCAAGAGATGCTCCCTTTCATCCTTAATGCACTTAACTTGGTTGAAGTCCCTTGTCTTTCTCTCACGAACCCTAGCCATCCTATAAATGTCCTTCTCTCCTTCCTTTGTACTCAAATGTTGGTAAAGATCCTCGTACGCTCTACCATTTGCCACACTTATAGCTCGCTTTGCAATCTTCTTTGCCACCTTGTACTTCTCTCTGTTGTCCACACTCCTGTCATAGTACAAGCGTCTATAACATTCTTTCTTCTCCTTAATAGCCCTTTGGACTTCCTCGTTCCACCACTAAGTATCTTTAGCCTCGCCTCCACTTCCTTTGGTTACTCCACACACCTCTGAGACCACCTTCCGAATGTTGGTTGCTATCTTCTCTCACATGTTGTTTATGTCCTCTTCTTCCTTCCAAGAGCCCTCTTTGATAACCCTTTCCCTGAATACCTCTGACGTCTCCCCTTTCGGTTTCCATCACTTTGTTCTTTCAATCTTAGCTTGTTTATCCCTACGGGCACGCACTTAAAAATGAAAGTCTGCCACCAAAAGCTTATGTTGAGAAACAACACACTCCCCTGGTATCACCTTGCAACCCAAGCATGCTCGTTTGTCCTTTCTTCTTGCGAGGACAAAGTCAATCTGGCTAGAGTGTGGTCCGCTACTGAAGGTCACTAGATGAGATTCTCTCTTTCTAAAGAAAGTGTTGGCTATCATCAGGTCAAAAGCTACCGCGAAGTCTAGAACTTCCCCCCCCCCTCCTGATTCCTACTACCATACCCAAAACCTCCATAACTGCCTCGAAACCTGTGCTTGTAGTACCTACATGCCCATTAAGATCTCCTATAAAAAGCTTCTCACTACTAGGTACAGCTCTAATCAGGCCATCTAAGTCTTCCCAGAACTGTCTCTTAGCACTCTTGTCGATGCCTACTTGGGGGGCATACGCACTAATTACGTTCAAGACCATATCACCAATGACAAGCTTGACTAAGATAATCCTATTTCCTTGTCTTCTCACTCCCACCACACTATTCTTGAGGCTCTTATCAATCAAAACTCCTACTCCATTTCTATTCGCGACTGTCCCTGTATACCAAAGCTTAAAACATGTATTGTCCACCTCCTTCGCCTTCTGACCCTTCCATTTAGTCTGTTGAACGCATAATATATTTACACGCCTCTTAATCGCGGTATCAACTAATTCTCTTAACTTACCTGATAGAATCATCTAAATCCAAACGGCGTTTGGCTTTGCTCACAGTCACATTCCACGGCTCAACCAAACGATGCTTCAAGTTGTCTTCACTATTGGAATATTTATAAACCAGAATGCTTGTTCCCATGCCCACCGGTAAAGCGGAGAAAGGAACGTTTGCTACACCATGTTGCATGTTTAATTACCAACTTGAACACATTTCCTAAGAATGGGCTTATTTTCGCACATAGGGTATTCCTGCCTAGCACCCTCTATTCGAAAAAATATCATTCTCACTTTCCGAGAAGTCAAATGTTTATAACGTTGACAAAATATGTATAACAAAATATTGCTATTTATGGTGTATAATTAGTATCATTAGATAAATCATTGAATATGTTTCTATAATAATCTTATTTAGAGAAACAAATGATGCTACAAAGCTAGTCAAACTTAAAGAAAAATGACTGGCACGAATCACATAGTGACATTTTTTTTGAACGGATGGAGTATTTTCTAGTTTCTATCATCACAATATAAGTTCATTAATCAGATACATGATATTCGATGTATCATTTTGACTACTTATCTTAGACAAAAAAGGTTATATGCTATGGTGAATATGTTAGTACCACTATTATACTGTCAATCTATATGGGTCTTCACACATAGATTGTCAAATCTAAAAAAAGATAAGAAAAAGTTTGGCTTAATACAAATCTAGATGGACTCATATTTGTGATTAGAGAAAGTAACTCCAAAATGACCATTGAGTTAAAGAAAAGCTAGAGTCATCATTTACACTCAGGAGTCCGCACTCCGCATCAAAAAGTATGCTTGCTGCGTCCTTTTTCCGCCCCACATCTAGCATTTTGACGCGGGTCGTCTTATTGAACGTAGGGGGGGAGGGAACCGCCAATTGAGAAAATCAGATGCCTAATTACTAAAACTATTCCTAGTGTACAGTGTCATGGATATTAAGATCACATTTGATCAGGCTTCACATGACGTTAGCTTAGAGGTGCAGCCAGACTAGATATGAACGGATATTGACAATTGTATATTTGTTTTCACATTTTTCTTCAGATTCAAAGTTAGAGTCGGATGTAGATAGTTGTAGAATATAGATATGAATGTCGATAATCTTGGTTATACAAATACGAATAAATTTGTGTCGAATATGGGATGACTAGAATGCAGATAGTATCCGTCACGAATATTTTTTGGATATCGAGGAAAAGCAACATCCATATATCACTAGTACAGAAATGAATTTTAGAGGCGTCTCCCATTTCTAATAGCAGGGGTTGTCTTAGCACGCCGTCACTAACCTTCGCGGGAGGCACTTTAGCTATACAACTGTTGCTAGAAATCAATTTTTAGAGGCGGTTCCATTAAGAATCCGCCTCTAAAAATCACTAGTACAGAAATCTTAATGGAGGCGGGCCAAAATGCTTAATGGAGGCGGGCATTACAACCGCCTTCAATCAAAGGTCATGGCTAATCATGACTTTACAAAGGTGGTTGCCCTGCCCGCCATGGTTAATCGTTTAATGGAGGAGGGCGCCTTAAGGCAACCGCCTCCGTTAATGATGCTTAACGGAGGCGGTTTCCCTAACTAGCCCGCCTCCATTAAAGTTTTAACTGAGGCGGTCGTTATAACTCGGCCGCCACAGATAAAGTTTTATTGGTGGCGGTCTTTTGTTACTTGCCTGCCTCCGTTAATATTTTCCCATTTAAAAAAAAAGCCTCGGCAATTTGAATTTGAATTCTATTTTCACAAATCAAACACATATAAGAGCAGAATCAAGACATGTATAAATTCATATTACGCAAATCGAGCACAAACATATAACACATTCATTGGTGTCCTCCATCGTCTACCAACATGATCATTCAAAGTTATTACACACATGCATGATGTCAAATGTTTACATGTGAAACTAAGATCACTCCGCTATCAACTTTACCCAAAAAAGAGGTCTGGCAAGATGTAATCCTTGATTTGTAACTTGGTGCTCCAGTTTCTGATCCTTTCAAACTTTGGATCCTGCGCTAGCTCGCTTTCCTCGTTGAAGAACGTTCACCCTACATGCGCGCTCTCTGTGATAAACTTACATATGTCCGCTAATGTTTGTCTAGAGCGCTGGTCGACCTTCTCCTTTTTCCACCATCCTTGTGCTTTCTTGAGCTGCCGCCAGCTGCTACTAAATCTGCTGCACGTCCTCAGGTACTCACAAACATAGAATCCACATAGAACTGAGCCATAGGGTTGTTTGGCGCACTGCACGATATATAATACAAATCATTAGAGCATATATAGAGAGCAGGAGTAGGACAGTATAGTATAGTAGTAGTAGTAGGAGGAGGAGGAGTATTGGTATAGGAGTAGAGTAGAGTACAGTAGAGTGGTAGTAGTAGGAGGAGGAGGATGAGTAGTAGTAGTAGTTACTAGTAGTAGTAGCAGTGATATAGGAGTAGAGTAGAGTATAGTAGGAGTAGAGTAGAGTAGTAGTAGTAGTAGGAGTAGTAGTACTAGTAGTGGCATAGGACTAGAGTAGAGTAGTAGTAGGATTAGTAGTAGTACTAGTAGTGGTATAGGACTAGACTAGAATAGTAGGAGTAGAGTAGAGTAGTAGTAGGAGTAGTAGTAGTATTGGTATAGGAGTACAAACGACTTTTGATATACTTACCGGGAACTTACGCCTAAGTTTCAGTTTCGTGCCATTCTTGATCTTCTTCTCAGATCTCCGATCATAGCAGTCGGGATCTTTCACGTACTTCTTATAAGCGCTATATGAAAAACCACTAGTGTCAACAACAATTCGAACACATATGTTAACTGTAAATGAATAAGTTCCGTCACTTACTATCTCAATACGCTTTCAAAGTGCTTGTACCCTGCTCGGTTTGTTTCCCACAGAGTCAAATATACAGGCCTTTCCATCCTGAGGATAGATTATAAATGCAATCCAGTGGCCCATGATGCCCTGGCTGCACCATTCAAACAATACAGATTTGAAATGTTCAAATATGAGAAGTCATGATCCTAGTACCTATATATATGTTCCAAGTATCTTTTTTGACTTACCCGAACTGGTGGGCAGCCATGACACAACCATTTCCCCGGACCTTCTTCATGGCTCCATAGATGTACATTCCCGCCCAATACTTATATTTGATTTCTAGATCTTCATGGAATTTCTTTCTCTCCTCCGGGTTCAAGTTCACCAGGTTTTTATGAGTGTCTGGTATGTCGTAACCCACGATGGTTCTCTCTATAATAAGCATCGGAGAGAGATAGATAATATCCTTGCCCAATTCCTTGCTTACATATGCCTGCATCCTGCAAAGAGAAGTCATCATGGCATTATTAGTTTGTTCCTAAAGTACGTACATCGATGAAGTGGTGTCAAAGCCATAATTAACTTATAGGGCAAATAAGGTGACTTGCACGACGTCGAGGTCCTTTCACCGTAGTAGTCTATACATATCGTGGAAATCTACGATGACTGCACCATCCATGGGCGTGTGGAAGTACTCCGTTGAAACCTTGATGACAAATGTTTGCAGGCCCACTTTCGCCGCTTCCATGTACCAGAGATGGAACCTCCTTACCTCCCACCACTCTTCAAGGAGGTCGCCCAAGGTCAACATGAACTTCCCATGCTCGTAGTTGTTGAGGCAATCATCCAACAGGGGCCAAAATGATGGCGGTGTTTTCGGCCTACAACACCAGGGCTTAAGATGTTAGGGAGTGAAAAAAGCATCTAGCATCTCCATATGAATTATAGATTGACTATGCTTGCTAGTAGCATACCTTTCAAACGTAGTTGAGTATGGGTGCTTGTCGGCTATTTGATAGGCCACCCAAGTCGTCTTGGTGTGGTTCGAGGGTATAGCCTCCTCTTCATCTGTAGGCTTCCTCGGTGGGGGAGGGCATTGGCTTGTGCCCTCGTTCGAACCACTTGTAAGCGGTGGTGTCACATCGCCCGGTGCTGCTCCTGTGCCTCCCTATGGACTGCTATTGCCAGGAGGTGAACTACCTCGAGGACTGCGGCCTGGGCCACCGGCATTGTCGTTGTCACCGCCGTTGTCATCATCGCTGTTGTCGTCGTCGTTGTCACCTAGGTCACCCGGGGGAGATGGCTGTGAGCAAGCTAACACCGGTGTCGGCACATCTAAGATAATGTCGCTCTTATTCCATAGCACTTCCATGCCGAGAATACCTCCTATGAACCTGAACCCCTCTGGAGTAGGAATGTCGGTTTCATCCTCGTCAAAGTCAGAGTTGGTCCATGACATGTTCACCCTGGCATAGTCGGGTGGGATGGGCTTGCCGCCATACATGGTGCCGCTTTTGGGTGGCAGTGCCACTCCCATGGCCACATCCTTCTTCCTCTGTGCCCTACCGAAGGGCACCTGGAGCGTGCATGTCGTTGGTTCCACGATGTCATCGACCGGGTACCTGGGGAGTCCTCTGGTCGACGGCACCATCTGCCCTTGTATGACATCTTGAACCTGTGGTAGCACCATGCTAGCCTAGCAAAACAGCTGCGACCTCAGCTCCACCATCTTGGGGTCGGTGCTCGTGAAAGCATCTTGTATCAACCCCATGATCATGTCCTTCATTGCCACATCTTTGCCTTTCTGGATGAGCCCTGCCTTGTACGCTTGCCTCGTGTGGTATGTGCTAGTGTCAGATTGCCAGGAATCCACAGTCTTCTAGCTCTTCCTTGAGGATACGCCACGGATGTGGCCGTGGTGCTCGGGCTTTCCCAGCGCCTCTGTTAGTACGTCTCCTCTCTCGGCGAGGTTCGAACGACCCGCTCTTCCTAGCCGCAGCGACCTCCAAGATCCTCTTCTCCGCCTCCTCGATCTGTGGCTCGTTGAACTTGGTCTTGCCCTCCTTTAGCTTTTTTGGCTTGCGGCCTTTGAGGAAGCCCCGTGACCTCTCATCACAGTCTACGTACAGATCCGACAGCCTAGCCTCAGCTAAAGCCCTTTCTTCTGCCTACCACTTTGGCCTCTTAGCGGCATACCCTATCATGCCCAGGTGGTGGTGGTGCTAGTTCCTCTTAGCAAGCTTGGAGAATTGCTCGCTCTTGAGCTTTGCTTCTAGGGTTTGTTTTTGTCTAACGAACTGTTCCCAAACTTCAGGCAAGACATAATTGTAATGGGTGAAGGGTGTCTCCCCTTTCTGCACATACTTCTTGTTGAGATTGTACCTAAAGTTTTGAAGCACTTTTCCTACTAGGTCCATGACATGCCCCCTGCACTTGACTTTATCATAGCCCTCTGGATACGTGAACCGCCTCAGCATCTCTTTCCACACGTGTTCCTTCAGATCTTCTGGGACATCCTTCCAATTTTCATACATGATAGGCACCTTCTCCCTGACTAAAATAGAGCACTGGTTGCTGAGTTTGCCAAGGATCTCTATTGGCTGCAAGGGCTCTCCCTACGGCCCCACCTGGGCTATCACGTGCACATCATCGTGCTTTTTGTGCCTCCCATGTTGGCCCCATCTTTGCTTCTGCTTGTCACCAACCATTGTGGTTGAAGACATCACTGTGGAGGGAGCAGGTGCTTCTGGGGGCCCTTTCTTCTTCCTCCTCCACATTGAACTGCAAACTCCAAGGCACCAGCGGTAGCTGTCGAGGGCAAAAACTCGCATTAACTATATACTTGCAGGAGCACATCAAACATAGTGTTAATTAACACGTGCACTGATGCAAGTACCTCAAGCCTTGGTGTTTTGGTATCCTCATCTAAAGGACCCACCCGTGGCTACTTGCGAGAATGTTGTGTTTGGACCAACGGGTCAAAGTCTAGATCGTTTTCTTCCTCTCCATGAGGTTTCTTTTGAGCCCTCGGTGTCACCTCTTCGCTTTCGTACTCGGTGCTCCCATCTGAGCCTGAACCTAAGTCTGATGAGCTTTCATCACTATCATCAGGGGTAGACTCACACCACTCACGCACAGCCTCCGATCCATTTGCCATTATAATCTATGAAGAATAGGGTTATATGGACAATTCACTTGTAAATAGACAATGGAATGATTATATTCATCTCATAACTTAATACATAATTCTTTTTTCATTAACATTTGGAATTGGGATACATAAATAGAAGGATAGTACAAAATTATAGAAGAAAAGTACAAAATTGTAGAAGAAAGGTACATAAGTATGAAATACAGAAAAATCATTTACATAGTTGGCTCAGATTTGCCCCATTGTCATCACATGGCTTCTAAATTGGTTGCTTGCATATGGTATACAAGCCATCCTAGTTTAGCATCTTACATGTAGGGGCCATTCGATTATCATAGCCGCTGCCTCAGCATAAAAAGGTTCACATCATTGCATACGCCACTGCCTCAGCACATTTTTAGAAATTTAAAAAAGTTCATCATTGCATATGCCACAGAGAAGCTCAAACATTATCAAAGCAGAGTCGGTAGTACAGAAAACTTAATGGAGGCGGGCAAAAATGGTTAACTAAGGCTGGCAGCCCCCTTAGTAGAGTACTAGTAGATTATCAAAGTAGTAGGAGCAAGTAGTACCAACAAGTAGTATGCCACTGCGTCAACACATATTTAGAGAAGTTTAAACATTTCATCATTGCGTATGCCATAGAGAAGACCAGCCAGTAGTAGCAGCAAGTAGTAGTACATAGGAGTAGACTAGAGTAGTAGATAGAGTAGTAGTAGTAGTAGTAGTAGGAGTAGTAGCAGTAAGGAGTAGTAGTAGCAGTAGTAGTAGTAGGAATAGTAGTAGTAGCAGTAGTAGCAGTAAAGTAGTAGTAGTAGTAGGAGTAGGAGTAGTAGGAGTAGTAGCAGTAAGGAGTAGTAGGAGTAGCAAGTAGTAGTAGTAGTAGGAGTAGCAGTAGTAGTAGTAGGAGTAGTAGTAGTAGGACTAGCAGATAGAGGAGTAGTAGCAAAATTCACTTAAGGGTAGTTAGCAAAATATCTAGTGACAGAGTATAGGAGCATAGAGTAGTAAGTAGTAGGAGTATAGGACCATCAGCAAGTACTAGTAGTAAGTAGTAGTTAAGTAGTAGGAGTATAGGACCAGCAGCAAGTAGTAGCAGTATAGGACCAGCAGGAAGTAGTAGTAGTTAAGTAGTAAGTAGTATAGAGTAGTAAGTAGTAGGAGTACTATGTTGTAGTAAGTAGTAAGTAGTATAGAGTAGAGAGTAGTAGCAGTAAGGACAGCAAGCAAGAACTTGCACAAATCAAAAATAGCAAAAATTCAATTAAGAGTAGTAGAAAAAATATCTTGTGACAGAGTAGTAGCAAAAATATGCAGTGACAGAGTAGTAACAAATTAAAGGCATTATTACTGGACAGAGCCTTAACAGAAGCTCAATTCAAAATAATTTGTGAAGGCATGTGCTCAATTTCACTTATATAGAGGCATCATAGGCAGTGGCAAAGGCATCATATAGCCACTGAAAATCACATAAGCCCAATTGCAACAAAATAGAGGCATCTTAGGTAGCAAAAATAAAAGAAAATGACATATGCTCAAAGCTAAGATAAAAAACTGCATCAAAGGCAGTGGCACATGCTGGGTTCATCACAGGCATAATAGGCAGTGGCAGAGAATCACATATGCTCAATTGCAACAAAATAGAGGCATCACAGGTAGTACAAATCAAAGAAAATGACATGCTCAGAGCTAAGATTATGCTCAGAGCTAAGATCAAAAAATTGCATCATAGGCAGTGGCACATGCTGGGTTCGTCACAGGCATCATCGGTAGCTAGTTCATCATAGGCATCATCAGCTAGTTCATTAGGTTCACCACAGGCATCACACAGGTTCTTCAGGTTCATCACAAGCAAGAAAAAGACGGTAGGGTAGGCAAAACCTGGTGACACGCTCAGCACAAAGGAGTCGAACCCCAGAGGAGATGCCCGACGTGGAGGAGGGAGCATGGGGCCACAGACGAGGTCGACGCTGGGGACGAGGAACAGGGCTTGGCGGCGGTGGATCTCCTCAGCACGGCAGCAGTGGCTTAGGGTTCGCTCTAGTTCTAGGCGGCGGTGCTAGGGTTCCCTAGGCCCCCAGCGGAGCTGCTAGACGCGAAAGACGTCGAGGGAGCTCGGAATGGTGGCGGAGGGTGATGGCGGCGGTGGCTAGGTTTTGCCACGGCTGTAGGCGGTGGCGCTAGGGTAACCTGGGCCCGTGGCTATAGGCAGTGGCGGTAGCTCCAAGCAACGACGAAGAGGAAGAGCTAGGGCAAGCTCGAAGAGTGATGGTGGAAGCACATGCGTGGGGAGCACAGGACACCGACGATGGCGGCGACGGCGGAAAAATCCGACAGCCCTTCGGGATGAAATTGAATCGACCAAAGGACTTAGCCGATTGGGGAGGGGATGTGTGGCTTATATAGGCCACGTTTAACCGCGGCTCGCTTCTAACAGTGCCCGCCTCGGTTAATATTAACCGAGGCAGGCTTTTTAATTTGCCGGCCACGGTTATTATTAACCGAGGCGGGCTTTCTAATTTGCCCACCTCGGTTAATGTTAACCATGGCGGGCTTCTAAAATTGCCCACCTCCATAAAAGTTTTCTAAATTTTAAATATTTCATAAACTTTGAAGTGTTTTTTATAAATGATATTTATTGCGAAATGCTTGTTACATATGTTATTTAATTAAAGTTAAAATTCTTGTTCAAATTGATATGCTTGTTCAAATTGATATGCTTGTTCAAATTGATATGTATTTTGAGTAGAGTTAATTGTAGTAGAGGTGGTAGAGTAGGAGTAGTAGAGGTAGTAGGGTAGGAGTAATAGAATGAGTAGAAAAGTAGTGTATTAGGAGTAGGAAGTAGTATAGTAGCATTTAACACAGCGATGCATACATAAATGGGTGGCATATATGGTTCCATTATAATAATAAGTTACAAGAACTTGTCTTCAAATGAGTCCGATCCCTACATTATTACATAAATGTGTGGCATACATATCATTTTGCTGCAGGTGCTCCCACGGCCTTCTTCTCACCGTTGGGGCGGGCCCAGGGCATGATCTTGGACTTGTTGAAGCAGTCCTCGACGGCCTTGATCTTCCTTGGATGTAAGGATAAAAAAGGAAAGGAAATATCCCAAACCGAACCACATCATTTTCTACATTTGACCCAAGCTAATTCGTATTTTCGGACAAAATACAGAATACTAAATTCGAATTCAAAATACGGAATACTAAATTCAAAATCAGATCAAATTCGGTTTAGGCTTTGTTCGACCGATTTCTACTTTTCTACATTTTATTCGGAGTCTTCTGTATTCCAAATTGTCCAGCTCGTGCACGAGTAGCCCACTGCCAAGGCCTTTCGCCCAGACGACCTTGGCCTCCCCAATGGCCCAAATTAAACCCACCCTCCTCTCGTGGCCCGCTTGACGCACAAAGCCCAAGCCCTAGTGAGCGAAGTGAAATGAAATGCGGCGTCGGGAGAGCTCGGTGAGCGGCCATGGTGCCGGGCATGGCTCTGGCTTCATCAGAGACCTCACGCTGGGCGTCGCGGCTGGCTCACGCGCACCAATGGGAGGGCCGGGGCGGACTCACCGGTTGGCGGCGGCTAGCAGCGTGCTGCGCCTTCCCGTCGTGGACCAACAGGAGGCACAGAGAGGAGGCTCTCACGAGCCGGCAGCCAAGCATGACGCCGCCCCGATCGCTTGATCTCGAGCCATGGGTCTCCCTTCTTGACATCGCAACACGAGGCTTAGAACACAAAGTGGCCCTACGCGTAGCCCCCGACGTAGCCCCGATGCATCCGTTGGTGGCGACGGCAAGGCCCCTCGCATCCAATGGCAAGGCCCCAGACCACCTGCGACGGCACTTCCTCTCCTAGCCGCAACGACGATCGCAGATCCAAAGTGGCGGCATGAGGCAACTTCTGCAGGGCAGCCATCTCCTCACCGGCGTGCCTCTCTCCTAGCCTCCACCCCGACCCATCGGGTCATAGTGGCCTCCACACCACCGACGGAGGGGGCACCGAGGTGCTTGATGCGAGATCCGGTGCTTTGCGGTGCTTGTAATTTCTCTTCCTCCCATGAAGCTGCAGTGCAGGTGTTCATTGCCGTGATGCTGTGGTGCTCCTTGCCTTCTCGTGATGTTCTAGTAGGAGCTTCTCATGATGTAGATTTTGTATTTCTTGATTTGTTTTAATCTAGTCAAGCCACTCACAGATTTAATGCACCCAAGGGGCCCATGACCGCGTGCTCCCAAAGACCCAAACCCTAGAGCAAAGGAGCTCTCGACCGCCCCTAGGCCCTAGGTGCCACCGCCACGCTCTGTCCATTCCCGCCTCGGCGCCTGCACCAATGCCCACCGGGATGAGCTTGTTAGTTGTGAACTTGTTACGTATTTGGTCGTGCACTTGTTTAATGCTATGCACTATGGGTCAGTATTTCGTATTGAATTTTCGCATACCGACCGTGTTCGACATAATTCCGCTCGAATTGGTTCATTTCTGAAATTCTAAATATTCTGTAAGTTCATGTTCGTTTTCGTGTCTGGCTTGTCCGCTTTCGCTTTCGCTTTCGTATTTCAAATGTAAAAGTAGAAAATGGTTGAGGAGTTTTTCGACCGAGTTCGACCGTTTTCATCCTTACTTGGATGATCAGTAAAAAGCCCGAGCTCTGCATAGTTGTTGTATTCTTCAGGACTCTAGACCCCATCAGCTCCCACAATCCTCTGCTTTCCTGACACAACCATGTGCCTCCTGTTGTCCTCTAGCATCACATAGTAGGCTACTTGTGCGAGCTCGGTTGCTAGTACCCACTGATCATCTTTGTAGCCAACACTTTGGAGCTCCACGGTGGTTAGCCCATAGTCATCCACGACAACCCCCTTTGGTTTGACCCACTAGCATCGGATGACGGGTATCTGTAGTTCACCTCCGTAGTCAAGTTTCCATATCTCTTTAACCTGCCCATAGTATTGCCTCCTCTGCCCCATGGACTCATCGATGCCCTCATATTGACCACCGATGTTCTATGTCGTGCTCTTCTTGTCCGTCTCTTTTGTGTGCAACTTATATCCATTGATGTCATACCCTTGCCACATGGTGATTTGGGTGGATGGGCCAGACGCAAGCCTCTTAATGGTCTCCGCTTCGTCGGCTTCTCCATGGGGTATGTCCTGCTCTTAGAGCCACACCGTGAAACTACTTTTGTGCTGTTTCTAGACCCATGCCTCCGTGTGCTGCTCATCATGAGCAGCGCGGATCTCGTTTAGGTGCTTCTGAACGTAGGTTTCCATGACCACTAACTGATGAAGGATGTTGTAGTGAGCTTCTCGCACCGTTTTGTTTTCTACATCTGTGCGTAATTTCTACCCCGTGCACCCCATCCCTGAGGTTTTGCCTTTGTGCTGATGGACGGGTAGCCCAATCACCCTCCCATCTCAGATGTATTTTCTGCAGCAGTTCATGGCCTCCACGATTGTGTATGCCTCGATCATAGAGCCCTCCGGGTGGGCACGGTTAAGGATGTATATGTTGAGGGTTGACATGAACCGCTCGTATGTCCACATCTGGTGTAGGTACTATAGCAGAACCGTTCAATTTATAAGAGCATAAGTACAATAGCAGCCTACAAGCGGTCACACTGTCATACTTGAGCCCATATAAACTCGGTAGTCTGTCGAGTACCACGAAGGGTCTTGATTCAACCAATATACATACAAGATCGTACATGATTCAACATACATGTCACACATTACATAAAGTTCACAAATACAGTTCCATACATCAGAGTACGATTAAAAGTTATTACAAACCAAGTTCAGATAAAATAGTAGCGGAAGCAATTAAAGTTTGAAACCAATATCTCCATCGTTGTTCAAATACTGTGCCAGCTCATGATCACAATCCCACAAAAGCATAAGAGAGGTATTAACAAGAGATGCTTTGCCCTAGGCCCTACTCCTCGTCCATGGTAGGATAGAAGGAGTTCTTATAGTAGCCATGATACATCGTATTATCTGCAACAATGGGAAATAAACCCTGAGTACAAGAAGGTAATCAGCTAGACTTACCCATCATAAACCAAAAATAAAGTGACTCCAAGGATTATGCAAGGCTATATAAGTGGAGCTAGCTTGACAACATTTTGCATAAAAAGCTTACCAATTCAAGTATACAGTTATAATTCGATCATCAAGTTAATTATAGCTATTCATCTCTAGATTAGCAACTAACCTATGCCAAACATGTGGTATATCATTTAATAGCATAACAATAATAACCATCACCGGTGTAGTAATTCCATGTTCTTCATAACCATCATTCCATAATACACTTACTACGATGTTGGAGCTAGCCAAGTTTTTCACTATCCGGGAGAGACAGCAATTCGAATCGATTTCAATCAGTTGGGAATTTATTCCTAACACAAACCCAGGCAGACCAGATCAACAGTCACCTTAGGTCATCTTTGGTACAACTCAGGTCCACATTTCGTAGGTCGGACCAGCGCCGCACAATCAGGGACGACCAACTACCAGGATGTTCAGGCCTGGCCTGCCCTTGGGCTCATGTCTAGCTCCCCACACATCCTTACTATCATCCAGAGTGCGCACTTTTATAGAATGGGGCCTAGCCTGAGTTGAGCTAGTCGGCTTCGTGGTCAGAACGAGTTATCTGGCCAGCTAAGTGAGAGGCATGCGTTCAATCTCGATAGAAGTGCCAACAACGGTACGGTCCTTAAAAAGCACTTATATTGCTCAAATTAATTATCCTAGAAAAATACCATAAGCAGTAGATTTCATATTTGTATCAAATAGTACACTTCAAGATGAATCCAACAAAATTTGGTTCACCCCATTTGGATACTCCTAGCTCCAGATATAATTTTTGCAATTTAGCAACAAAATCTGTGAAATAAATAAAGAAAATCAAATTTACTCGGGCGCTACAGTTAGGTGCACCCGGTCTATACACAGAGTAGAGGTCTCACGGTCAAACTGGCCCCACTTGACAGACGCACAGAGTAGAGGTGGCGCTCTAACCAGTGAGAACTCACCGATGGCGAGGTCACCGGCGGCGAGGTCACCGCCGTTGTGTTCCCCATCATCATGCGCATCTACGGGTACCATAGGTTTGCTCGGAGGATCACTGGAGCTACCCCGCCGGTGAGCAAGGTGGCTCGGTGGTAGTGCGCGGTGGTGCTCCGGCCATCTCCGGCGATGGCATGCTCAGGCGAGCGCGGCTACGACATCTACAAACCCTAGCGAAGCTCTACGGCGTGGATCAAGTCATGGTGAAGCGGTGATGATGCTTGGCCACGTGCATGGTGGCATGGTGGCGCGCGCACGATGGCGGCACGGTGATGTTCTGGTGGAAAAGGGGGCGCAAGTGTGCATCCGTCTTCCCCGCGAGTTTCCCCTTCCTAAGGCTAAACCCTAATGCCTACTACGAGAGAGAACGACGACTAGACAAGCGCGGCCACATTGACGTGCATGGTGGTGACGCTCTCGGCTCACGGTGGTGCGGCTCGCGTTCTGGCACCGACGACGTGATAGCGGCTCTACAAGCGACGGCTATGGCTTCTAGGGTTTACAACGAACATGAACCAAGAGAGAGAGAGAGAGGTAGGAGCGGTGGATAGGTGAAAGGTCCTAATATGGCTAGAGGGGGGGTGAATAGCCTATTTAAAAATCTACAAATCAACTAGAGCAATTTGATTAGTATAACAAATAGCGAAATGCAAACTTGCTCTAGCTCTACAAGGGTTGCAAGCCACCTATCCAACAATTCTAGTTGCTATGATCTCTAGACACATAATTTGCTATGTCACTACTCACTAAGAGCTCTCACACTTGCTACACTAAAGAGCTCCACTAGATGAACTTAAAACAACAAAGCAAGCTCTCAATTCTAATTACACTAAAGAGCTTGCTACAACTAGTTTGCAAGAATATAAATGAGTGAGTAGGGTGATTATACCACCGTGTAGAGGAGTGAACCAATCACAAGATGAATACTAAATCAATCACCGGTCGAGTACCAAAGGGCAAGAGACAACCAATTTTTGTCCCGAGCTTCACGTGCTTGCCGGCACACTAGTCCCCGTTGTGTCGACCAACACTTGGTGGTTTAGCAGCTAAGAGGTGTTGCACGAACCTCGTCCACACAATTGGACACCGCAAGAACCTACCCACAAGTGAGGTAACTCAATGACACGAGCAATCCACTAGAGTTACCTTTCGGCGCTCCACCGGGGAAGGCACAAGACCCCTCACAATCACCGCGATTGGAGCCAGAGACAATCACCAACCTCCGCTCGACGATCCTCGCTGCTCCAAGCCGTCTAGGTGGCGACAACCACCAAGAGAAACAAGTGAATCCCATAGCGAAACACGAATACCAAGTGCCTCTAGATACAATCACTCAAGCAATGCACTTGGATTCTCTCCTAATCTCACAATGATGATGGATCAATGATGGAGATGAGTGGGAGGGCTTTGGCTAAGCTCACAAGGTTGCTATGTCAATGCAAATGGCCAAGCGAGTGAGCTTGAGCCGGCCATGGGGCTTAAATAGAAAGCCCCCACGAATAGAGCCGTTAGGCTCCTCACTGCACTGAACACAGGGTGACTGGACGCTCCAGTCATATCGACCGGATGCAGGACCCCAGCGTCCGGTCGTGCGATGCACGCCACGTGTCCTCTCTCTTCAAATACTGAGCGCCCGATCGCAACGGTCAAGTGATGATCGGATGCGCTGCTGCGAAGTGACCGAACGCTGGACCTCAGCGTCCGGTCGTTTCTAGTAAGCATCCAGAAGCGAGAAATCATGACCGAATGCGTTCGGTCATGCTTGACCAGACACACCCAGTGTCCGGTCACTCAACGTCATCATACGTCAGACTGACCGAACTTAGGCCCTGAGCGTCCGGTCAGTTTTCGCACCAGCGTCCGGTCATGAGACCAAAACTACATGCCCTCTACTGCCACTGACCGGACGCACTGGTCCAACTGAGACCAGCGTCCGGTCACTTATGGTGACCTTCGTCTTTTCTGTATAGAGCACCAGTGGCACCGTTGGACTGTCCGCACTCTACGGGCAGACACTCCACCGGTGAAGTTTCTTATCCTTGCTCAAATGTGCCAACCACCAAGTGTATCACCTTATGCACATGTGTGTTAGCATATTTTCACAAACATTTTCAAGGGTGTTAGCACTCCACTATATCCTAAATGCATATGCAATGAGTTAGAGCATCTAGTGGCACTTTGATAACCGCATTTTGATACAAGTTTCACCCCTCTTAATAGTACGGCCATCGAACCTAAATGTGATCCCACTCACTAAGTGTCTTGATCACTGAAACAAAATGGCTCCTACCATTTATACCTTTGTCTTGAGTCTTTTGTTTTTCTCTTTCTTCTTTTCCAAGTTCAAGCATTTGATCATCACCATGCCATCACCATCATCATGATCTTCACCATTGCTTCATTACTTGGAGTAGTGCTACCTATCTCATAATCACTTGATAAACTAGGTTATCACTTAGGGTTTCATCAATTCACCAAAACCAAACTGAGCTTTCAATCTCCCCCTTTTTGGTAATTGGTGACAACCTTTTCACAAATATATGAATTGAAATTCAATTGAATCCATGTTGCTTGTCCAAGCATATTTACCATGTGTAAAAGGATATGGACAAGTTTCATGAATCCCATTTAGTAGCAATTGCTCCCCCTACATATGTGCTAAGAGTTTGGATGGTAGCTTGCACATATGCTTAGATAGGAAATATATGAGATAATGTCTACCAAATGATGCTAAGGTATAAGAGATGGACCTTTGAAGCGTGATACCAATCGGAGTGCACCAATATACCATCCTTAGCACCATTAGTAACTAGACATACACAAAAACTAGAATACCCCATGAGATCAACATTACAAGCAAGGATCTAGTTTCCATACGATGAACATAAGTCCAGTTACTTTAGCCTATGCATGCTAGTTTTTCATTTTACAATTCAAGCATATAACTAGCGTACACCACACAAGCATGGATATTGAAATTTAAAACTTGTGCCATGCAAGCAAATATATGAAATGCACATTAAAATGCAACATACAAGTTTATGAGCTTGCTCCCCCTACTTGTGTGCATTTTTGATTGATTGATCCCCTTACAATATCATTTCATTTGTTCATTTCATTTGTTTGCTCCTCCTATCTTACTATCTTTGTGAATTCTCTCCCCCTTTGTCAACAATTAGCATAAAAATGCGAGCTCAAATTATAGATAGGTTGGGGTGAAACCATGTGAAATGAGGATCATTTTTCCAATTTGGTTCAATCTAGATCACTTACAAAAGATATTTAACTCAGTTTGATCCAAGGACAAGCTTCTTCACACCTCTAAATAAGGGTTATCTTGTACCATATTGAGTTAAACACTTATAGCTTATTTTATAGATCAAACACTAGGTTTACAAGCCCACAAACATGTCATATGCTACCACTAGATCATTTCAAACATACAAGCAATAGTGGTACCATACAAGCATCAAATTTATTTGATTTTCATGAATGAGCCTAGTACATGATAGGAATGACTAGATACACTAAACAAGTCCTTAGCAATGGATGGATGACATGTCAATCAACTTTATCTTGCTTTGCTCGAAGGAGAGGCATGTCATATAATGGAGGGTGCATCAACACATATTTGAGAAGTCAAGTATGTTCAATTCATTCCTTAGCTTGCAAAACCTCTTCTCATCAAGTGGCTTGGTGAAGATATCGGCAAGTTGATCTTCGGTGCCCACACTCTCAATACAAATGCCCCCTTTTTGTTGGTGATCTCTTATGAAATGATGGCGGACATCAATGTGCTTTGTTCTTGAATGTTGAACCGAGTTGTTGGTGAGCTTTACGGCACTCTCATTGTCACATAGCAATGGCACTTGCTTGAATTTGATTCTAAAGTCACTCAAAGTAGCCTTCATCCAAAGTAATTGAGCACAACAACTACCGGCCGAAATATACTCCGCTTCAGTGGTTGAAAGTGCTACACTATTTTGCTTCTTTGATGACCAAGACACAAGTGATCTTCCCAATAGTTGACATGTGCCCGATGTGCTCTTTCTCTCAACTTTGCATCCCACATAATTGGAGTACGAATATCCAATCAACTCAAATCTTGCTCCTTTGGGATACCACAATCCAACATTTTGTGTATACTTCAAGTACCTCAATATTCTCTTTGTTGCCTTCAAATGACTTTCTCTTGGTGAGGCTTGAAATCTAGCACACATACATACACTAAACATCACATCCGGCCTTGATGCGGTCACATAGAGTAGGCTTCCAATCATAGACCGATACATCTTTTGATCCACCATGTTGCCACTAGCATCACTATCCAAGCTTCAACTTGTTCCCATTGGTGTACTAATAGCTTTAGCATTATCCATTCTGAACTTCTTGATCATGTTCTTGATATACTTGCCTTGACTCACAAATGTGCCATTCTTCATTTGCTTGATTTGAAGACCAAGGAAGTAACTAAGCTCTCCAATCATGGACATCTCAAATTCACTTGCCATCATCTTGCCGAACTCTTCACAAAAATCTTGATTTGTTGACCCAAATATGATATCATCAACATAGATTTGCATTACAAACAAGTCATTTCCAAGCTTCTTGATGAAGAGAGTGGTGTCAACCTTTCCCATTTTGAATCCCTTAGAGAGTAGGAAATCCCTCAATCTCTCATACCATGCTATAGGTGCTTGTTTTAATCCATACAAAGCCTTTCTCAACTTGTAAACATGGTTGGGTTTCTTCTCATCTTCAAAACCGGGAGGTTGCTCAACATATACAAGCTCATTGATGTACCCATTAAGAAATGCTCTCTTCACATCCATTTGGTACAACTTGATGTTGTATGCACAAGCATAGGCTAACAAGATCCTAATTGCTTCCAATCTTGCAATCGGGGCATATGTTTCTCCAAAGTCAAGACCTTCAACTTGAGTGTAACCTTAAGCTACTAATCTTGCTTTGTTCCTTATTACTATCCCATCTTGATCTTGCTTGTTCTGAAAGACCCACTTGGTTCCAATCACATTATGATCCTTAGGCTTCTCAACTAACTCCCATACTTAGTTTCTTGTAAAGTTGTTTAGCTCTTCATGCATAGCATTGACCCAATCAACATCCCTCAAGGCTTCATCTATCTTCTTAGGTTCAATGGATGACACAAAAAAGAAATGCTCACAAAATGAGGCCAATCTTGATCTAGTTTGCACACCACTTGAAATATCACCAATTATAGTGTCCAATGGATGATCTCTTGCAACATTGGTTGGTTGAAGCACTTGCACTTGATTGCTTGCATTTGATTGATCACTTGGTTGAGATGATGAACTAGCCACTTGTTGTTGATCTTGTACTTTGTCATCACTAGTACTTGCTTGAACTTGATCACGAGAACCACTAGCTTGCACATTTGAGTTAGAGAGCACTTGATTCTTGTCATCTTCAACATCAATCACTTCTCTGGGCCTTATATCATCAATGTCCATGTTCTTCATTGCATTGACCAATTGAGTGCCTCTTACATCATCTAGATTCTCATTTTCCTCTTGGGAACCATTTGTTTCATTAAATTCCACATCATGAACCTCCTCAAGAGTACCACTAGCCAAATTCCAAACTCTATATGCCTTGCTAGTAGTGGAGTAACTAAGCAAGAAACCTTCATCACATTTCTTTTCAAACTTGCTCAATCTAGTGCCTTTCTTCAATATGTAGCATTTACAGCAAAAAACCCGAAAGTATGTTATGTTGGGCTTTCTTCCATTCAATAGCTCATAAGGTGTCTTCTCCATCATGGGGTGACAATAGAGTCGGTTGCTATAATAGCAAGCCATGTTGATTGCTTCGGCCCAAAATGAATGACTCACATTGTACTCACTCAACATTGATCTTACCATATCAATCAAAGTTCTATTCTTTCTTTCAACTAGGCCATTTGATTGTGGAGTATACTTGGCCGAGAATTGATGTCTAATTCCAAATTCATCACACTACTCATCAATTCTAGTGTTCTTGAATTCACTACCATTGTCACTTTTAACTTTCTTGATAGTTGTTTCAAACTCATTGTGAATGCCCTTGACAAATGATTTAAATGTTACAAACACATCACTCTTGTCAATAAGAAAGAACACTCATGTGTATCTAGTGAAATCATTCACAATCATAAATCTATATTTGTTTCCACCAATGATAGTGTATGTGGTTGGTCCAAAGAAGTCCATGTGCATCAACTCAAATGCCTTAGATGTGCTCATCATGCTCTTCTTAGGATGTGTATTACCAACTTGCTTTCCGGCTTGACATGCACTACATAGCTTATCCTTTTCAAATGTGACATCTTTCAAGCCTCTAACTAAATCATGCTTAATCAACTTGTTCAATTGTTTTATTCCAACATGACCAAGCTTTCTATGCCATAACCAACCCATGCTAGACGTAGTGATCAAACATGTTGACAATTGAGCTTCTCTAGCATTGAAATCAACTAAGTATAGATTTTCATATCTAAATCCTTTGAATATCAAGTTAGAGCCATCTACACTTATAATCTCTACATCATCCACACCAAATATGCACTTGAAACCAAGATCACACAATTGAGCTACCGATAATAGGTTGAAGTTCAAGCTCTCTACAAGTAGCACATTGGAAATGCTCAAGTCATTGGATATTGCAATCTTACCAAGCCATTTGACCTTGCCTTTGCTATTATCATCAAATGTGATACTATCAATCACATTGCTCTTGTTTTCATTGATTGAATTGAACATTCTTGAATCACCAGTCATGTGTTGTGTGCACCCACTATCAAGCACCCAATGCCTTCCTTCGGCTTTATAATTGATCTACAAAAGAAGATCAATTCTTTTTAGGTACCGAAACTTTCTTGAATCCTTGAAGGTTAGTTACCAAGGTCTTTGGTACTCAAATGACCTTCTTCTTTGGGCCCACAATTAGTGTACCAATGAACTTAGCCTTCACACCATTGGCACCCTTAACAAGCATATAACAAGAATCAAATTTAATTGAGGATACATTAGGTAGCTTGTTTTTGTTAATCTTGCAATATTGCTCTGCATGCCCAACTTGCTTGCATCTATTGCAAAACCGACCATTGCCCTTTACAAAGCTAACTTTAGAAGTGACAAAGGTCGCCTTGCCTTTCTTGGGGGTATAGCCTAATCCCTCTTTGTTGAGAGAAAACCTTTGTCTACCTAAGCACTTTAGCAAGCGGGCATCTCCACCATAGGCATTGCCTAAGGCACGAGTGAGCTCATTCACCTCCTTCTTGAGGGTCTTATTTTCTACCATTAGTGAGGCATCACAAGTGCGACCATCACTCAAAGGTGAAGTAGAAGTAGTAGTGCCACAAGAAGTGTTAGTGGGAGCAACTATAATGGGCTTATAAAAAGATTCATTAATAAGATCACATGTTAGTCCCACATCACAAGACACGATCACTTGCTCCTTCTTGGCTTCCTCCTTCTTGACTTGCTCAATGAGAGAGGAGTGAGCTTTTTCAAGCTTAGAGTGAGCTTTGCCAAGCTTCTCATGGGCTTCCATTAGCCTCTCATGAGTGGCATTGAGCTCATCAAAGGATTGCTCAAAAATTTGACTTTCTTGTGTAATTCTTTGCACTCCTTTCTCTTCATCGCAACACAAGTGTGCACTTGCTCACACATGTCCAAGAGCTCCTCCTTGGTGTACTCCTCCTCCTCATCATCATCATCATCATCACTCCTACAAGCATCACTTTCACATTCATCGTCATCACTCACATCATATTTTACCTTGGTAGGCTTTGCCATGAGGCATGACGATGGAGTGTCGAAGATGAAGGGCTTGTTGTTGATGGCGATGCTTGCTAGTACTTTCTTGATAGATTTCTTGTCATCATCACTAGAGCTATCACTATCCGAAGAGCCATCACTATCCCATGTGACCACATAGCCTCCACCTTTCTTCTTCTTTTGGAAGGTCATTCTCTTCTCCTTCTTCTCCTTCTTTTCTTTCTTGTCCTTCTTGTGCTTCTTCTTTTCATCCTCATCATTGTCACTATTGTAGGGACAATTCACTACAACGTGATCGGGGCTCTTGCAATTGTAGCATCTTCTCACATATTCTTTGCTTTTGGTGTGATCTCTTCTCTTTCTTGCACCATAGCCCTTCTTCTTCATGAATTTTCCCATCTTGCGTACAAAGAGGGCCATAGCTTCATCATCAATATAACTATGATCATCATCATCACTTGATTCTTTCTTGGACTTTCCCTTGTTCTTGGATGATGATGAGCTAGCCTTTAATGCTATACTCTTCTTCTTCTTGTCTTCTTCTTCCTTCTTGTCATCCTTGTCATCCCCCTCCCTTTCCACACGGTATGTCTCTTGTGTCATGGCATCACCTAGTACTTGGTTAGGGGTAATCTCCTTCAATCCTCCTCTTATGATAAGCAATCTCAACATCTCAAATCTTGGAGGTAGGCACATTAAGAACCGATGAGAGACATCATCATCCTTGATCTTCTCTCCTAAAGCCTTTAAGTCATTGACAATTACTTGCAACCGATGGAACATCTCCAGAATGCTCTCATCATCCTTCATCTTGAAGCTTGTCAACTTATCCTTGAGGATGTACAACTTGGCACTCTTCACCGCCGGTGTGCCCTCATATGTTTCCTCCAATCTCCTCCACACCTCATTAGCTCTTTCACAATCCTTGATTTGCTCAAACACCTTGGAATCAATGGCATTGTATATGGTGTTGAGAGCCATTGTATTGCATTGTTTGTTGGTCTTGTCTTGGTTGGTGGAATTGTCAGGATCAATGGTAGCATAGTCATTCTTGGTCACCTCCCATACTTGATCATTGATTGAACTAAGATACATCCTCATCTTTCTCTTCCAATAATCATAGCATGTGCCATCAAAGAACGGTGGTTTGCCCCCACATGGTTGAACACAACTTGAGCCATAATTTGACACCGAGGTTGTTAAGCCTTTAATTAAATGGTGACCATGGCTCCGATACCACTTGAAAGGTCCTAATATGGCTAGAGGGGGGGGTGAATAGCCTATTTAAAAATCTACAAATCAACTAGAGCAATTTGATAAGTATAACAAATAGCGAAATGCAAACTTGATCTAGCTCTACAAGGGTTGCAAGCCACCTATCCAACAATTCTAGTTGCTATGATCTCTAGACACACAATTTGCTATGTCACTACTCACTAAGAGCTCTCACACTTGCTACACTAAAGAGCTCCACTAGATGAACTTAAAACAACAAAGCAAGCTCTCAATTCTAATTACACTAAAGAACTTGCTACAACTAGTTTGCAAGAATATAAATGAGTGAGTAGGGTAATTATACCGCCGTGTAGAGGAGTGAACCAATCACAAGATGAATACTAAATCAATCACCGGAAGAATACCAAAGGGCAAGAGACAACCAATTTTTCTCCCGAGGTTCACGTGCTTACCGACACGCTAGTCCACGTTGTGTCGACCAACACTTGGTGGTTCGGTGGCTAAGAGGTGTTGCATGAACCTCGTTCACACAATTGGACACCGCAGAAACCTACCCACAAGTGAGGTAACTCAATAACACAAGCAATCCACTAGAGTTACCTTTCGGCACTCCGCCGGGGAAGGAACAAGACCCCTCATAATCACCGTGATCGGAGTCGGAGACAATCACCAACCTCCGCTCGACGATCCTTGCTGCTCCAAGCCGTCTAGGTGGCGACAACCACCAAGAGAAACAAGTGAATCCCGCAGCGAAACATGAATACCAAGTGCCTCTAGATGCAATCACTCAAGCAATGCACTTGGATTCTCTCTTAATCTCACAATGATGGAGATGAGTGGGAGGGCTTTGGCTAAGCTCACAAGGTTGATATGTCAATGCAAATGGCCGGTCATGCGATGCACGCCACGCTCCGGTCATATCGACCAGACACAGGACCCCAGCGTCCGGTCGTGCGATGCACGCCACGTGTCCCCTCTCTTCAAATACTGAGCTCTCGATGGCAACGGTCAAGTGATGATCGGACGCGCTGCTACGAAGTGACCGGACGCTGGACCTCAGTGTCCAGTCATTTCCAATAAGCATCCAGAAGCGAGAAATCACGACCGGACGCATCCGGTCATACTCGACCGGACACACCCAGCGTACGGTCACTCAACGTCATCATACGTCAGACTGACCGGACTCAGGCCCTGAGCGTCCGGTCAGTTTTTGTGCCAGCGTCCGGTCATGAGACCAAAACTACGTGCCCTCTGCTGCCACTGACCGGATGCACTGGTCCAACCGAGACCAGCGTCCGATCACTTACAGTGACCTTCGTCTTTTCTGTATAGAGCGCCGGTGTCACCGTCGGACTGTCTGCACTCTGCGGGCGGATACTCCGCCGGTGAAGTTTCTTACTCTTGCTCAAATGTGCCAACCACCAAGTGTATCACCTTGTGCACATGTGTGTTAGCATATTTTCACAAATATTTTCAAGGGTGTTAGCACTCCACTAGATCCTAAATGCATATGCAATGAGTTAGAGCATCTAGTGGCACTTTGATAACTGCATTTCGATACGAGTTTCACCCCTCTTAATAGTATGGCTATCGAATCTAAATGTGATCACACTCACTAAGTGTCTTGATCACTGAAACAAAATGGCTCCTACCATTTATACCTTTGCTTTGAGCCTTTTGTTTTTCTCTTTCTTCTTTTCCAAGTTCAAGCATTTGATCATCACCATGCCATCACCATCATCATGATCTTCACCATTGCTTCATTACTTGGAGTAGTGCTACATATCTCATAATCACTTGATAAACTAGGTTAGCACTTAGGGTTTCATCAATTCACCAAAACCAAACTAAAGCTTTCAATAGGGCTAGCCACGGCGAGCTCGGAGCTTGGTGGTGCTTCATGGCCATGGCGGCGACGGCAATGGCCCGTAGGCCTTTACCTTGGCTCGAGCCAAGGCAATGGCAGGTCAGTGAGGTGGAGGAGGTGATGGCGGAGCTATGGGTGCAAAGGATTGAGTAGTGGGGCTTCGTGGATGGCGAACGCTGCCAGCGAAGGCACGACGGCGATGCTGCTGTGGTGCTCCGCTTGCTTCGGCGAGCGCGAGGGCGAGCGAGAGAGGCGAGGTAGAGCGAGTGAGCGCGAGTGAGAGAGAGCAGCGGTGTCGTGCGGTTTTGCTGCCTGCCCTGGCCTGACGCGCGGGCCCGATGCCAGCGGATGGCCTCCATGCGGCGGTGAAAGGTCCTTGTTGGTTTTGGTAATTGAGTGACAACCTAGGTGGACTAATTGTGTTTATGTGAGATACATAGGTGATTAGTCCACAGGTACATGTGTATGAGCAACATATGCCATGGAGGTGAAAATGGCTTGGAGATGTTGCAAAGCTCACACATGTGATGATGAAGGAGCTTATTGCACATGAGACATGACATTGAGTCATGTGATCAAGGTGGAGAAGATCAAGACAAGACTTGGCTTGATGGACCGGTTGCAAGCGTGAAGGGCAAGTCGAAGGCTTTGGAGTGATGGACCGCGTGGCGGTGAAGCTTGAGCAAGACTTGGCGCTGATGGACGATGGCAACGGTGAAGGGCAAGTGAAGTCAAGATCGATGAACCAATATGATCACGTGATGATATGAAGTGGATCATATCATTGTTGATCATGTTGGTGCATGTGTTGCATCGACATTGAAGGAGATGGAATGGAATGCGCAAGGCAAAGGTATAACCTAGGGCATTTCATTTCACCGGTCATAGGTGTGTAGAGAAGTTCATGACCGGGTTTAGGATAGATGGCCGTACTATCAAGAGGGGCAAACTTGTTTGCATATCGGTCATCTAGTGCCACTCGAGTGATCTAACTTTGCATTGTCGCTAGGATCGAGTGGCGTGGCAAGTTGAGTGGCTAACATCCTTTGGGAAATGATTGTGAAAATGCTAACACACATACACATGGTGGTGTACACTTGGTGGTGTTGGCACACTTACAAAGGAGGTGGTGTTTGCAGGGGTGAGATGGGTTTCGGGAAAATAGAATGCCTATTTTCTATTGCGCCGGATGCAAGTTCTTGTGGTTAGCACATTGGAGCAAGGGTGATGAAGTTAGAAGTGAAAACGAGTTAGTCGCGAAGATGCTGGCGTCGGTCAACCGATCGGACGCCGGATCTGAATGCACCGGACGCCGGCAAGTCTGCGTCCGGTTAGGGCCGACGACGATGATGACGCAGAAGCCGGAGTGTGACCGGACGCCGGCGTCCGTCCGATCAAGTGTGACCGGACGCGTCCGGCCGAGGTCGGTACTATCTTGAAACGACCGGACGCCGGGGTTCAGCGTCCGGCCGGGCTTGAAAGTTCTTTGTCCGGTCAAGTCAAGTGACCGTTGGAACCGGAACGTGGCCGTCTGCGGGCGCGCCGGACGCCGAGGTCCAGCGTCCGGCAACACGACCGAAAGGCGTCCGGCCGGCCCGACCATTGCCCAAAGAAGGGTAACGGCTAGTTTAGCCCTTGGGGCTATAAATAGAAGTGGCCCTCGGCCATGGCTGGTAATCTTGAGCACCTCAAGGGACTTAGTGTCCATGCTTGTGAGTGCTTGGGAGCCCTCCATCACACACATACTTGATAGTGATCATCCGATTGTGTGAGTGAGCGATTCTAGTGCGATTGCATCGTGAGGTTGCATCGAGTGGCACTAGGTGATCGAGTTGCGAGCCGGTGGTGCTTGTTACTCTTGGAGGTTGCCACCTCCTAGATGGCTTGGTGGTGGTCTCCGTCGGCCGCCGCAAGAAGCTTGTGCGGCGCCCGGAGAAGTGCTTGTGAGGGGCATTGTGCTCGCCCATGGAGCCGCCAAGAGCAACTCTAGTAAAGCGTGTCATTGAGCTACCCTCACTCAAGGGGTAGGTTCTTGCGGCGCCCGACGTGTGGGGCTTAGCGGGTGATGCTAATTAGCCAACCACCAAGTGAGCGGTCGACACAACGGGGACTAGCGTGTTGGCAAACACGTGAACCTCGGGAGAAAAATCATCGTGTCAACCTTGTTCTTCCCATTGGTTTGCATCCCCATTACACAAGCTTGCAATTACTTTTATATATCTTAAGCTTGTGTAGTTGCTCTTGTAATTAGTTAGCTTGTGTAGCTTACTAGTTACCTTCTTGCTTGTGTAGCATAGAAGTAGCTCTCTTGCGTGGCTAATTTGGTTTTAGTAACCTTGTTAGTCATATTGCTTAGTTTGTGTAGCTAAGTATTTGCGCTCTGTAATTAGGCATTGGTTGCCTTGTTATTGAGCTTTGCTAGTGAGCTTAGTTGGCTTTGTGCTTTTGCTTACTAGCATGTGTAGGAGCTCCCTTGTTGCTTAAAGTACTAGTGGCATAGGTTTGTGTGACCTTGCTCCTAGAATTGTTTAGGAGAGCTCTAGCTAGCCCGGCACCTTAGTTGCATAATTAGTATCTTTGCAAGGTGCTAGTGAGCATATATAGAGGGGTGTAGTCTTGGCTAGACCG
Source organism: Miscanthus lutarioriparius (assembly GCA_904845875.1). Taxonomy (NCBI): domain Eukaryota; kingdom Viridiplantae; phylum Streptophyta; class Magnoliopsida; order Poales; family Poaceae; genus Miscanthus; species Miscanthus lutarioriparius. Next base: position 40,160,533 of record CAJGYO010000011.1, on the reverse strand, counting down.
ATTGTTTTAATTCCGTATTTATATCGGTTAGCCGACGCGATTAATTTTAGAAAAGACTATTCACCCCCCCTCTAGTCCGTCATCTCGACCCTTTCAGGCGGCCGTGGCCTTACGCTGGTCGGCCACGACGCGCGCGCGCGGCGCCGGTTCAGACACCACTGAACCCGACTGACGAAGCAAGTTCAAGTAATCAGTCCTCCTAATCCATGATGATTTAGCAAAAACTTACTTAATAAAAATTGTAGAGCTACGTGAGTACTACAAGATTGATTAAAGGAGTTTTGTCTAATTCACAATGGTTTTCAAACTACAAAGCTCTAAAGTGAGGTACCTTAAAACCGAAATCAGCATTCGGGACTTAGCAAAATTTCCAAGTCTAGAAGCAACATTTCATTGCTACTTTGGAGCTATTTTTGACCATGTTAGGCACTGATTCAGCTCATGACCTTTAAATAAAGTTTGTTACCCATGATGTGAACTACAACTTTTATTTAGGTCACACGGCCATGGAAACAATTTAAGCTACTGTTCAACTTTGGTCAAACTAGCATCATGAACCTAACATTTCAAATTAAACCAACACTTAGAAGCAAAATTGGTTCATGTCATGAATACAAAAGTTGTTCCATTCACCATCCTAGATGTTTCGAAGGTATTGTAGTGACCAGCACCGCACAATCAGGGATGACCAGCTGCCAGGATGTTCAGGCCTGGCCTGCCCTTGGGCTCACGTCTGGCTCCCCACACATCCTTACTACCATCTAGAGTGCGCACTTTTATAGAATGGGGCCCAGCCTGAGTTGAGCTACTCGGCTTTGCGGTCGGAACGAGTTATCTGGTCAGCTAAGTGAGAGGTATGCGTTCAATCTCGGTAGAAGTGCCAACAACGGTACGGTCCTTAACCGGCATAGACGAAATCACATGAGTCAACCTAGGCATAGACTCCACCCGGCCTCTAGTTACATTACTCCATAGTTCTGTTCCACGATAGCAAATATAGCCAACCGTGCTTCGGTATCCACCTATATCTCGCAGGTGACAGGAAATCACCCGACTTCTACTGGTCTAAGCATAGCTAAGCATATATTCAATCCTGGACCTACACGGGGTTAAAGGTATATATCTGGATAAGGTAGTTCTATGCATCAAGTGTTTTCAACCAACTCTTATAACCTAATACATCAAACATAAAAGACTCAAGTGTTATTTTGTAAAACTTGGGAGACTTAGAATGCTCCGGGGCTTGCCTTTGATAAAGGAAGTTGGCCTATGGTCTGGGTACTCAGGTAAGTCTTCAAGAGTTTGCTCCTCTCCTTCTAGAGCTATGGCTTAAGGTGCCTACTGTTGTTCCTCCGGCTCTTCTTCGAACTCCAACAGAGTTATCCCCTCGGATGATCCTATATGCATGAGCATGAAATAAGATATCATGAATGCATATATACTGACATGTATAATATGATATGATGTGATGAATGCATCCTCATAAGTGTTCTCAGCAGCATTGCATTAAGGTGATAACAAGTTACATTTTTTTATTGAGTAGGTGCATATCTCTTCTCTAGTAACTTAAACAAACACTTATGTAAATCATTTTCTGGACTACAAAACAACAGCCACTTGTTTTGACCATAACTGGAGTTATACACATCAAAATAATATGGTTGTGGATATTCTGAAAATCTTATGAAATTTCCTACAACTTTCTTTTAATCATCTAAATGTGATTCAGCAGTTATCTAGGTCAAACAATTCAATCTTTCAGATCTGTCTAGAGAGCAAGCATTTCAGATAGTAGACTTCTGACCACTATAATTCTTCAACCATAAGGCCTATGACTGAAAATTTAACACAAGGTAGATAAGTAAGTTATCTACAACTTTGTTATTAACCATCTTTACAGAAAAGATCATTATCACCACAACAGAAACTATACATGCAGTCATCTAGTTAAATTATAAAGCAATAATTAACTAGTTGCCTATAAACAAATACTTCTAAGCCTCACTAATAGTATCAACAGATTATATGCATCACACACACCACAAAAAACATCATGGTTAAGCCTAACTAATTTATTTATATTCATTTATTAATTTTCTTAGGTAATATGGTGATTTACAGAGTAAATATTTCTAGTGCTCAATAAATTCCGAGAAAATTACAGTACGCTACACATGACCCTAATAGTCTACTTTACAAATTTCATACCATTTGGATAAGTATAGCTACCTCTACAAAAATGACAAGTTGTATATGCTTATTTTAGCAAAAAATAGTTTAGCATAGTGAAAAGTGTCAAGCAACAGATTTAATATTTTTCTTACTTTCCTCCTAGCATGAGAATACTGTGTAAAAATTTGTATGATCATATGTTATGTATTTTTACCCCATTTAATTTCACTAGAAACTAGCAATTAATCACATAATGAGGCAGTGGTCAATGCTACACACAAGAAAAGGAAGAGGAAATCTTCTTCTTCTTCTTCTGGTGCCAAGAAAAGCAAGGGGGCAGCTACCACTACTACTTCAAGCTCAGGTCCAAACAGTGTGTCACAATGAGGCAGTGGTCAATGCTACACATAAGAAAAGGAAGAGGAAATCTTCTTCTTCTTCTGGTGCCAAGAAGAGCAAGGGGGCAGCTACCACTACTACTTTAAGCTCAGGTCCAAACAGTGTGCCTAGCAGGTATGTTTACCAGCTCTTCAATTGATCACAACACTTCTATTATGACTACTAATGCTAAAACACACTCTGCCTTTTTGCCACAAGGTTTGGAATTGGTTCCAATGACCCAGTTCCAATCCAAACTGTGCACCTGGCCCCTTTCCATGAAGACTCCATTACAATAGAGACAGAGCCACTGGAAACTGTGCTGCCCCAGGCTTCACTAAGGAGGAAGATAGGGATCAAGAAGAAGCTTACACCAAAAAAGCTCCAAGTTGTAGCAGCCAGCCCATCCAGCCCTGCCAACCCTGCTTCAAATACCAGAAGCAAGAAGAAGATCCAGCTGCAATGAAAGGTGCCTGCTCAATATTCTTTTGGTGATGTGGTTATGAAAAAAGACCTGCTATGTGATGGCATGACTGTTCTTTTGCTCTATGATGAATGTTCTGTGATGGCATGACAGTACTTAGCTGTAGATGAAAACCAGTAACTTAGCTGCTATGTGATAAATGTTGGTGACATGTTGGTGCCATGAAATATTTGTGATGAAAAACAGTAAGGTAGCTGTTGTTATGTGATGAACACCAGTTATGTGATGAATGTTAGTTTACTGTTGCAGTGCTCTAATTGTTGTTATATTGTTCTCATATGTTGTTGCATTCTGGACAAATGAACAATCTTCATATTCGTCATTCAATATTGATTTATTCATTCATCCATCCATCCATTCATCCATGACTACTCACACACACATAGGCACCTACTTCTTCAAAATAGCATACAAAGCAAGAAATATGCAAACATAGACCATCTTCTCAATCCACCTAAGCTGTTGTAGAACCCTATTGTCAATCCTATTCTCCACTTGTGCAACTCCAGCAGCCTGGGAACCTTCTTGGATGATGGTCAGAGGAGCTGCAGTAGGGAAACCACCAGGTGGTGCCACTGCCTGCAGGGGAACTGCCTGTAGTGGAGCAGGGGTTGTAGGTGTCTGCACTTCAGTGTCCTCCATTTCATCCTCCCACTGATAATACTGACAGCCTCCAATCTAAAACCCAAAGCATCAACACATTGTTACCAAACAACAAAAAAGAAATAGACAAAGGAAAAAATGAGCAGAGAAGGAAACACAAACTGCAAAATAGGGGCACTTGTGAAAGGCACGGTTGTAGTTCTTCCTGGTCATCGAGATGAACCGATTGGCAAGCACATGACAGTTGGGGCAAATCACCCGCTTGACCCTACCACCATAGCTGCTAGAAGCTTGAGACATGGCTGTGGCAGGAGAGAGGTGAAGGAGATAGAGCTCAAGTTGGATGAGTGGCAACAGATAGGGCTGAGGACCTATATATAGGAGGAGAAGCCCAGGGGCACAGTTGGCGCCAACAACCTTGGCTTTGGCGCCAACACCACAGCTTTGGCGCCAAAATGCTCGGCCTGGGGCTGGCCTGGGAATGGCACAGAAGCAAACCAACTAGTTCACAGAGCCTCTCAAGCCTAATGGCATCTAAGTTATTTGGCTACGCCGTTACCCACCGTTAGGAGCAAAATTGGATGGAATGACGTGTTGGACAAAAGAGTTTAGCGTCATGGCACCAGGGCCTGTGTGAACTTTTTAGTGGCACGTAGGAATGAAGCATCTTTCGTAATGGCACACCGGGAAAAGGCTCAATATCTCCGCCAGATCTGAGCGGCGGCGGCGACTGTAGTGTATACAACACACATGTACAGCACAAGGCCATACAATAGTAAACTCAAATACAACACACATGTACAGCACAGGGCCATACAGTAGTAAACTCAAATTAATAGGTTTTATTACAGCGCCAGAAATAAGGGAAGTGGATTCAAATCTAACGCCCAGAACAAGGGAAAAAACTCGACTAGTGGTAGAGAAGTCACCCTGATTTTGTTCTTAAAAAGTTCGACCTTGGGACGTCAACAGTTTGTAGCTCACGAGAAAACTACTCAGAACAATGATAAGCACCTTGCATGTTTAGATTACTTAATCAATCAACCAAAATGAAACTGTCAGGAACTACTCTGGAGGGAACTTTCGAAGTTGTGCTGATTTTCCTGATGAAGTATATGCTCAAAGAATCAGTGAAAAATTCAGTCACATAAATGAGTATGACTACTTAGATGTATATAATATATCTGGCCTTGTAAGATAGCACAAAGCAATATTTAGTTTTTAAGTTTTTAACACAGTAATATTGAATACATCACTTGCAGCCGACTCTTAAGCAGAAGTGTAATGACAGTAATACTATTCCATAAGTATAAACATGTGGAGGCGATTCATATTTATCATCTAGTAAAAGGATCAACAAAGATATATATATATATATATATTATCTTGCACAGGATATGCTGGGAAAAAAAAGAGAGGAAAACAACTAAGGTTTAAAGTTCCAAGTGTGCAAATTGAATTAATCATTTCAAATATCAGATGGTTCAATTTCAACTCAAGTAGTATTGTTGTTAGGAAACTTTATATCCTGAAAGGAACAGTACAAGAATGCACCATAGAATATTTTATGCATACATCAATAGCCAGATTAGCAACATACTTCTGTAGTAAGGAATGTTTAAGCTACTTAGCCAACCAGAGGAACAAAAGCGATCTAGAACAACTCTGCAGGGGACATGGTTCACTTATTCCCAATGAATAATAAAAATACACTCAAATTCAGAAACTTCATTTTAATGAAAAGGCATGATATATACCTTACATATATAGACTCGGCCTTGTAAAAAGATACAACAAAGTGTTATTTGGTTCTAACCCGGTAAAAGTGAAAACATCACTTTCATCAGGACTTCTACACAAAAGTTTAAACATAGCACACAATGAATTTGATACAGGTAAATGTTATCCTGCAGAAAAGACAGTGATAAATGAATAAAACCAAACAACAAGCTCTAAGCTTTCAATTGTACCAAATAAGCTACTCAGTTCAGATATAAGACTGTTCAACTTTACTTTTAAGTGCGAACAATGCCAATTTCCTATTGGTAGGGAGAGCATGCTGAAACTAAGAGTACAGGAAAGCACCACAAAATATTTTAAGCAGGCATCGAAGCATCAACAACATATTTTCTTTTACTACTGTCTACTACCTTTCATGGAATTGCACATAAAATTAATATAGTACAGCAAAATAAAAAGGCTAAGAGTTACCAACTTGAGAAATAAACAGAACAAAATGCAATGAATGGTTAAATATATACAGCTGTTTAGGCACCCTGAACTAATCAAAGGAACGACATCTCTGTATGACATAGACAAAGGAACGACATCTCTGTATGACATAGACAAAGTAATTTCGCTCAGTACTTGTGCAATGTGAAAAGCAAAGACGAGCTATTACGAGCAGTATAGAATCTTGTGAAGGGAAAATAGCCCTGGATACTGGTGTCATCCGAAACTTTGGTGAACTTCATTGACTCAAGTTGGATCATGAAGACGCCGATAGCTGTCCAGAGGAAAATCACACTGCTATCCTCGTCATACCCCACTATCGATGGTTTATGTGTTTCCATTGACGGTCTTAGTGAAAGGAGCTGCTCCAACTCAACAGTTCTATGCAACACACCTCTAACAACATGGCCCGAAATGACAGTCCTCCCCCACAACTGGATTCTCTGTTCTGAAACAACTGCAAAGCCAAGTCCTCCGTCTCCTGTCCGCAAGGCCTGAACATGCGAGCTTTCAGTAACAGGGATGATGTCCTCTGACATCTGGATCACGGCCAAACTCTGCCTATCCACATCAATCTGAAGGAAGCTTCCCCTCCTATGGCAAATCAACCAGTAAACAAATCGTGTTCCCGACCAGGACACTGGGACTGAAACAATCGGGAAATGCTGCTGTCGAGATGATATTGACCCATTTTCCTGACTCCGAATCGTAGATGCACGCGCATACAGTCCGGTCAAAAACAGTGTAGGATATCATGACCAATTTGAAGGCGCTGGAGCCACAATCCCTCAGGACCTCTCCATGGTAGACTCTCACGTTGCTATTGATCTTGAACTCCGGCGGAAAATCTATGCAGCACCGGCTGTTGGTTACAGGGTCCCACACGACGGCCTGGAACCGACAGTTGAGGAGAGCGAGGCCATGGCGGGCGGAAATGTCAGCCTCCTACTCGCCGGCGGCGAGGAGGAGGAGCAGAGGAAAGGAATCGGAGAAGAAGAAGAGGATTGGGGAAGAAGAGCAGGGGAAGTAGGTAGCCGGTCGGCAGAGAGTTTTTTTTTTTTTGAAGACGCCGATAGTTACGTTTTGTATTCGCTTGTTTGAAGATCGATACAAAGCGATTCAGCTATCCTTTAACCCCTCTCCACATGGGCTTCGGCACTACAGGGATTGCAACCCCAGTTCGGCCCATAGAGCTTAGCGTTCTTGGCCCGCTTCCTGGTTCCACGCTTGGGGCCTTGGCGCTTCATCGTGCTCGCAGGGTGAGGAGTGCTGACACCCGCTCTCCTTGGGACACGGCGTGTCCCCACACGCCGGTGCTGCCGGGAACTGCTGGCGTATGACGTTGGCGTCCTCCCATGTCGCCAGGTCGTCGTCGAAGCCGGACCACTTGATGAGGAATTGAGGGACGACGCCGTCTCGGTGAGGATGCAGCCGGGTTGTCGACGATGTCCGGGAGCGCAGGCACAGTCGGATGGTTTGATGTGTTTGTCCTATGATTCAATTGTCCCTGAGGTGGACAATTGTAGTAGCTCCTATTTCACCATTTGATGCCTATTAAGCTAATACGTCATGCACAACATTTCTCATATGTTTAATAGGTTAAATAAGGGCTTATTCGCAACATCTATAGACTTAGAGGCTTTTTGCAATACTGTCATTTTAGCCTTTCCATCAATACAAGATCACATTCAAATGGCTTTTTAAAAATGGCAGAGCTTGAGCATGAAAGGAGAGGGGGCCAATATGATATGAAATGCAATGACAGGGAACATGTTAGTATTTCATTAGCGTCTAAACCGGTAGAATTAGGGAAATCATTAAGGATTTTTTAGCTTAGGGGGGTATGTCCCACTTTGGGCCTCACTAAACTCCGCTATCTACTTGTTCACACTTGAGGGTCTTACGATGCATTTAGTAATTGTGTGGAAGGGGCATGCAAATTAGTGGTGGGAGTGAACGGAGGGAATAATTAAGATGAGAATTTGATTTGTAGTCTCAATCCCTTGTTTGTTTCATGGAGGAAATAAAGAGGTGGAGTTTAAGATGGAATTCATATCAACTGTTTGGCGTGTAAATTTTATATGACAAGTCATTATGGATGGTGAGTATGCATTATCTTCTACTAAAAGCACAACTCCCACTCAGTTACCACCTCTCCACCAGGAAGTGATTGGTGGAAGTTGTTCCTCTAAACTCCTATTCTTCGTCCCACCAAAAACTTTATTCCCATGAAACAAAAAAAAGATTTCTAAAGTCCTGCCTCTAAATTTTCACTCCCTCATTCTAATTAACCCCTACCAAATGATCAATTAGGATTAGAGAGGAGAATGGATCCACCAAATCCAACTATAAAGAGTAAAATTCATTTGAGATATAGGGTCTCCCCTCTTGTCGGGTATCGATATTAGGGATACCCAAAGCAAGGAAGTTAGCACCCATGCTAACATCCCCGGATGGCTCAAGACGTATTAAAAGGTCTCGCCCGACCCCAAGGCCGCGGGCTCTGTCTCGCTTGACCCCTTGGGTGCGGGCTCTGTCTCGTCCGACCTCGAGGACGCAGGCTCCATTTCGCCCGACCTCAAGGACGCGGGCTCCGTCTCGTCCGACCTCGAGGCTACGGGCTCCGTCTCGTCCGGCCCCAAGGACGCGGGTTTCGTCCCTTGGGTGCAGGCTCCGTCCCACCCAAGGTCGCGGGCTCCGTCTCACCCGACCTCGAGGACGCGGGTTCCGTCTCGTCCGACAGGGACCCATACCGCCGCCAACCACTCCAGGTCCAAGTGTATGGGTCTGGGTCAAAACTCTGAAGCCAGGAAAGAGGCTGGCATGCCTCGATGTAACCCGTGGCCTTGACGGGCTATACCTGGGGATTCATATCAAGAACAGTGTCAGATGTGCCGGTGCTGTTCTGTCTAATCCTCGTACAGACGCTGACAGGCGCGTCGTTCACCATGACGTCCGCTGGGACGGAGTGGAACGCCATGACTGGCAGATGACGCCTGCGCATGGCGCCAGTGACGAACAGGGCCTGCGACATGGAGCCTTCCCTGTTGACATCTATAGGATCAGCGGGACCCGCATGAAGGAGAAGAAGGACCCGGCGACCCTGGATCCTGGATGCCTTCTTCTCTCTCGTTCTTCTCATTTTCCTCCTCTGTAACCCGCGCTTTCCTTTCGCCTATAAAAGGGAAAGCAGGGCGCCCCACGCTGAGAGATTGGAACACAAGAGCACGACACAAGCACACGGCTGAGCGGCAATCGAACTCTCAGCACCCGTTCACTCCTTCCACCAGAGACTTGGGATACTTTTCCTCTCTCGCCTATTTGTAACACCCACTGCAAACCAAGTGCCGGTAACACGAGCAGCAGCGAACTGGATGTAGGGACGTTCTACCCGAACCAGTATAAATCCTTGTGTCCTCCGAGCGCACCATCCGAGCCAGACGCGCAAATACAAATTTAGTCGCCGGTGGTAAAAAAAAAAACACCGACACCTCTCTTGTTGGTTTCATCTCGTAGTGGATTTTGTCTCACCGCTGCTCGTGGTGTTTTCCCTAGAAAGAGTTCGCGCCTAAATCATGAGGATAACTCTTGAATCAATATTTCTCTTTCCATATATTGAACCGTCACCACTTTGTTTGCTATTGATACATATGTTTAAGTTCACGGTGTATGTATATTTCACATACGAAGCATCGATGCATCCTTTGATATATTAATGTTGAGACGATATTACAGTGCAAAAGATGAAATGGAGGCCGCTTTGTGTATTGAGGAGTTGAATGCTCCAAGTTTGTATCCTTCTGCAGTTCTGTTGTATCACTTTGGGGGTAAATGATTGAGAAAAGACATGGAAAGAGAGTTGTTGGCTAAACTTCTCGTCAGCCTTTGCAGTGGTCCACATGATTTGTTGCGAAAGCAATTAACTCAGTGATGGCCTTTCATCTGTTCTTGCCTCATTGGAAGATACTCTGTAAGTTATGCTCCAAGAGCCGCCGAGTAGCTTGGACGAGTTTTTCCTAGATTGGTGTTTGATCATGCAAAAACTGAGTTCCACCACGATTGGTTTACCTTGAGAACCATCGTAGGATACATTACATACACGTTCTAATCTCTGACTGACCTGTCTGAGTGAGACAGTGTCCATGTGAGCTCCATCCCTTGACGCCTTCACTCAACACATCTGAACCCCTGCCTGTTCCAATGCGCTAGGATCGCTAGAACAGGGTACTGCACTAGTTAATGTATCACTCGCATCGCATCTTGTACGTGCACCTGCAACTTTGGAACAGTGATACAGATGCGCTCATTTATCTCAGATCCGGCTGGCTTTGTGGTTATTTTCTTTTAGGATCGGAGGTAGGGGGGGCTCTGTGTTACATTTGTTAGAATCAGATCTATCTACATGAAGAACAAAAACGCCCAGTGAGCTGAATGGTTGCTGATTGGAGCCATCGATCTAATCTGTTGGAGACCAAATTTCATTCCAGCACTTCCGGTGACTGTCGGGTCCAAAGATCCAAACAAGTGGATGTTGCCGTCGGGAATTTTACGCGTCTTTCACCAAAATTTTTCGTCTGCTACGAGCGCATTGAATTTCACCGACATTTTTACATGCCCTCCACGGCATGGAATGCACTCGATCGGAAACACACGCCGGATCAAGAAAGGTTCCATAACTATTTCGTTTTTCAGCGAACGAACAGTGTTTTTCTCTCGCAACGAATCAGCACCAACATCAACATAAGTCAAATTTTAGCGAAACAAACACGCCTCACTCAAAACTCTCCAACACCAAAAAAAAAAATTATCTGTACTGTACAAAGACAACCGACCAACAGTGCTCCCATCCAATCCAAATATAACGCACGCACGAAGGCAGTGTAACACGATGGAGAGCGGAGAATTCAAGAACAACGGCGAAGTTCACGACGGCGACGGCGATGCACGACGGCAGCAGGCGTGTAGTATTAGCTAGCTAGACCGCTAGTGGGTGTAGGTGCAGGCCTTGTTGTTGAGGGAGACGGGCTTGCCGAGCTTGGTCTGGTCCATGGTGACGCTGCAGCGGGCCTCGCTGTAGAACTTGGGCTTCACCAGCCTCCCCAGCACGAAGGCGCGCGACCGCAGCCGCACCGTGAGCTGCAGCGCCACGGGCGGCGGTGGCACCACCACCGGCGGCGCGCGCTTCTTGGGCGGCGGCAGCGTCGTCGGGGTGCTGCTCAGCCCCGACCCGCCGCCGTACAGGGGCACCTTGTCGCCGACCACCGCCACCGTCAGGCTGCGCTGGCTCTTCCGAGACTGGTAGAAGTACTTTATCTGCATGCATGCAACACAACACGACGTCGTCGGTCAAATTTTAGGATCTTTCTTTGCAGGAAAGAAAAAGAGAAGAAATTGCCCCTGGAAATGCGAATGCCATGCAGGGTTGCAGGAACGCGACGCGAGTGAACTGGGTGACAGCTGACAGCTATGATGCGGGAAACTGCAAGGCATGAGCTGTGTCTGCTCGAGTTTCCACGGCACGGACCCGGTGACTCTGGCCTCGTGTTCCCGTCGCAAGTCGCTATCGACGGCTGGCTACTGCTACCGCGTGTTGCTCGGGTCAATGTCACTGTGCAGCTGTAGTCCGGCTGTGTTTGGTTCGCCATTTTCTGGAATTTGTTACTGTAGTACTTTGTTTTTATTTAGTAATTAATGTTCAATCATGAACTAATTGGCCTTAAAACATTCGTCTCGCAATTTCCAACCAAACTGTACAATTAGTTTTTTTTCATCTACATTTAATGCTCCATACACGTATCACAAGATTCGATGCGATGGCTACTGCAACACTTTTTGAAAACTTTTTGAAACTAAACAAGCACTCCATATCTACTGCTACAAGCAAAGATAAAGACTGAAAAATCGGTACCCTGTTCTGTTCTTACAATATGCATTTTGATGCAGCTACTAGGGGTTTAGGAGACTTAGGCAATGTTTAGTTCCTCCTCTAAAGCTTAGTCACTGTTATATCGGATGCTTTATATATTTATGAAGTATTAAATATAGATTAAAAAATAACTAATTACACATATTGCTGACTAATATGTGAGATAAATTTTTTAAGTCTAATTAATCCATGATTTGATAATGTAGTGCTTCAGTAAACATATGTTAATGATAAATTAATTGGGCTTAATAAACTTATCTCGTAGATTATTAAAAACTTCTATAATTTATTTTATTATTACTATTCGAACACTTCTCTAACACCCCATAAGACATCTGACGGTGACACTCCTAGCCCCTAGATTTAAACATCACTTTATCGGCAAAACCTGAAATTTCACTGCTCCTAACAGCTTGATTAACCTAGAAACCTTGCAAACAGATTGCTGCTGTACTTGTAATGTAAAATTCCGAAGAAGGTCGAAAGAAGAAGAGTAGTATGTATTAATGGCGCTTGCATGCTTACATTGCCGGACGCGAGCTGGAGCTGTGTGTAGTAGAGCGTGACGGGGTCGGCGGAGACGTGGACGCCGAAGAAGGTGCCGGTGTTGCGGAAGACGAGGGTGACGGTGGCGTTGAGCGAGGCCATCTCGGTGGGCACGAGCGACGCGTCGGTGCCGGCCTGCACGACGAAGCGGTGGAACGTGACGGCGCGCAGGGTGACGACGGGCCGCTGGTTGCGGCTGGCGCCCCACAGGATGAGCGCGAAGAAGAAGAAGAGCCCGAAGAAGGCCCCCACGAAGCCGAGCGCGTAGCGCACCCGCTTGGGGATCCCGCTGAGCCCGCCGTGGGCGGCGTCGTCGTCTTCGTCGTCGTCCATGCCGAGGAGGTCCTCCTCCTCGATGGCCGCCTCCTTCTTCCACGGGCTGCTGCGGCGCCGCCCCCCGCCGGGGACGGCGACGCCTCCCGGGCCGGCGCCGGCCCCGGCGCTCTTGGCGCTGGCGGAGAAGCGGGAGGAGGAGGAGTCCCTGGACGCCCGGCCCAGCGACCTCGGCGGGGACGCCGCCGGGGAGGAGTGGAAGGAGGACGCGGCCGTCTTGTTGTCGCCGTCGTCGTGGCTCGGCGACTGCACGTAGTAGGCTGCCCGCGGCGGCGACGACGCCGCCATGCTCGACGTCACCTCCGAGTCCGTCTTGGCGTGACGGTGCGGCGGGGGCTGCTGGTGCTGCTGCTGCATCGCGGCTGCCTGCGGGGGGCGTGGTCGGTCGCGACCTGCGTGTGCACTGCAGGTCGTAGAACAGAAAGCTGGAGGTGCCGTGCCCCTCGGTCAGGTCAGCGGGCGGTATAAGTAAGGCCAGGAGTGGTGCGCGCCCACGACTCGCTCTCCGCTGGGCCGGCCTGCGTTTCAGAAGGGGCGCGTCTCGGGGTCCGGGGTCGGTGAACCTGAACCGTGTGCTGTGCCGGGCTGCCGGCCCGGGTGGGCAAGGCAAACCATGTGTGATGTGTCGGAGGAGGATGCTCGTAGAGACGTGCAGCACTGGATGACTGACTGAGACTGGATCATGGTTTTGGTTTCGATGGCAACCCGGCACCTAACAGTTTCCGTTCGCCGAGTTTCTACGGTCTGAACACAGCAGCATCGAGATGGCGGCATTGCCGCTTTGCGCTTTGTGGGAGGCGTGGGACACTCGGGTAGTCGGGTAGATGACAGGAGAACGCATCGCCCGCCCTGCTGCCCGCTCGCCCATGTGAAGGTTACTTGCCGGGCGCCGGGCGGCTAGAGGAATTGTTTGTTTACACAGCCCACTAGCCCAGGTATTAGCTGGCTGATCTGGAGTAGACACTCTGCTGGTGTGCTCCCCCTCTGTTTGTTTTTCAAATCAACCCGTCCGTCCAGTGCACTTAAGGTTGGGGTTCGGTCTTATCTGATCCGGCCGATTTGCGTTCCCCTTAACACTTTTCTGTCCCCTTGCACTTGCACCCGCTCCTCCTCTTGCACTTTCAGGTGACGCGAAAGTGCTCCACCGGCACGTATTTCATTACGCCGCGTCCGTCGTGCTAGTAAGCTTAAGCACCGGCTTAGCTTTCCGGACGCAGCAGCCGTGCAGAGCACAGTGCTGCACCGACGATCAGATACCACACGGCAAGGGCTCTCCTGTCTCCAGCCAGCCCGTACGGATTTCTGGCGCAACGCCGCGGCGGGCGACCGTTCCCCAGTCCCACGGCCCGGGGCCGGACCGCGCCAAACCGTGCAGCGGCGCAGACCGCGTGCGTGCGGCCGCATCGTGTCGTGAGCCATGCACGATCCCTACGTGCCGGTGCAGCATTGACTTGTGGATTCCACCGATGCGATGCGAGGTTCCGGTCGCCTACGCTATGCCGCCCCCCACGGCCCTGATCCCGAAACAAATTGCCGCCGCGCCCGCGCGTCTCAATCCCCCGACGAGATCTCTGACCCTCTGGCTGACTTGTTTGCCGGACGCTCGATCGATCTAGGGTCACGTGATCGCGATCCAGTCGGTTCTCCACTTCTCCTCCTGTTGATAATAATATAATAATCGCGGTCGATGCGCACAGTCCCGGAGAATACTTTCGATTCGATCGCGGTAGATAAACTCGCCGGGAAAACGCCACACTTCCTGGCAATTCTGGCCTTGTTTAGATACCCTCAAAATTCCAAGTTTTTTTATTCTCTTTCCATCACATCAATTTTTAGATGTATGTATAGAGCATTAAATGTAGGTAAAAAAAATAACTAATTACACAATTTAGTTGTAAATCACGAGACGAATCTTTTGAGCCTAGTTAGTCCATGATCGGACAAAAATTGTCAAATACAAACGAAACATGCTACAGTATCCAGATTGCAAAAATTTGCAATCTAAACAAGGCCTCAGTTGGCGGCAGGCACGCGCGCACGGCACCTGAGGTCAGCCTTGTCGTGTCAGCCGGCGGGGCATCGCCCGATCTGACGGTGACTTCACCTCCGCAGCCTGCCACGGCACGCGCGCCAGGGACAGGAGCCGGCAGCGGCAACGGCAACGGCAAGGGTGCAAGGCTGCGGCCGCGGCCCGCGGGCACGCCGACGGGATCTGGCTGCTGGCATGTGGACGTGGTGGGTGGAACTGCGGCTAGTGCGCCCCACGGCGCGGCGCAGGCGTCACCACCCCCGGCCCGCGCACGGACGGGACGGTACGGTCCCGGGGCAGCCAGGCACGCCGCACGCGTGCGTGCGTCCGTGTTCAGCTGATCATGCCCGCCCTTGACGACCTCCGTCCTCCGGTGGTGGAGCACCACCACCCCTCGCCCTGGCCTCCCACAGTCAAAACGGGTCGGGTCGTCTATACTGTTTAGGGCGTTTAGTCCGTTTTAACAGTGTTTTAATGGTAGACGGTGGTCACCCGTGTCGTGTAGGCCCTAAACGTAAATTAAACGATTGGACCCGGTTTAAACCGAGTCACGTTAAACCCGATTAAATGAGCTAAACGGCCATTTAACTCACTATTTAGTTAATAGGAGGATTGCAACTACTGTATTTGGCACCCAACTAATTAACACTGTACGTATATGAGGTGGAGTGACGGTTTAGTTTGCTTCACAAAAAATTAGTTGGTTTGAATAATTATTTTTTACATGCATAAATGTGTATACTTTTTAGCATATTTAATTTTTACATACGTAAATATATATTCTAGTGTTACTATACAAAACCGTTTAGTTCATTTGACTCCGTTTAAACACCGTGTAAACACCTTAAACGTAAAATAAAAGGTGACCGATTGTTTACCATATAACGTTTAGGATAACATTGACCTCAATCCATGCGTGTTGAACTAGGTTGGGTCTCCAACTCACTTCAATGCATGGATTGAGGATTTGAGGTGGATACATGGTATCAAACAAGGCCAAGAAATAGAGTTCCCGATGTGGTTTTAATAACATGGTTTATTTGGTTGCCTATTTGGCTGGCAGAAATAATGTGGTTTTCTATTAAAAAAATATTCTCATCATGTTTTAAAATCATGGGTTGTGACATTTAACAGTATCCTCCTCTAAAAGCTGCAAAGCTATAGCGAGATATAATGGAAGTTATTTCATTTAGTTGTTTTATAGAAAATATAAAAATTCTTAATTAATTATATAGAAAAAACATGTCATTAAGAAAATTTTATATAAACACAAAAACTCAAATACATATGCAAGACTCCGGGGAACATGTTTCTAGGTCCATTACTTACTCAACATGCCCACTGCTATAATCAACATTTATATTCATTCAACATTTAAAAATCAAATAGTTCAAAACTTATTTAATATTGTAGTTCATTACATCATTTATTAATTAATGAACAGAATGAAGAGGCATAAATTATAGTTATCTAGAGTAAAATGAATATATGCCTAGGTCAATATTAGCGGTGCTAAATATATTTCGTGGCTAAGCCAAATATCGGTATTCAGGGGAGCTACAACGTTATTAATGGAACACTCGGCAATATCGTAGAAAGCCCTACTAAAAAGCTACAACACGCTATTTAGGCTATCTCCAACAACAACGCCCAAAATACAAGACTCATTCGTCCTTTGGGTAGCGCTACAGGCAAAATGTTCAATACCTATTCGGCATCTTCTCCAACAACAAGATCCAAAAGAGAATCCTTTCTGCAAATGGGTTTCCAGGAGAGAGGGTGCTCATATTTGGGTTGTGCCTCTTAGGCAACCCAAAATAGGTCTTCCGTATATGTACTCTGTTGGAGGCTGATTTTTGGTCTCTTGCTACCCATTTTAGGTTTGGGTGCCCATATGAGTTCCTGTTGGAGACAGTCTTATGGCTCTGTTCGGTTGCCATTATAAGTCGGCTTATAAGCCGGTTTTATCAGCCATTGTACAATATTTTTCTCTCCTAACAAATTAGTCGTATAAATCAGCACAAACGGCTTATAGAACCATAATTCTTACTGATTGTTGATCTTTAGAGCTACCTATTTGGATCCATTCTTCAAAAAGGAGCTCAACAAACTTATAGGTCTAGATGCATGTATATCTCCTTATCCACGACGCCGTAGTGCAAAAGCCCAGTCATTTAGTTCCCTGCATATCCCTTATGCATGATAGCACTTTTTCTCAAAGCATGCATCCACCTATTTGACCAAATCGGTTGCATCCATGAATGTAGCATACACTAGGCCCTCGACTTGCAGCCACAATGCAACATCCTGCACCCGCAATGTAGCGCCCACTAACAAGGTCATCGTTCTCATGATTCCCTCTCATGGCAGAGATCTCCCCCTAGGGTCAGAGAGGAGGCGGTCTAGCTCGAGGAGCATGATGCGGAGGCTACCACCACTGCACTAGAGCTTGGGAAGGAGGTTGTCTGTGGTTAGGACCTGTGGTGAAGGCGACGACAGAGTGCGTGACGGTGACCTGCTTAGCAATCTCGGCGGCGTATATGAGCGGGTTGGTGGTAGTGAGGACCATGCCGAGGGAACATGGCGGCAAGCGCGGGGAAGTGAACGGAGTTAGGGGAGGGGATGAGAATGACCGGACCCTTCGAAGCTACAATGGCGGCGTGGCAAGCAGGGTGACCAACCTCATCCTCATGGAGTATCACATTAGGGATGCCTGTGACGATGGGGAAGCAGAGGCATACTCCATCTGTCCCTTTTTAAATGTTGCTATGGTATTTGGGATGATCAAATTTTTAAAGTTTGACTTATAAAAAAATATTAACAACATTTATATTTCTAAATAAGTTTATTATGAAAATAAATTCAGCAATCTATCTAATGATACTAATTATGTATCACAAATATTAATACTTTTATAAATTTGGTTCAATATGAATATAGTTGACTTCTCGAAAAGTAAGGACGGATAGTTAAAAAAAACATAGAGTGCACGATAAAGGAAAGCAGAGGCATATTTGGGAATCTTTTCTCAAAAAATGCAGAGTTCCCAGGACCCACTTGGCATACACCCATAATGGGCCCCACGAGCAAGCAGGTGAAATCGTGAAAACATTAGCAAAGCAAAAGCCAAACATACTCTAGGAGATGCTCTAAAGGGAATTGGAGCAGCAGCCAAAAAATCTCGCAGGAAACTTGGGCAGGCCTCTCCGAGAACCCACCTCGCCACCACGCTCTCAAACACAGAGCAGTACGGAACACTTGGAGTAGGAGTATCAGTGAAATCTGTGTCACGACTTTGAATGCGTAGCCATGTTCCCGAAGCACATCAATGCAGTGATCAATGAAAAACAACTAGGATAAAAATGATACGAATATTTTCCGACCGTATTTGAAACCGAATCTGTTTAGAGGGGTTGAGATCTATCCGTATCCGAGTCCGGATATCTAACATCCGATACCGTATCTGTATCCGAATACTCAAATCGCATATTTATGATGTCGATATCCAATCATATCCTATCCGACATAGTTGACACATTTCGAATCTAGACAGAAATATGAAAACAAATGTAATATCGGTGATATCCACCCGTATCCGATCCGTTTTCATTCATAAAAACAACCACAAACACCTAGGGAAGCGAACCGAAAGACAGCAGTCCAGTCACTCTCACGCGTGGCAGCTCTCTTGCACAGTTGTGCTCCCATCACTCTCTGCCTCTGGCTCCACATGACTCTCATGCGATGCAGCCATGCAGGGGCTCCCACTGGCCCTCCCGATCTCGTAACAGGATCCATCAGTCGTCACTCGTCACTCATCAGTCATCACGAACCACCATGAACGGTGCACGGATCGATCTCTACCTGTTTAGATCCGACTGTAAAGTTCCAGGATGTCACCTCGAATGTTACACAGAGCATGTCACCTCGAATGTTATAAAGAGATGTGTCGTATCGGTGTTCAAATACTAATAAAAAAATAAATTATAAAATCCATTAGTAAATCACGAGATGAATTTATTAAGTCTAATTAATTCATCATTAGCACATGCGTTCTCTGTATCACTTTATTGTCAAATTATGAACTAATTAGGCTTAAAAAGATTATGTCTCGTAAATTAGTCGCAACCGCGCAATTAGTTATTTTTTACTCTATATCTAATACTTTATGCATGTGTTAAATATTCAATGTGATGGGGTGTAAAATTTTAGGGCTGTAACTAAACCAGGGCCAAACCACGAAGTCTCCTTAAAAAAAATGGCAGCTGGCACCGCATCAGCCAGACCTGCAGAACTGTCGACGCAACGGGTGGCCGGTGGGTGCAGTGCAGTGCAGACCAAAAAAACGGACGCAACACGGTGACGGGCCGGTATTTATCAGGCCAAGAACGCGGCGTGGCCGTGGGCCGGGGACGACTCCGGCTCGGGCGAGTTGCACTCCAGCAGCACGCTGCGGCTGCAGTGCGACCTGGACGTGCTGCTCGACGACGGCAGCCACGACCGCGCCGTGTCGCCGCTGAACTGGGTCAAGTCGCCGCCTGCCTGCTTCCCCTTCACCCGCCCGCCGCCGTGGCAGTAGTAGTACCCCTCCTCGCCCTCCGCGGCGCACGCGAACCGGCCGGACAGCGGGTCCAGCCGCTCGTACAGGATGCGGAGCACCTGCTTCATGGACGGCCGCGCCGCGCCGTCCCGGTGCGTGCACCAGTGGATCACGTCCGCCACCACCTGCAGCTCGTCCAGGTCGAACGCGTCCGCCACCGACGGGTCGACCAGCTCGTGGAGCCGGTAGTCCGTGCCGATGAGCTCGCGGGACCATTCCACGAGGCTCTTGTTGTCCTGGATCACCGGCTTCCCCGTGACCAGCTCCAGCAACAGCACGCCGTAGCTGTACACGTCGCTCTTCGTGGTCACCTCCTGGGTCACCATGTACTCGGGGTCTACGTAGCCTGCTCAAAGATTTTGGCTATATACATTACTACTGAGATAATAGTACAGAGTTGCATAAAAAAAGATACTAGTACAGAGTACAGTACTGGTGAAATTAAATTGTGGGATTAAAAAATCACAAATGCCATGAAAAATCCAGAGACCATTCCCTCATCTTAAATGATGACAGCTCCAAGAAGTTCTGTTCCTCTCTCAGTGGTGAGAGATCACAGGTTGCAGTGCAACAATAGCTAGCTTTCCAATATTTGGAGTGCATTCGCAAAAAAAAAAAAAATGGAGTTTAGGAGTGTCAGGTGGGTTTTGACCTGTACATTAGGTTTGACATGGTGACGCGTGCGCACTAAGTTTCTATTCTTTCGCATTTCTTACCATTCTTATGTATATATATTTATTTATAATGGCTGAGTGCTTCAGCTTAACAGTCAGATGCAGAGGTCGGAACCTTATTTCATTCAAAATATAGCATCCTTCATCTAAAAACTGACAGAGCAAAAGGCACCAATTTAGAAAACAAGAGAGCCTTACCAGGAGTTGCTTGGATCTTGACATTTACTGGGGTGCGACTGGGAGTTGTATTGCCACTACTAGAGTGGTGCGCAAGACCACAACCAGCAAGCTGTCAAAATGCAAACGGTTGGGATGCGCAGAATAGGATTGTAAATTGTGACAAAGTTCTGTATGAATTACCTTTGCAAGGTAATTCTTGTCCAAGAAGACATTGCTAGGCTTAACGTCTCCATGGTATAGTGGAGGATCACAATAAAAATGAAGGTACTCCTGCAACCAAACATCATAAAAAGTTAAACATAAAATTTGAAATATATTTAGTCACGACAGGGAATACGGTAAAGATTGATTTAGCCTTCGCGTGCATTGACAGAATTATAAGAAACAACTATTAAGTCTTGCTAATCACGATCACTGACTTCTGCAGAAAGAACGAAACAATCACAGATTTCCTGAAACTCACCAAAGCATTAGCAACATCGATGACAATTTGGACCCTATTTTTCCATGGTAACAGGTGTTTACTCGGCGCTGCAAAGAGCAAAATGCTTTTTAGCATACAAATTCAACAAATGATGCATCATCAGAAGAATGAGAACGAAACATGACATATTACAATGTAGGTGATCTTGAAGGCTTCCATTTTCCATGTATTCATACACCTGAAACCTGGATTACAAAACACTGTAAGAACCATAAATCGGTGGATATCTGAATTTAAGTATGACAGATAATAACCTCTCAAATCTTGTTGAACAAAAGCCTTTTAGTCCAACAAGATGCCGATGATGCAATCGCCCAAGAAATTCCATTTCTTTACAAAATTCATGTTGACTTTGTTTTGGTGAACAATCAACGCGACTGATAGCAACCACAAATCCATCATTCAGTTGTCCTCTGAATACTGTACCATTTTCACCTCCTCCTAACACTGTGCTGAAGTTCCTTGTTGCTTTCTTCATTTCTTTGTAACTAAATCTGCCAAAAATGGTGGAATTGCCTGCAAAAAATTCTGTTAGGCAAATAAATTGAAATGGTTCTTGAACTGATTCTGATTATTAAGTGATTTGAAGATAAAGCCTGTGACATCAATCTATCCTATTTTGAAAGGATAAGGTTTTGAGTAAATTACAGGAAGTCCATCATAGTATTTAGTACAATGCACTGTGGCAAGAAAAATCCAGACCACATCATTATTATCCATATTATTGATAGCTTCATGATAATGACTGAAAGGAACTGAGCCTAGCTCAGCTTATGGGAGTCTGTACACCCCCATCCAAGTTCAGTTCTCTTTGTCTTGAATTTGGGTGTCTATTTACTTTTAAATTAGAAATCACCTAGTTCCTCATAGGTGTTTTTTTATTTAAGATAATGAGTACAAAAGGGACACCATGTATACCAACTTGAGATATTGACATTTACTGTGCACATGGTAGATTTTTTAAAAATTTGAACAGCATGGAAGAAGCCAAACATATTAACTTGTTTTAGGCTCTCATGCTTTCCCTCATGTTTGCCTTAGCCATAAATGAATTCTGCGTCATCCAAAATCAAGCCACAAAGAAATGGTAGTATGCTAGTATCCAGCACTTGTATCATATGCCATATAACCTCGTTAAATTATCCAAGACAGTTGGACATCCAAATGAGCAGAGGTTCGTGAAAGAATTACAATATCACAATAAAAAGTCAGGAAATCCTTACCTTCTTGGCCCTTCTTGACACAGGAAAAACTCCATGCCTCCAGAGGGTTATTTCCTTCCAACTTTTTGAGTTCTCTATTCTTTCTACGGATTAGGAAAATCAGTACTATCATTAGTAGAATTGCTACTCCAGTAACCAAAGCTCCAATTGCTGGGAATAGAACAAGCTTGTAACTGCGATGATGCTTGGGTGGCACTACAGGAACTTGCACCGTAAGTGGACTAGGAGAAATATCTGGCACGGCAAGTCCAGCTGGAGCCGGTCCAGAGATATTCGCTGCATTATATATTCAACGATGAGAAGTTCAACATATTGGACAAGGTCAAGGTACAGACTACAGAACCACAACAAACAAATACTTTTCGAGAACACACTTTAATACACATAAGTACCTAAATCGTTAAAGAAGCAAATCAATAGGTATAAGAAATACAGCTACAGTTTTGCATAACAAAAGCAGTTGTAAAGCAATAGTTTCATCTTACCAACCAATATATGGAAATAGTTTTTTTAATATGAAAATGTATGCAAAATTAAAAAAAAGCAGCATGCTCGTGCTTAACTATATATTACAATAAGAGCTAAATGTAACATTGATACTAATATATGCTTATTATGAATGTTTAGATTAAAATGGATACCTATTGTTGAATATTTATACAGGAAACTATCATGGGTAAACTTGCTTCACAGAATTCAGAGCGATCATTTGGTATGATAAGCTTGTTTGAACCAGAAGAAATATCCACAGCAATCATTTTGTATCTGTGCAAGCATCAAGCGATGGGGAAAAAACTAGGAAATGATTCTGTGAGGTGCGGGCTTTTGTGTTAAGGTTACATTATGTGATCCACTTAACTGAAAGAGAAGGAGAGAGAAAAGGTAATATGGCTAAGATAACAGAATCTAAAAGAAATTTTTTCCTACATGACACTAGCCATTCTACAGAAAAGGAAGGCAAATTGATTTATCAAATATCCAAACCTTGAAGAGAACTAAGCCCCTGAACGCTAAAAAAGCAACCAGCCGTATCAACGGTAGATATATTCCCTTGACTCACAAATGCAACAAAAGCAGCATCACGGCAGGTATTCAACGTGACATTATCTTGTTCCCCAACAAGATGGCGGAGGTACGACAGACCAGAGTTTAAGCACCTCTTGCAAGTGATATCATCCGAAAGTGTAGTTTCACAGCTTCTTGTGACATCGCTGAAATTCGGAGACTGCAACATCTCATGGATGGTGGTCATCCCAACACACTGATAGGACACTTGAATTTTGATCCCAAGGCCACAAAACGAAGCGGCAGTGGGCAGTATCCCCTTCGACACCAATGTATCAGAGATATTGGCAATGCAGGCATCAGAAAATTGAGCTGGAACCCCAAGAGTGCCTGTTGTGTTTGCATACATGGCAGATGAGACCGCAAGAACAGCATTGATGTAGCGGCAACACTTTGAGTGTCCATTTTGGTCCGAGCACACTGAAGCTATCAGTCCGTAGTTGGGCCAACTCAAATCCAAGGGACAATCTGCACGAATGAAAAATGATTTATTGAATAATGGATGGTGCTGCAAATGTATAGATACAAGAAAACAGAAAAAAAATAATAGATAACTTTTGAAGACCATCGTAACACTCCACATCTTTACTGAAACTGGGGAAGATATTGCACAGAAAGAACAAAATCTGCAATGAAGCCGTGCAGCTGGCTCTTTCTGTTGATGACACGAATTGCATCTTAGGGCGCGTTTAGATGCAAAATTTTTTTGGGTTTTGGCTACTGTAGCATTTTCGTTTGTATTTGACAATTAATGTCTAATTATGGACTAATTAGGTTCGAAAGTTTCGTCTCACAATTTCTCACCCAACTATGCAATTAGTTTTTTTTCGTCTACATTTAGTAGACCATGCATGTGCCGCAAGATTGCGCAAAATTTTTTTTGGAAACTAAACAGGCCCTTAGAAAACAGAAACTGAAGTGAATGCCTCAGATCCTCAGGACCAGTACAAGGTAGATATATCTTGCGTGCCCAACAGAACATGCAATAAATTCCAAATCCGATCCCCCGATTTCATCGGACTATGGGACGTGCTATACCAGGTATTCAGAATGTGGACTATGACTACCATTCAAGATATTCAGCGGTATTGTAGAGCACAAGTGACAAGTCTGAACAGCCCACGTGAAAACATCAGGTGAAGGTGAAGTCAAAACAAATTAGTGCTTCAGTAACGCCAAATGACAGGACGGGGGTTCTGCGGAGAGCAAAATCCAACGGCTACAAAAGCAAGCCGAGAGAGGCATGAAGGCGCGACAGGCGCACAGGTAACTGTTTAACCCGGCGCAGTACAGCAACCCCATTAGGTAAGTGAATTGATGGCGCGAGGACTCCGTCTCCAAGCGCTAGCAGACGACACATGCGGCGGACGCGAACAACTTCTGGCATTATTATCCCCCACTCCCCAGCGAGGTGACTGACCACGTCTCAAACCCTCACAGTCCCTCAGGAGGAAGAAAAAATTATAATAACATACTCCTACTCATCAAAATGCAGCTCTGGGAACGAGAACTAATCTGGACGAAACGCAGAATCGTCACCAGAAAATCTCCAGCAAAAAGCGGGGGAAAAAAGGTTTCATCAACTCAACGAATCACCACCAAGGTAGGGAAGCAAAGAGCAGAACAGAATGGAAGCACTGGTTGTGGTTGAGGGAAGGGAGCTTCCGATTCCACCCGCGAGCACAGTCCCCGCCGCCACCCCCACGACACCCACCCTATCAGGCTCCAGAACCCAGCGACAGCGATCACCGGTGAGAAGCGCGCGCGACAGCTGGCGAATACTCCTATATAGGAGCGGCGAAGGGAGGAAGGAAGGGGAACCCGGCGGCGGGCCGAGTGCCATCGGCGGGCGCTTACCTGCCGCGATCACAGCCGGGCCCCGGCGCGCCGCCAGCAGCAGCGCGGCGGCGAGGAGCAGCGCCGGCGCGAGGCGCCGCCGCATCGAGCCCGCCGAAGGAGGCGGTGTCGGGGACCGCCGACCGCGGGAGTGGCAAAGTGGAGTCGCCGAGTCGGAGAGCGTGCAGTCAGTGGCAGTGCGGGTGAGGAGGAAAAAAATAGTCCGTCTGGCTCGTCGGGGAGGGATGCCAGGCTGACCACTCGACGCCAACCCGATTCCCCCGCTCGCTCTCTCTTTTGCTCGCCGGCGCTTTTTCGCTTTGCCGTGCCGTGCCGGGCGCTTTTTCATCTAGGAGCAGCCGTGGTTGGGTTGGGCTCACGGGCGCGCAGTGGGAAAATGAAACGGGTCTCGCACAGCAGCAGTGATACAGTGCCAGCAGCAGCCGCGCGCGGCGCCGCGCTCGAGGATTTCGGCCATCGCCCCGCCGTCGCGACGCCGCTGGGGGCATCTCGTGACGGGGACGGGCGGTCTCGTCTCGTCAAGGCGCTGACCCTCTCGGGCGACGGGCTACGGATTGGAGTGTTGGACTAGCCGCTTGCTCGTAAACGATAGGAAATTTTCAATCAGGAACGGTGTTTTTCTCTTACATCAAACCAACTAGCAGTAAATAATCTACGATACGGTACGGCCTCCCGAACAGACTAGGAGGGGTGCTCGGGGCCACTTGCCAGAATGCCTCCCGGGACTAAGGACGAAAACGGTACAGAAATATCCCTTATCGAACCACATCATTTTTTATATTTAATTCGATCGAATTCGTATTTTCGGATAAATTCGAATTCGGTTTGAAATTCGGAATACCAAATTCGAAATCGAAACGAAAACGGTTTAGACATTTTTTCGACCGTTTTTTACTTTTTTACTTTTAATTCGGAATATCTTGAATTTGAAATTCGATTTAAACCAAATTCGACCCACTGCAGGTCTAACCTTAGAAAAATTATATCTTTTTCATACGATCTCGGATAAAGATGATTTTATATGAAAATTGTAGCTCTCGACGAGATCTACAACTTTCTAGTTGATAGTTTTTCATTTCATGTCTTGAAGATGTTCAAAAAAAATTAAACAAAGTCAGCGATATATTAATCGCGTACGAGCGCTTGTTGCCTTAAAAAAATCATATCTTCGTTACGTCGTGTCGAATGGAAATACTTTTTATGAAAGTTGTAGGACTTGTTAATTATTATGTACTTTTTCATTGTTATGCATTTGGTCCTACGAGTCAATATTCCGTATTGATTTTTCGTATACCGATCGTGTTCGACAGAATTCCGCTCGAATTAGTTCGTTTTCGAAATTTTTGATATTCCGTAAGTTCGTGTTCGTTTTCGTGTCCGGCTTTACCGCTTTCGTTTTCGTTTTTGTATTCAAATGTAGAAGTAGAAAACGGTTGAGAGGTTTTCCGACCGTTTTCATCCCTACCCGGGACCGGGACATGACGAGCGGGCCACGGGCTTCGTTGTCGTTCAGTTATAAATGTCCATGCAGCCCGAGGCACGACGGCTCACGAAGCACGCAATTTTGGTCTGGACCAAGCACGGCACAACCCGATGGTCAGCGAGCCTAGGCTGACTCGGTCTGAGGGAGCAGGCCATGCCTAGGCCGCAGCTCAGGCCCATGGGCTGGCAAGGCACGACCCGACCTTCGACGGTCGGCCCGACAGCGGCCCGGCCTCCCCCTCCCCCTCCTCACTCCTCCTCCCCTCCCTAAGGCTGGCCCGCTCCCTTAGCCGGCCTGCTCCCTTAGTCGGCCCACCCCCACCCACCCCCTGATCCCTAACTCCCTTTCCATCCCCCCTCCACATCCCTCCGCAGGCGCGACGCTGCAGCCTCTCCCCCTCCGGCATCACTCGCGCAGCGCCGCAGACCGTAGCTTCTCCCATCCGCATCCCTCGCGCACGGTCCTAGATCTGGGCCCTGAACGCGCTGTCGATGCCGCGCGGGACGCCCCCTCCCCGCCTCCACTCCGGCGGCCACAACGGCGGGGGGTTCCGCGGGCTGCAGAGACCCGGCGGGCGCGTTCGAGTGGAGATCCGGAGCACCGTGCTCCTAACTCCCTTTCCCTCCCACCTCTGCACCACGGACGCCGACGCCCCCTCCGTCTCCTCGCCGGTGTCAAGGCCCCCGAGGGCAAGGTTGTCGGCGGCCACTGCATCTCTGGCTGCTCGCGCTTCCTCCCCTTCCCCCTCTCTCTGGCTGCTCGCGGTTCATCGTGGGCCCGGGCTGGCCCAACACGCTGGACTGGCCGTGCTTCTCGGGCTGGCCCGACCCGATAAACGGCCCAACAGGCCGTGCCTGGGCCGTAGGTTAGGCACGGTGCCCACCTCGGCACGCCCCGGTAGGCACGACGTGCCATGCCGGCCCGAACCCCATCAGGCCGGGCCGGCCCGTTGGACTTCTATACGTTCAGTTTGGCGGTGGCAATTATCGGCTCGCGTTTGTTGGTGCGGAAAAGCTACCGCGCGTACGTACGGTCGCGCCCACAGGTCACATGCCGTGGCCTCACTGGGGACATGCGCTGTGTCGCAATCCGGTATGGGCTGAGGAATGAGGCGGCATGTTTTCCTGTTGGGGGGAGCTTGCTAATTCCCTATCATGTACTTAAATACATGTATCTTTTAGCACAATTAGGGCACTCACAATGCAGACTCTACCATAGAGTCTAAGTCATTTATTACCTCGAAGATATCATAGACTTGGAGTCTAAATAAGACTTGGAGTCTAGTTTTTTCTCCCTCTCTTCAATAAATAGACTGCCACATCAGCAAAGTATAATAAATATGAGGGTGATAAATAGGCTTAGACTCGATAGTAGAGTCTACATTGTGAGTGCCCTTATAGGCTCTGGCCCCCTTTAGTTCTAAGCCCAAGTTCCGAGTACCATTTGGAGCCCATGATAGAAGCAAGCCAGCAGCCCAATTAGGAGGAAGCTGAGAAGACGAGTAGCCGTATTTCTGTAATTCTGTTCCGTCCGCAACGTGCCTCTTCATCTCCTTCACTATTTTCCCTCAAAAAAAAATCTCCTTGACTATTTGGCTTCTCGTCTCGAACGCATCGCACACAGCACGACAGCAGCACAATACGAGCAGGAAGCGGAGATAGGACATAGACACGTCGGACGCCGCGTCACCGCCGGAAGCTGCCTCCTGCCCACGCCCAGCTGCAAAGCATTCCCCTTTTGTTCTTGGTTCTTCCCAGGTGCACATAAAACTATATTTTTTTGTGCTGTCCCCCTATGTTTGATTCCTGGCTCTGCCCCTGCATGCGCCACCCTCATTCCATCAGGCATTCAGGCGCAGCGATAACTCTGCTCGTACATACTCCCTCTGTCCTAAAATAAAAGACGTTTTGGGTTTTCGTGCCACAAGTTTGACTCGATTTGTAGAAAATACGTGCAATATTTATATCTTCAAATAAATTTGTTAAAAAACTAGACAAAAAGATCTTTTCAATGATACTAATTACTTAGTATAAATATTTATATATTTTAATATATAATTGCCGACAGTCGTTTCTCGGGAAACGAGAACGTCTTTTATTTTGAGACGGAGGGAGTATATGCTGGGCAGCCTAGTTGGCTAGTTTATCACTCCAGACATTCTGTCAGGCAACTCATTGCTGATATTATGTAAGCCGTCCGAATGCCAGCAGTGGAAGCATACGGATCACAGAAGTGAAGATGTCAACGCTGAACGTATACACAGGCCGGCTTCATAAATCATAAACATAAACTAGGCTGCTGCCCGGGCCGCAACCGTAAGAGAGCACTGCATGGCATTTGACAGAAACAGCACACGCAGACGACGGACCCGAGCGCAGCCAGCTCCTTGTCGCCACGCCGTTGTTGTTGCTCTCTTGACATGAGAAGTTCCTCTTGGTTCTTGGGGGCCGCAGCGCTACACTGCATCTGCATACGTACAGCCAGCCGCCCAAAAGAGCCTAGGGCCCAGTTTAGTTGTCAAAATTTTTGGCAAAACGCTACTATAGCGTTTTCGTTGTTATTTGATAATTAGTGTCTAATTATAGTCTAATTAGGCTTAAAAGATTCGTCTCGTGGATTTCGTCTAAACTGTGTAATTAGTTTTATTTTTTATTTATATTTAATGCTTTATGTATGTGTTCAAAGATTCGATGTGACGAAGAATCTTAAAAATTTTATATTTTGGAGGAGAACTAAACAGACCCTAGAAAGGTGCGTTACGAGAGCTGGGATCTGCTTGCTTCTGTCTACATCCGCTCCGCGACGGAAGAACCACGCACCAGCTTTCTCTGGCCACAGGCTCTTGTCCAAATCCAAAACTAGTTGTCCAGTGCCAACAAAGGGTATCCAATACCACACCCAGCTAGCTGCTTGCTTGCATGTTTCCTTTTGACTATCCTCAACAGTCAACCCAACGTCCATAAACACACATGCCTGCAAATTGCATGTAGTTTTTGTTTAGTTTCAGTTTACTACTAGTATATATCAAGTTATGGAGTTGTTAGTGGCAAGGCAAGGTCACACATGCGTCCACATTCAACCAACACAATTCCGCGGCTGAGCAGTCAACGTGTGTATATATATACACAACCCAGCTGTAATACATTCCTTCCTTATTCTCTACCCCCCCCCACCCCACCACCCACCCACCCACCACACACACACACACACCTTTTTTTTTACAACATTATTCTGTAGTCTTTGTTTCTTTGCCTTCAACCAACCACTCTCATGAGCCATGACTTGGCATGTACAAGTGCGTCCTTCTTTTATGCCAAACAAACAAGGCGATGCGTGTGCAACGAACGTAGGAGTACTAAACGATTATGATGGTTAATATATATTATGCTAATAACTCACAGCTCATTTGAACGGTGGAGCACACAATTAACAATGAGTCAATGACATGGCGGCGGCCGGCCGCCGCTCTGCTAGGAACCACTGGTTAACTACCAACATAATCCACTTCGACTTCGCAACCGTCGTAATTTGAACATTTGATTCGTGCAATTGGACAAGGTCGCATGGTCGGGAGTACAACAAGAATGCGTACTTTATATTGGAACATTTGCTAGCCATGTGTTTCTCTTAGTCCTTGCGTGTGTACTTATTTCAGTATTAATATTTCTATCGGTGCAAAAATTTAAAACTATCTTCTTCCTATATTTTTCTTCTCTTTTTTCCCCATCCTCCACTACCTTCTCATGCGTGAGCGTGAACCTCTCTTCTTCATTTTATCTCTTCGTACACCTCCCTTTTTTTTTTCCCTACGTATTCCCTAGTTGTGTTAATAACGAAACCTTGCTCTAGGATAAGGATATGACCTCCCCAAACAAAAAGGTAAATACTACTACAGAATTATTTTTCATCAATGATTTTCACTGCTGGTTTAAGACTAAAACCGGTGCAGTGAAAAGCTCTCAGCCTTGGTGAAAAGTATACATCATCTCCCTCACGTGTCTCCCCATGTGTGCTTCGGTGTTGTGGCCGACAGGCAGGCCTTGTGCACGCGTGTCACCACGCGGCCGGTGCTCACACGGAGCACACGGATCACAAGCTCCATGTCCTCTCTCAATCTCTCTCCCACCCATCTTTTCTCCCGTCGCTCTCCCCCTCTCTCTGCATGTGGCACCCGATTTTAAGAATAAAACCAGATACACATCATATGTGAGCGAAGGAAGTCAAATCTCACATATAGCTACAAATAAAGGTAATATCCATAGACATTGCTTAATGTATAACATACTTAGTACAAAGGATATAACCTTATACAACAAACAACGGAAAGACAATTCCGATCTTCGGGTGAAGACTCCAATTTCACAGGGACAACACAAACCTAATTCCTCCAATCTCTAGCAAGCTGGTACCCATCCGTGATTTTTATCAAAATAATTGAAAAAATAAAGCAAGCGTAAGTACATGTTGTACTCAACAAATATAACATGGGGTTCATGAGGCTCAAAATGCTGACACTGGTTTAACTGCGATTAGCTTTTAATGAGTCATCTTTTAGTAATTGAGTGGCAACAATTTATTCACAAGCCCATATCAACACATGATTAGGTAAACATGAATAATGAATAGCATAAACAGTAATCATTAGTGAGCATCTTTATCATCAGTATCATCAGTGTTCATCATCTATTCCGTAAGGGTCCAAGGCCGCTCGTGACCGTGAGCACGACTGATATACCAGTTTTACACTCTGTAGAGGTTGTACACTTTCACTGTGAGTCGTGATTTACCCTTTCGTTCGAGGCTGCCAACCTCTTGACCCACTACCAAGAAAGGTCGGCAGGGTTCAGCATGAAGCCTTTCAAAGATTCGTCTAACAAGTTAGGGCCGTTAAGGTTTCTCCATCAATAAGCATGAACCCCCCTCTAAAAAGTGACTAACAAAATAACAAGAAACCAAAGTGCACCCTCTTGACAGGCCGAGATCATAACCGTCGGAGCCCCTCTTGCGCCATAAAGGTAACCACTAACAAGCTAGAAAAGGTCCTCATACTGAGCTAAAGCCAGAGCCATATAGCCCTCACAGCTGTACTGTAAGTCCCGGATGATCACTTACAGATAAGTCCTTAGGGAGAGGAATCTAGAGCACCATAAAAATAGCCCAATGCTCTAGCCCTCTTGTTCCATGTTGCTAAAAAGCATCTTTAGTGTTTATTGCATATACCATTAATCAAGTTACAACATCATGACTTTAGTTGAGCACTAGCAAAGCTACCCAATGCAATAACCCAAAGGTATCAAGGCACAAGGTACAAAGTACTAGGAAATCATTAGTGGTAATCAAGGTAGACACATGCAGTATGAATTAAATGATTAAAGGTATATAGGATAACAAGGAAGATCCCATGCTATACTTGCCTTTAACTCTGATCATTCTTCTAGTCCAAAGCTTCAAAGGAACTCCTTGATCAACACGTAAAGCTCACCGACTGGACAGGATCATAAAGCACCACACAACATCCATATAATCATACACAAAGCAAACAATAGATCTAAATTAGAATAGTACACCAAACATATGAAACAACAGGTAAAGAGGTTTTAAAGATGTTCTACATGTTACTACTAACACACATAAGCGAAAAGCATGCTAATCGAAGCTATAACGAAAAAGTTATGAATTTAATAATTTTTTTTAATAATATAATAGATTAAATCTAACCTCAAATTTCAAAAGTTGAAAATATATTTAACAGTAGTATAGACATGTAGATTACACAATTACGAATCTAACGCAACTGGAATGACTCAAAACGGATTTAAAACGAATATACGACGACAATATTACGAACTGGTGTTAAATTTGTAATTACCTTGTCTTCATCCTTTGGCCTTCCGTATAGCCATCACACAGCCATGGCAACAGCAGCTGTGCAGGGGTGGGATCAACTTGTTGCACGAAGGAGAAGATGACCAGGCTGGGCAGCGCTGCGACGACGGCGACGACGAGAGAAGGAGAAAAATATGAATTATTACACGAGAGATTTTTCAAACTAGGAGCTTCCCTTATGGTAGTTTTGATGTGCTTTGCCTAAAGGGTTGGTATATATTTATAAGGAGAAAAACTCCCCACATCTATATCAACTAGCAATATGATACTAATTAATGTTGCACCCTCTACATTTACTAGCGGGCCTAAATAATCATTAAAACCCATTAGTAAATAAATGCATGGGCCTTTGAGATTTATTAGGATTATTGCACATGGGCTTTGAGAGTTGGTTGAAAATTAAGATATATTATTTATTTTTGGAATTAATTAATTTTGTGAATAAAATAATTCTAGAAAAGTCTAGAATTGATATTTAAGCCACAAGAAATACTCTGAGACCTCCGAAAATTTGGGGAAAATTTCCAGTGACACTTTGGAACATGATGAACCCAAATAAAGTATTTGGAGCTCATAAAAAGATTGTTGGGAACTTAGAACATAAAGATTAAGGTGAATGAGGTAGGAATTAAATTCTAGAAAGAAGCTGGATAATTCCTAGAGATAGATATTCGTCTCCTAAATGTATTTTAAAAAAATACATTTTGCGCATAGAAACACAAGGTGCGACCGACATAAATGCAACACACACGTTTCTACCTTAAGATAAATTTTAACCTTAAGATAAATTTTAATCTAATGAAAATTTATTATTTCCCCATGTTTTCATGAGCATAAAAATAAAAAATTAAATTATTTTAGCTCTATTTCAAGAGAAGCAAATTTTAGGGTGTTACACCCCTGGGAGGAGATGGGCCGTGGGCCACAGTGGTGGCCCACCCCCTCACTTGAAGCGATGGCGGCCCCAGCATGGCTACCCCCATGGCGCGGGCACGACCTCTACCCTCGTCTCCGACATCGATGACCAGTGTGCCTAATTGGCACCTGCATCATATGGTGTTATTTATTTAATATATTCACCACCGTCTCGTTGCGGAAGATGATTTTGGTGACCTTGATTATCACCAACGAGAGTGAAAACAACAGTGATAAGCATTTTGTCGTCGTGAAACAAAAACAATTATATTGTATGTTTGGTCAAAATAGTTTCCAAACCATTTATATATTTACGATCCTATACCTGCATTAAATATACATGCCATGTATTCATTTTATTTATCATTCTAAGATAGAAAGGCTCGATGTACTACATAGATATAGACATTGCAGAGACAATGTAATGGTTATATTGCTGACAAACAAAGGTGTTCGCAAATAACAACGACATATTCAATTAGGAAATGGTATAACTGCGGCTTGTGTTTGTTTGGTTTGGTTGCCGAACATTACTGTTGACACCAAAATTTGGTAAGCTTACCCTGGAAAGGAAGAGATCGGCCAATGATTTCAAGAACAAGAAAGTATCCTAATTAATGAATATTTAGGAGCAGGCTAGGAAATATTATTTAATATATTTTTGGGAGAAGCCTGACGTTCAAGACCTCTTCGAAGTAAAGGCAAGGAAAAAGTGAGGAAAGCCAGAAGATCACTGAAAATGAACGCTTCGTCGGTCCACTCCTTCCCTGCGATACCGCGCATCGTGTAAAAGGAAACGAGCGATCCGCCCCTTCCCCGTGATACCGCGCGTTGTGTAAAAGGAAATCCCCTCGCACGATTCGCCCCGCCCCGCGAGCTATCTCTCTGTCCCGTGGAACCGCCGTCCACCCGCGTACGCCACCCTAGCTCCGCAGCTCGCCCCGCGTGCGTGAAACAGAAGCAGACAACGGAAGGTGGAGCAGCGACCCAGCAGCGGAGGCGGCTCCTCCTCGCCCTCGCCCTCGCCCTCGCCGTCCTCGGTGCCTGCCTCAGGGCTCCCCCTCCTCTCTCTCCTTCTCCCTCCTTCTCCCTCTCTCTCCCGGAGCGGCGACGCCCTTGGCACGCGGTGCGTGGCCCGCCGGTGACCGTCGCCGTGGCTACGCTGCATCCTCATGGTAGTCCACAGCCGTTCGACGAAACCCTAACTGCCTCTTCCTCGCCGCCGCCGGCAGCGGCTCAGCTCGGTGGAAGCAGAGCCGTCGACGGCGCTCCCTGGCTAGACCTCGCCCTTGCCTATCTGCTCATCTCCACCCGCCCTTCCCGCTGCAACTACCTCTATTCTGTGATTGCTGTGGATTGATGTGGGCTGCCTCATTTCAGATTTCTTGCGTAGGGTTTATGGATTGATATATGGGTTGCTCTACTTTGGGATTTTCTTCTTTGATTTTGGGTTTCTATATTTGATTTGCAATTCAAATTCATGGATCTGGTGTATGTACCTAGAGATTTAGCCATTTAGACCTTCAGATGTGGAGCGCCATGTCCTTATCTACATTTTTTTGTTTTGCTTCATTTCCTAATCCTACTCCTGTTTGAGTTATCCAGATTTTTTCTGGCTGCAGATGGATGACCTGAGGTCTCATCTTTGCCTTTCTGATTTTATCATTGGATCAGGATTTTTTTTCTTGTGCTCATGTTCATGCTGTACTATTTTAGTTTCCTTGCTTCCTAATATTTTTTTTCTTCTTTTCTCTTGGTGACTTCATTTCTTGAATTTCCTTTTGTTGTGCAAGGTACAAACTTAAACGAAGCGTTCCTCTGTACAAATTGACCTACGCTCAAAAATCTGGGAATAAAAGGTAATCCATTGATAGTTGCATTGAATTGAGGTTACCAGTTTTTAGTTACAACACAAGTCACTCTCTTAGCTTACTTTTCTAGAAATTGTGCTTTTGGGTTCAGCAAGTTGAAAAAGCTTAGGATTGATGTTAGTTAACTGAAATTTGTTATGCGGAGAAGGCAACATGCTTCCTTTTGTTTCTACACTTCACTCATGAAGTAATGCAGGTAATTGTTTTTTCATGTCTAAGTTTAATTTCTCTACAGCCTACGGCTCTAGGTTAATCAGAGCAAAGTGGCTTCTATCCTTGCTTTCCACTCCAAGCAAAGGAGAAACTTTCTGAGAGACATAGACTTTGCTTATACTTCTGTAATTTGAGTGTTGAGGCCCAGTCCCAAAGAACATTAGGCTTGTCATGGCACCACTATGTGCCATGTGAACTGTGAACCGTGAACTAAACGTTTGTCAAATTCATCTCCTATGAGCTTGCAAAAATGCCTTCTTTTAGTTCTCCGGTGTGTCAAATACCTTTGATGGTTTTCTGTTGCTTATTGCTTTAACCTTTATCACAAGCAGTGTACCCTTGCCAACTAAAGGGTTCATTATTAATAGTCATGTTAAACCATAAAGTGAACCCATTGGAATTGCTAAACATCTGTTGCTATCACGCAATGGTTTTTTTTTCTGATCTTGAACTGCAAACCCATTTTGGCAATTTGTTTTTCAAGGGGAAAAGGACTCACATATAAGCTTGTAACTGATCAGAAATAATAAATTGTTATTGAAACTTAGCTTATTTTTCTTCGATGAAATTGGTCTGGAACCTTAATATTTCCAAACATCTTCATGCATTTTTCCTTTTATTGTCTAAGTTCATAAAGTAACAAGTATGAGCTATAACTGAAAATTATTCTTTTACTACTTTTGTTGAGTGGATGTTCTATTGCTTGTTGGATGTTTCGAGCCTGTTGGATGTTCTATTGCTTGCAAGGATTGCTCATCAAGTGTAGTGTTATAGCTCAATTTGGAAGTCTCATGTGCCATCTTGAGCATGGTGAAGATGATTTAGGTTCCGAAGCAACCGTTAAGTTATATGGCCGCTTTTAAATTCGTGCACGACACGGTTTCGGGATGGTTGGCAGTGTGGGTGCGATCACCACGCTCGGGCGCTCGGCGTCGCCACGTTGGTCGCACGTGCGCGCACTGCTGTGCGTGGCTGGCCGTGGCCGCCTCTGGCCTAGCTATGGCTCGGGTGCCGGTGGCCTCGCCGCATAGGGCTGCCGCCGCCCGCCGCGCCATGACAAAGCCACCGCTGGCGCTATCACCTCGTCGTCGCGTCCGACCACTGCTGCCTCGCCGCACTACCGACCCGCATCGCGCCGTGACGCTGCCGCTGCCGTCGCATCATCGTCGTGTCCGCGCCTGTCCGCTGTACTCTCTACGTCGCTGCCGACCTAGTTCAAGGCCGCCACTACAGTGCGCACATGGCCGAGCTCACCGTCGCCTTGTCATTTAAGATAGTGCGGCCGCACAGGCCACACCGGTCAGAAATGCATGCGCCTGTCTGCTAGCGCCTGCGCGTGGGTCTCCATGAGCTCGTCGACCGTGTCCTGCCATGGCGAGGACAAGCCGAGCCACCTGCCGCGCTACGTCTCTCTCTTTCTCTTTTCCTCCCTCCACTGCCGCCGCCGAGCCACACCATCAATTGCCCTATGAACGATCACCTCCATTCAATTCGTCGCATCCACAGCTTCACCATCATGTCCTCTCGCTGCCCGACCCCACTCAGCTTTGAAGCGAGCACAGCCAAGCTCCAATTTGGAGTTTCTTCTACCGCCGTGCCGATAAGGCTACGTCTGGCTGCGGGTGTGGGCAGCTCTCCCATCGTCCCTCCCTAGCCAATTCACCTACACCACTAGCATCGCCTTGACTCCCTCTCTACCTTGCGCGCCTTAGTCGAACCGCTACCACCTCTCCTTCGTCGCTGACGCGACCATGCTGCCGCGGTGCGCCGCCACACGGTTCGGCCATACATGGCCAGCCTTCCTCCGTCATCTTCCGCTCCAACTATCACCTCGACCTGGTCCATGGTAGCCTCCTGAAGCTCACGCGCTAACCGATTAGGTCTATAGCTGCCCCAGCTCACTAGAACAGTGGTGCCAATGTCGCGATGGCCGTGCGCTGCCGCAGCCTTCCCCAGCGAGTTCCATCACCCCTCACCGTCGCTTAGCATAGCCGCTCGGGTCAGAGATGGTGATCGGCCTGTTAGGTGGGCCCGCGCAGGTCCCTGGTGGCCGGCGTAAGCGCTCAGTGCTGCCACTCGCCGTGTTACCGTGCGCTGGGTCACCAGGGGTGCGCGCGGGTGAATTACGGAAAGGCCAGGGGTTAAGTGAGAAGTTCTGAGAGGGGAAAATAGTGCTTGGACGTAGTTGCAATTTGGGAGAAGTGCGGGGTCTCTTTTGCAAAGTCGTCGACACGTGCGGGATTCCCCCGCCGCGGGCCGCCTCGCATGTGTCGCGCCTGTGGGCCGCCACGCGCTCGCGCGCGCTGCGTCGCGTGGGCCGCGCGGGCGAATTCGTTTTTCTTTTTCATAATGAATTCAAAATAGCTTTCTAATTTAAGTTTTGAGCTGATCTTTGGTAAATCATATAAAATCATGTACGTGTCCAAAAATTATGAAATAAATTTTGTTAGGTTCCTAAAATTATGCTCTATTGGTTAGTGTATTTAGTTCATATATATACATATTGATACTAGGGACTATTAAATCATTTGAGAGTGCTTAATATTGTTAGGTTAAATTTGTAGTAATTTTTATGGTAGCTTCATTTATTATTATGTGCTCACTGTAATTTTTTTAGCTTTAGAATAGATTAAGCATTAGGGTAGTTAAATGCTCTTTGTTTTAATATACATTAAATCATTAGGAGAAATAAAGATATATCCTTCATTTGTAAAGCTAGGTGTTTGTTAGTTGAACCCAACACTTTACTTGTTAAAGATGAAAGTTAGCTTAGTACCTTAGTCATTAGAGCTAGCTTAGTAGCTTAGTATGTGTATTCTTATCTTAAGAGTTGCTGTTGCATAAATGCTAAGTGTTGCATCATCATCGCATGCATGTAGAGAACGACTTGGCGGAGATCGTGACCATCGGTGATCATGAGTTCGAGGAGATCATCGAGGAGTACGAGGAGGAGATCCTCATGCAGGAGGAGGTCCCGGAGCCCACTGACTGACTCAGCTGACACCGCGCCTACCCAAGGCAAGCCCCGGTGCATAACCCTTATTTTTTATAATCACTGTTTATACATGTTGTGTGCATTTACGTTATAGGAATTTTATGAAAACCACATGCATAGATATAACTGTCCTATGAGTCCTACTAGTACAAGTTCGAGTAGCTGCTATGCTTAGGTTTTTGGTAGCGTGAGTAACCTGCCGTTACTCACAATAGGTGATTATTATAATTACTCTCATGATACAATGATGAAAGGAAAAATGGAGACAGGGCAGCGATATGGTATGGATATTGGTGGGTGTAACAGGTTGTGTCCTGCAGCCAACGGTGCTTAGCTTGGTTACACTATTTTCTCTGTTCGTGTCGATTAAGGACCGTTCATTGCTGTGGATGGTAGTCAGGTCATAGACTTATTATCCTAAGCACATACTTGCTTATAAGAGTGGGAAGGCTCGTTACGCTCTTATCATGGGTTCTGGCTCTTTCTGGATCGACTGATTGAATGTGGAGAAAGGTGGAGGTCTAAGCACCATACTGAGACTGGGTCTCAAGTGTGGGGCCTTGGAGTCCAAGTTTGGACGGGGACCTATACCCCGTGATAGGAGTGGAATAGGTTGGTCTTGTTTGTGCCTAGGGTACAAACATGGCATGTGTTTCGGGGTACCTAGCTGGGATACATTGGTTCGTGAATCGCCATTTCTGTGAGATGGTACGACTTGGCTATGGTCTAGCACCGTAGTAGGAACTAAAAGGTGAAAGATGGTAAAATGGTTCTGATTGCTTAACCCTTGCTTGAAAGTAGAACATGTGCTTACCTAGAATGGTTAGCTAATGAAGTAATCATGACTGCTAATAAAACTTGACTGTAAGGATGAACTATTACTAATGCTTTTCGCAAACCATAAGAAAACAACAAACCCATATTACCTATCATATTCCTTGGAGTCGGGAAACTATTCCCACTAGTCGGGTAAGTCTTGCGAGTACTTTGTGTACTCAGGGTTTATTTTACCCCTATTGCAGGTGCAGCTTGAGGAGTAGCTCTTATGTGGAGGATTCTTCTAGTGAGCACAGACGGATCCTTGCATCGTTTCCGCTAGATGCTTATTTTCATTCCACTATTTAATTATCACACTCTAAACTCTGCTATTGTAATAAATAATTTCTAAGAACTCTTGTTGTATGAAATGGACTAAGTGTTGTAAGCTTGTACTCGTTATTGGATTCTGGATGTAAAATGTGGATTGTTTCGAGTTCTCCCTTGGGGTGTGCTCGATGAAACTGCCCGATGTAGCTCCCTTTTGAGGTGCTAGTGTCTAGTGTAAGACGAATGCCTCCAAAAGCGTGTTATCCAATAATGAGTCTACAAGTTTAAAAACTCTTTTTAAAACCTAAAATTTGACCAACAAAAGCTTTGCAAAAAATAGGATGTGATGAATTACGTAAATAAGTATAAGCCCTAGTAATATGGTCTATCTAGGATAGTGTCACTATTTTATCTAATCTGCAGGTACACTAACTTACGCTGCGTAAGAATCGTTTAGTGTATGGGAAGTGAGTGTGCGCTGTGCCAAAATTTCTATACGAATGTCGCTATATTTCGGCTTGAGCGAACGAATAGGTCGATCCATGCATCATGAAAAGAGAATCTTGCTTAAACTAAACTCCCCCACATGTATTATTTTTGGATAGTAAATTGATAGGATAATAAATAAAGAGAAATGCTTTAACTCTTAAGAAAAAGTCTCACTAGTAACCATTTATCGGGCCTTATCTTCTCTCTAGCCGTTTGTTTCTAAATATGGAGGCCTTGTCCCTAATGGTGGTTCCTATCTATTTATAGATGAACCTGAGGTCTTGTCGTGGGAGCACCAGTGCTGGAATGGGTCGTGGTCTTGGTGAAGACTAGGGCGAAAATTGTCATGGTGATGATCATGGCAATGCCAACGGGGAGAGCCACAAGGCCTCATTCCTTGGTCCTCCTCCTCCTCCGCCACCACCACCACCTCCGATGACCCATGTCAAGATGATGGCTGAGATATTGGCTGCTCATCACGAGTCGGCCTGTGCCTTGGAGATGCTGGCATAGGCTATTGGTGGCTTCGCCCATGGAGGCCCCGGTGGCAAAGGCGGGAGCGGGGGTGGTGCTCGCGGTCCTGAGAGGCCTGTTCCTATCAGGACTTCATGGGGACACCCCCACCCACATTCACACCGACTGTTGAGCCTCTAGATGCGGAGCATTGGCTTCGTATTCTAGAGCAGAAGTTGAAAGGTCCTAATGGCTAGAGGGGGAATGAATAGCCTATTAAAAATTCTATAACAACACTAAGACAAATGATTAGTCAATAAGATGACGAAGCGAATTTTGACCTAGCACTATACTTGGGGTTGCAAGCCACCTACCCAATTCTATTTTCTATGATCTCTAGTATATCACAACAAGGCTATGTCTCGAATTTACACCTAGGTGATCAATCTAGGAAAAGTGATACAATTAAGTACTACACTATCTAGTCTTGACTACCACAAGCTCTATACAAATGAATGTACAATGAAATACAAGAGAGTGGTAGAGAGGTATACCGCCATGGCAAGTGATCAATCAATGAATACCAAGGAGACAATCAAGGTACAATGATTTTTCCTCCGAGGTTCACTTGCTTGCCGGCAAGCTAGTCCCCGTTGTGGCGATACACTCACTTGGAGGTTCACGTGCTAATTGGCATCACACACAAACCCTCAATAGGGTGCTGCACAACCAACACAAGATGAAGATCACACAAGCCACGAGCAATTTACTAGAGTACCTTTTGGCTCTCCACCGAGGAAAGGTCAAGAACCCCTCACAATCACCACGATCGGAGCCGAAGACAATCACCAACCTCCGCTCGATGATCCTCACTGCTCCAAGCCATCTAGGTGGTGGCAACCACCAAGAGTAATAAGCCAAACCCATAGCAAAACATGAATACCAAGTGCCTCTAGATGCAAACACTCAAGCAATGCACTCATGTCAAACTAGAATACTTGCCAACGATATGGTATCAATGTCAATCAATGGGATAAGGACTATTTTCCTAAATTTGGTTCAATCTAGAATACTTGCCAAAGATATTTAACTCGGTTTGATCCAAGGACAAGCTTCTTCATACCTCCAAATAAGGGTTATCTTGTACCATGTTGAATTAAACACTTATAGCTCATTTTCTAGATCAAACACTAGGTTTACAAGCCCACAAACATGTCATATGCGACCACTTGATCAAGTCAAGCATAGAAGCAATAGTGGTACCATACAAGCATCAAATTCATTTGATTTTCATGAATGAGCCTATTAAAAGTGAAAGATGACTAGATGCACTAAACATGTCCTTAGCAAGGATGTATGCCATGCCAATCAACTTTTACCTTAGATTGCTCAAAGGAAAGGCATGTCATATAAGT
Source organism: Miscanthus lutarioriparius (assembly GCA_904845875.1). NCBI lineage: Eukaryota > Viridiplantae > Streptophyta > Magnoliopsida > Poales > Poaceae > Miscanthus > Miscanthus lutarioriparius. The sequence continues at coordinate 40,118,941 of CAJGYO010000011.1, read as the reverse complement.
GGGGGTGCATCAACACATATTTGAGAAATCCAATATGTTCAACTCATTCCTTAGCTTGCAAAACCTTTTCTCATCCAATGGCTTAGTGAATAGATCGGCAAGTTGATCTTCGGTGCCTACACTCTCAATGCAAATGTCCCCTTTTTGTTGGTGATCTCTTATGAAATGGTGGCGGACATTAATGTGCTTTGTTTTTGCATGTTGAACCAGATTGTTGGTTAACTTGATTGCACTCTCATTGTCACATAGTAATGGCACTCTCTTGAACTTGATTCCAAAGTCACTCAAAGTGGCCTTCAACCAAAGTATTTGTGCACAACAACTACCGGCGGATATGTATTCAGCTTCGGCAGTTGATAATGCAACACTATTTTGCTTCTTTGATGACCATAAAACTGGTGATCTTCCTAACAATTGACATGTGCCCAAGGTGCTCTTCCTTTCAACCTTGCATCCCGCATAATCCGAGTCGGAGTAACCAACTAGCTCAAACTTTGCTCCTTTGGGATACCACAAACTAACAATTTGTGTATGCTTCAAGTACCTCAATATTCTCTTTGTAGCCTTTAAATGACTTTCTCTTGGTGAGGCTTGAAATCTTGCACACATGCATACACTAAACATGACATCTGGCCTTGATGCGGTCATATAGAGTAGGCTTCCAATCATAGACTGATACAATTTTTGATCCACCATATTGCCACTTGCATCACTATCCAAATTGTCATTTGTCCCCATTCGTGTGCTAATGGCTTTGCTATCACTCATGTCAAACTTCTTGAGCGTGTCTTTGATGTACTTGCCTTGACTCACGAATGTACCATTCTTCAATTGCTTGATTGGAACACTAAGGAAGTAACTTAACTCTCTAATCATGGACATTTCAAACTCATTAGCCATCATCTTTTCAAATTCTTCACAAAAGTCTTGATTGGTTGATCCAAATATGATGTCATTAACATAGATTTACAACATAAATAAGTCTTTGCCAGTCTTCTTGGTGAAAAGAGTGGTGTCAACCTTGCCCATCATGAACCCTTTAGAGAGTAGGAAGTTCCTCAATTTCTCATACCATGCTCTAGGTGCTTGCTTCAAGCCATACAATGTCTTCTTCAACTTGTACACATGGTCGGACTTCTTGTCATCTTCAAAACTGAGAGCTTGATGTAACCATTGAGAAATGCACTTTTGACATCCATTTGATAGAGCTTGATGTTGTGGGCACAAGCATAGGCTAATAAGATTCTAATTGCTTCCAATCTAGCAACCAGGGCATATGTTTCTCCAAAGTCAAGACCTTCAACTTATGTATATCCTTGTGCTACCAATCTTGCTTTGTTCCTTACTACCATCCCATCTTGATCTTGCTTGTTTCTAAAGACCCATTTGGTTCCAATCACATTGTGTCCCTTTGGTCTCTCAACTAATTCCCATACTTGATTTCTTGTGAAGTTATTCAATTTGTCATGCATAGCATTCACCCAATCAACATCCTTCAATGCTTCATCTATCTTCTTTGGTTCAATGGATGACACAAATGAGAAATGCTCACAAAATAAAGCCAATCTTGATCTAGTTTTCACACCTCTTGAAATATCACCAATGATAGTGTCCAATGGATGATCCCTTGCAATATTGGTTGGTTGGAGTATTGGAACTTGATTTCTTGCACTTGCTTGATCATTGGATTGAGATAATGTGCTAGCCACTTGATTTTGTTCATTGTCATGAGAGCCATTTGTACTAGCTTGATTTGTATCATCTTACAAATTTATGTTAGAGAGCACTTGCACTTGATCATCTTCATCATCATTCATTTGCCTAGGCCTCAATTCACCAACATCCATGTTCTTCATGGCTTTTGAAAGTTGAATGCCTCTAACATCTTTCAAGTTCTCATTCTCATCTAGGGAACCCTTGGTTTCATCAAATTCAACATCATAAACTTCCTCAAGAGTACCACTATCCAAATTCCAAACTCTATATGCTTTGCTAATAGTTTAGTATCCAACTAGGAATCCTTCATCATGTTTCTTGTCAAACTTGCCTAATCTAGTGCCTTCTTCAAGATATAGCATTTGCAACCAAAGACCAAAAAATATGCAATGTTGGGCTTTCTACCATTCAAGAGCTCATATGATATCTTCTCTTTTAATGGGTGACAATAGAGGTGGTTACTACAATAGCAAGCCGTGTTGATAGCATCGGCCTAAAAAGATTGACTCACATTGTACTCACTAAGCATAGACCTTTGCATATCAATGAGTGTTTTATTCTTCCTCTCAACAAGGCCATTTGATTGTGGAGTGTACTTTGCTGAGAATTGATGTCTAATTCCAAATTCATCACAGAACTTCAATTCTAGTGTTATTGAACTCACTACCATTGTCACTTCTAACTCTCTTGATGGTTGTTTCAAACTCATTGTGAATGCCCTTGACAAATGATTTGAATATTGCAAACACATCACTTTTGTCCACTAGAAAGAATACCCAAGTGTATCTAGTATAATCATCCACTATCACAAAGCTATATTTGTTACCACCAATGCTAGTGTATTGAGTTGGCCCAAACAAGTCCATGTGCAATAACTCAAATGCTTTACTAGTGCTCATCATGCTTTTCTTAGGATGGGTGTTTCCAACTTGTTTTCCGGCTTGACAAGAGTTACAAAGCTTATCTTTCTCAAACACTACATCTTTCAAGCCTTTAACCAAGTCATGCTTGACCAATCTATTGACAAAGAGAGCCCTTCTTCATCATGAACTTGCCAAATCTCTTGACAAAGAGAGCCATCTTCTCAAGAGCCATCTTCTCATCATCCATCTCATCAAAGCTCAAGTCTTCATCTTCACTTGATGATTCTTGCTATGCCTTGCCCTTGGATGATGTGGCCTTGAATGCCACACTCTTCTTCTTCTCATCCTTCTTCTTATATTTCTTCTCCTTCTTTTCTACCAACAATCATTGTCTCTATATGTATCATCAGTCATTATATCTCCTAACACTTGGTTTGGTGTCATGGTGTCCAAACCACTCCTCACTAGAATAGTTTGCTATATGCCAAATCTTGAAGGTAGGCATCTCAAGAACTTATGGGAGAAGTCCTTGTCCTTCACCTCCACTTCAAGTGCTTTGAGATCATTGACAAGCACTTGAAGCCTATGGAACATCTCCGGTAAACTCTCATCCTCCTTCATCTTGAAACTAGCAAACTTCTCCTTGAGGATATATGCCTTGGCACCCTTCATTGCTTGAGTGCCCTCAAATGACTCCTCCAACTTTTTCCAAGACTCATAAGCCATCTCAATGTTCTTGATTTGCTCAAATGTTCTCTCATCAATAGCATCTTGAATGGCACTAAGAGCAATATCATTGTTTTGCAGAAGTACTTCTTCGGCGGCGGTGGGATTCTCTGGATCTTCTATCTCAATCTTGGTCTCCACCACTTTCCAAACCTTCCTATTGATTGACTTAATATATGTTGTCATCTTAGCCTTCCAATAGGGATAGTTTGAGCCATCAAATTGGGGTGGCTTCTTGGTGTTGTTGATTTAAGCCATTTTAACACTGAAGGTTATTAAGCCTCAAATAATGATGACCATGGCTCTAATACCACTTGAATGGTCCTAATGGCTAGAGAGAGGTGAATAGCCTGTTAAAAATTCTATAACAACACTAAGACAAATGATTAGTCAATAAGATGGCAAAGCGAATTTTGCGCTAGCACTATACTTGGGGTTGCAAGCCACCTACCCAATTCTATTTTCTATGATCTCTAGTATATCACAACAAGGCTATGTCTTGAATTTACACCTAGGTGATCAATCTAGCAAAAGTGATACAATTAAGTACTACACTATCTAGTCTTGACTACCACAAGCTCTATACAAATGAATGTACAATGAAATACAAGAGAGTGGTAGAGAGGTATACCGCCATGGCAAGTGATCAATCAATTAATATCAATGAATACCAAGGAGACAATCATGGCACAATGATTTTTCCTCCGAGGTTCATTTGCTTGCCAGCAAACAAGTCCCCGTTGTGGCGATACACTCACTTGAAGGTTCACGCACTAATTGGCATCACACGCCAAACCCTCAATAGAGTGCCGCACAACCAACACAAGATGAGGATCACATAAGCCATGAGCAATTTACTAGAGTATCTTTTGGCTCTCCATCGGGGAAAGGTCAGGAACCCCTCACAATTACCACGATCGGAGCCAGAGACAATCACCAACCTCCGCTCGGCGATCCTCGCTACTCTAAGCCATCTAGGTGGCGACAACCACCAAGAGTAACAAGCCAAACCAGCAGTGAAACATGAATACCAAGTGCCTCTAGATGCAAACACTCAAGCAATGCACTTGGATTCTCTCCCAATCTGTCAAAGATGATGAATCAATGATGGAGATGAGTGGGAGGGCTTTGGCTAAGCTCACAAGGTTGCTATGTCAATGCAAATGGCCAAGAGAGTGAGCTTGAGCTGGCCATGGGGCTTAAATAGAGAGCCCCCACAAATAGAGCTGTTGGCTCCTTTGTCCAGTGAAACACGGGCTGACCGGACGCGCCGGTCAGGTTGACTGGACGTAGGACCCTAGCATCTGGTCGCCCGATGCTCGCCACGTGTCATCAGCCACAAATGCGGAGCGCCCAATCTTAACGGCTAGTCTGAACACCACGTGTTAAGTTGCAACCAGACGCACAGCTTAAAGTGACCGGACGCTCCATCACTGGAGTTCGGTCATTTCCAGTAAGGTTCTAGAGAGGCAAAATCATGACCGGACGCATCCGATCACAGGTGATCGGACACGGCTCAGGGTCCGGTCCTCACTGGCATTGTTCTAATGCTTGTGTCAGCGTACGTCATAGCCTGACCGAACGCACCCACAACGCGTCCGGTCCTATTTCTTCTCAGCGACCGGTCAAAGGACCGAGGGCGGCCTTCACTACGCACCACTAACCGGACGCAGGGTCAGAGTTCGGTCATTGCCCAAGGTAGGGTCCGATCAATACGAAATAGCTCCTTTTGACCCCAAACTTCACCACCCTTGATCAAATGTGCCAACCACCAAGTGTAACACTTTGTGCATGTGTGTTAGCATGTTTTCACAAACATTTTCAAGGGTGTTAGCACTCCACTAGATCCTAAATACATATACAATGAGTTAGAGCATCTAGTGGCACTTTTATAACCACATTTCAATCTGAGTTTCACCCCTCTTAATAGTACGGCTATCGATCCTAAATGTGATCACACTCACTAAGTGTCTCGATCACTAAATCAAAAAGCTCCTATCAATTTCACCTTTGCCTTGAGCTTTTCGTTTTTCTCTTTCTTATTTTCCAAGTCCTAGCACTTGATCATCACCTTGGCATCACCATCATCATGATCTTCAATGTTGCTTCATCACTTGGAATAGTGCTACCTATCTCATAATCACTTTGATAAACTAGGTTAGCACTTAGGGTTTCATCAATTCACCAAAACCAAACTAGAGCTTTTAGAAGTTTCTGCTACTTAATGTGACTGATGAGCAGAAGGTGCGCTTTGCCGCACAACAGCTTATGGGATCTACTAGTGCTTGGTGGGACACTTTCAACGCCATGCAGCCGGTGGACCACCATGTGACTTGGCAGGAGTTTACCATTGCTTTCTGTCAGTACTATGTTCCTACTGGTTTGCTGAACAGGAAGCTGTCCGAGTTTCTGGAGTTGAAGCAAGGAAACATGACTATGATGGAGTATGTGAACAAGTTCAACCATCTTGCATAGTATACTGGGACTCATGTGGATACTGATGAGAAGAAGATGGATCGTTTCAATCGTGGTCTCTCTTGCATCTTACAAGAGAAGCTGTATACAGGAGGCTATTAGACCTTTGGTGCTTTGATGAATGCTGCCATTGCTATGGAGGGACTTCATCGTGACTCTCAGGCTGAGTGGAAGAGCAAGAGGGTGATCACTGGATCTTCTAGTCACCCACTATCTCGAAAGGTATAGCTTGTGAGGAGGGTGCCCTATCTGTCGACACAAAAATTTCAACACATAGCAAGCTAGAAGGATCTACTCAGAGTAAGCCCGGAGATCCGCTTCGCTTCAACGCAGGACCAACTGATCATGTGAATCTCCCAAAGGCGTGCAAGTTAATTTGACCTGCAATTGACAAGGAGAGAAAGTTTATCAGTAACTTAGGGTGGAACATGCCAGACGGGAAAATCGACTAAATAGCCGATATGAGAAGAAATCGGTTGTTAAGGACTGCGATGCTCGTGGGTCATGATTGATTTTATAGTAACGAATGCAACGCGCCCAGTTTTAATGATCCTTTCCCTTAGGCTATTAACATGTATGTGTCAAAGATACATCACTGGCTAAATTCGATTTGACCAATACGTGGTGTAAAGCCAATGAATCCGATGAAAAGGGATATGCCACGCAAACAATCGACTATTTGATATAGACAGATCTATGAACCGTCTAGATCTAATCTATTGCCGTCAACAGTGAGGTTCGACTGGATCAATGCAACTATGATGATGATGATGATAGTCTAGAACAAAAAAAATGCATAGAACCGACCATACTTCAACAGATTTATGAAAGCGTGCCATATCTGTGAAAGCACAAGCGAATCAGCTAAAATAGCCGATTCAGGTAGGAAAAGGGATTACAACATGTGAACAATCGACTGTTTAATATGGATAGACCTATAAACTCATTAGACCTAACCTGCTATCCTTAACAGTGGGGTTCGACCGGATCGATGGCAGCCATGATAAAGATAACAGATCAAATCTTTAATATTTATATCCGGAACCTAAACATGAATCCTACTAAAGTACGACTCATTACAATCTTTGGAATAATAGAAAACATTCCTAACTTAAGATAACTTGGACCTTAATTTTTCCTTTTTGTAGAGTCCGGCATATTTTTTCGACGCCAACCGTAGCTCATTGACATTATCTACTGACATCATCCAAAGAGAGCTGATCCCAGTTTTGTGTCTGAATCAGCTGATATCGATCCTTATACAATCGATTCCTTGATGACACAATCTTAGAAGCTTTGAGTTCCCGCGTTCTTCTTCCCAAATTTTGGTGTAAACACTATCACTCTCCGGGTGGATAATCATCTCGCTAGACTCAGTAGACTCACCAGGCACCTCCCACTCAGTATCGTGCACCTACGCAGCAAGTGCAGCAGCCTTAGGGACAGCAGGTTCTGCCTCGTCAGGGACCGGGGAACAAGATGGGTGCTTGTTTCAAATGTGGCAAGGAAGGCCACTATGCTCGTGAGTGCCCCCAGAACCAGCTTACTCAGTCTTCTTAGCCTTCAGCCAACTCTCGCTTGGTCAAGAGGACTATCATTAGGAAGAAGGTGCCCGCGAGCCGCTCGGAGCAGGTTAACTTCACCGAGGCTGAGGAGATTCCGCAGGGAGAGCCCATGATGGCTGGTATGTTCACCATTGATTCCCATCCAGTATATGTATTATTTGATTCTGGTGCATCACATTCATTCATGAGCATGGGGTTTGCATAAAGGCACAATATATCTACTATAGCTATTCCTGTTGCCTATAGAATCAGAGCTCTGGGTGCGCAGTTGTGCGTTAACACTTGGACGGACACAGTGAGACTAGTGCTAGCAACTCACTCTTATTGTCTTCAGTTCATGTTATTGCCTAGGTAAGGCATAGATGCAATTCTAGAAATGAACTGGTTGAGAAGTTATGAGGTAGTCCTGAACCTTAGGCAGAGAGTTGTTGAGTTGAAGCTTCCTTCTTCTAAGGATAGAATGTCTCTCCTTATGCCTTCAATTTCCACCCTACCCGTTATTGCCCATACTGAAGCCTCTCCTGATCATGCCTCTATTCCTGTGGTTTGTGAGTTTTCGAATGTCTTCCCCGAGCATTTACCTGGGTTACCACCGGATCTAGAGGTTGAGTTTGCAATTGAGTTAGAACCTGGTACTGCTCCTATTTCATGGCGTCATTACCGCATGGCTCCAAAGGAACTGGTAGAAATGAAGAAACAGTTAGAGGAATTGTTAGAGAAGGGATTCATCCATCCTAATTCTTCACCATGGGGTTGTCCGGCTATTTTTTTGAAGAAGAAAGACGGCACTCTTCGGATGTGTGTGGATTATCGCCCTCTCAATGCGGAAACCATTAAGAACAAGTATCCTTTACCTCGTATTGATACTTTGTTTGATCAGTTGGCTAGTGAAAAAGTGTTTTTAAAGATTGATCTTCATTCTGGGTATCACCAAATTAAGATCTGGCCACAAAATATACCAAAGACAGCTTTCTCTTACCAAGGCAAGATGCTTCGGAAATTATACAGCATTATTATAGAGCAAAGGCAAGATGCTTCGAAAATCATGCATATCAAGAAGTTAATTGTCGAAGGGCGTGGTCCTCATTTCAGTGTTGATGATCAAGGTGTGGTGAAGTTCAAGAACCAATTGGTGGTTCCCTCAAGTGATGAGCTTAGAAGAAAAATTTTGGATGAAGGCCACAATTCCAACTTATCCATCCATCCAAGAAGTAACAAGATATATCATGATTTGTGTCACTTGTATTGGTGGCCAAATATGAAACATGATATTACCAAATACATCTCGGGATGTGACATTTGTGGAAGGGTTAAGACAGACCATATGCGTACGTCTGGATTTCTATAGCCCTTGCCTATCCTTATTTAGAAATGGGAGGATATTTTCCATAGACTTTGTTGTGGTTTGCCCCGCACAGCAAAGGGGTATGACTCTATTTGGGTCATTGTGGATTGACTTACCAAGTCCGCTCATTTCCTCCCGGTGGATATAAGGTATTCAGCCAAGAAGTATGTCAAGTTGTATTTTGATTGGGTTGTGACCCTACATGGAGTTCCTCTCACCACTGTCTCTGATAGAGGGTCATTTTTGTCTCTCGCTTCTGGGAGCAACTCCAGAAATGTCTTGGTACTCGTCTCCTCAGAAGTTCAGCTTATCATCCGCAAACTGATGGTCAGACAGAAAGAGTCAATCAGGTACTTGAGGATATGTTGAGAGCTTGTGCCATTTCTTATCCAAAAAAGTGGGATGAATGCTTGACTCTAGCTGAGTTTTCTTATAACAATAGCTATCAAGAAAGCATTCGTATGGCACCTTTTGAGGCCCTATACGGCATGAAATGTAGAACACCTCTTAACTGGGTTGAAGTGGGTGATCGTGGTTACTTTGGACCTGATTTTATCAAGGAAACTCAAGAGCAAGTTAGTGTTATTCAGAGTCATTTGAAGGCAGCTCAGAATCGTCAGAAAACTTATGCGGACAAGCGAAGAAGGCCCTTGCAGTTTAAAGTTGGTGACCATGTGTACCTAAAGGTATCCTCAATGAGAGGTGTGCATCGGTTTGGAGTCCGTGGAAAGTTAGCTCCTCATTATGTCGGACCTTATAAGATTTTGGAGCGATGTGGTGTGGTTGTTTATCGTCTCCATCTTTCGGATATTTTGTCAGTAGTACATAATGTCTTTCATGTTTTCCAATTAAAGAAGTGTTTACGGATTCCTAAGGAAGTGGTGGAAATTGAAGGACTCCCTCTCCAACCTGATCTTTCTTATATTGAGCATCCTATCAAAATCTTAGATGAAAAAGAGAGTCACTAGGAACAAAGTGGTGAAATTTTATAAAGTCCAGTGGCAAAATCATTCAGTGGACGAAGCAACTTGGGAGCAGGAGAGTTATATTCTGGAGCATTATCCCCATCTTCTCCTTGGTGCGCCATCTTGAGCATGGTGAAGATGGTTTAGGTCCCGAAGTAATCGCTAAGTTTTTATGGTCGCTTTAAAATTTGTGCACGACACGGTTTCGGGCTAGATGGCTGCATGGGCGTGATCACCACGCTTGGGTGCTCGGCATCACCGCGTTGGTCGCATGTGCGTGCGCTGCCACCCGTGGTCGGTCGTGGCCGCCTCTGGCCTTGCTATGGCTCGGCTGCCGCTGGCCTCGCCGTGCCACGACGAAGCCATTGTCGGCGCTATCACCTCGTCGTCGTGTTCGCCCACTGCTGCCTCGTCGCACTACTGACCCACCTCACGCCGCGACGCTGCTGCTACCGTCGCATCGTCGTCGTGTCTGCGCCTGTCCGCTGTACTCTCTGCGCCGCTGCTGGCCTAGTTCAAGGCTACCACTGCGGCGCGCACATGGCCGAGCTCGCCGTCACCTTGTCATTTAAGACACTGCGGCCACGCGGGCCATGCCGGTCAGAAACACACGCACTTGTCTACTATCTCCTACGTGTGGGTCTCCATGAGCTCACCGACCATGTCCCACCAAGGCGAGGACGAGCTGAGCTACCTACCGCGCTACGTCTCTCTCTTTCCCTTTTCCTCCCTCCGCTGCCGCCGCCGAGCCACGCCATCAATTGCCCTGCGAACGATCACCTCCATTAAATTCGTCGCATCCATGACTTCACCATCATGTTCTCTCGCTGCCCGACCCCACCCAGCTTTGAAGCGAGCACGGCCAAGCTCCAATTTGGAGTTTCTTCCGTCGTCGTGCCGATAAGGTCACGTCCGGCCGTGGGTGTGGGCAGCTCTCCCATCGTCCCTTCTGAGCCAATTCACCTGCACCACTAGCATCACCTTGACTCCCTCTCCACCTTGCGCGCCTTAGTCAAACTGCTACCGCCTCTCCTTCGTCGCTGACGTGACCATGCCACTGCGGTGCGCCACCGCATGGCTCGGCCGCACGTGGCCAGCCTTCCTCCATCATCTTCTGCTCTAACTATCACCTCAGTCTGGTCTATGGTAGCCTCCTGATGCTCGTGCGCTAACCGATTAGGTCTGTAGTTGCCTCAGCTCACCAAAACAGTGGCGCTGCCATCGCGGATGGCCACATGCCGCTGCAGCCTTCCCCAGCGAGTTCTATCACCCCTCACTGCCGCTTAGCATAGTCGCTCGGGTCAGAGATGGTGATCGACCCATTAGGTGGGCCCGCGTAGGTCCCAGGTGTCCGGCGTAAGCGCTCAGTGCCGTCGCTCGCCGCGCGGCCATGCGTTGGGTCGTCGGGGGTGCGCGCGAGCGAATTAGGGAAAGGCCAGGGGTTCTGAGAGAGGGGAAAATAGCGCCAGGACTTAGTTGCAATTCGGGAGAAGTGCGAGGTCTCTTTTGCAAAGTCATCGACATGCGTGGGATTCCCCCGCCGTGGCCGCCTCGTGCTGCAGGCCGGCCTCGAGTGGGCTGCGCCTGTGGGCCGCCGCGCGCGCTGCGTCGCGTGGGCCGCGCGGGCGAATTCGTTTTTCTTTTCCATAAGGCATTAGAAATAGCTTTCTAATTTATTTTTTGAGCTGATCTTTCGTAAATCATATAAAATCATGTAGGTGTCCATAAATTATGAAATAAATTTTGTTAGGTTCCTAAAATTGTGCTCTATCGGTTAGTGTATTTAGTTCATATATATACATGTTGATACCAGGGGCTATTAAATCATTTGAGAGTGCTTAATATTGTTAGGTTAAATATTATAGGAATTTTATGGTAAATTGGTGTTAGTTTTGGTCCTGAAATTTTTATGCTAGCTTCATTGTATTATTATGTGCTCACTGTAATTTTTGTAGCTTTAGAATAGATTAAGCATTAGGGTAATTAAAATCTCTTTGTTTCAATATACATTAAATCATTAGTAGAAATAAAGATATATCCTTCGTTTGTAAAGCTATGTGTTTGTTAGTTGAACCCAACACTTTGCTTGGTAAAGATGAAAGTTAGCTTAGTACCTTAGTCATTAGAGCTAGCTTAGTAGCTTAGTATGCTATTCTTATCTTAAGAGTTGCTGTTGCATAAATGCTAAGTGTTGCATCATCATAGCATGCATGTAGAGAATGACTTGACGAAGATCGTGACCATCGGTGATCACGAGTTCGAGGAGATCATCGAGGAGTACGAGGAGGAGATCCTCATGCAGGAGGAGGTCCCAGAGCCATCACTGATTGACTCAGCTGACACCGCGCCTGCCTAAGGCAAGCCCCGGTGCATAACCCTTATTTTTTATAATCACTTTTTATACATGTTGTGTGCATTTACGTTATAGGAATTTTATGAAAACCACATGCATAGATATAACTGTCCTATGAGTCCTACTAGTATAAGTTCGAGTAGCTGCTATGCTTAGGTTTTCGGTAGCGTGAGTAACCTGTCGTTACTCACAATAGGTGATTATTATAATTACTCTCATGATACAATGATGAAAGGAAAAATGGAAACAGGGCAGCGATATGGTATGGATATTGGTGGGTGTAACAGGTTGTGTCCCACGGCCAACGGGGCTTAACTTGGTTACACTGTTTTCCCTGTTCGTGTCGATTAAGGACCGTCCGTTGCTGTGGATGGTAGTCAGGTCACAGACTTATTATCTTGAGCACATACTTGCCTATGGGTGTGGGAAGCCTCGTTACGCTCTTGTCGTGGGTTCTGGCTCTTTTCGGACCGACTGATTGAAGGAGAGGAAAGGTGGAGGTCTAAGCGCCATACTGAGACCGGGTCTCAAGTGTGGGGGCTTGGAGTCCAAGTTTGGATGGGGACCTGGACCCCATGACAGGAGTGGAATGGGTTGGTCTTGTTTGTGCCTGAAGTATAAACGGGACATGTGTTTCAGGGTACCCAACTGGGATATATTGGTTCATGAATCGCCGTTTCCGTGAGACGGTACGACTTGGCTATGGTCTAGCACCGTAGTAAGAATTGGAAGGTGAAAGATGGTAAAATGGTTCTGATTGCTAAACCCTTGCTTGAAAGTAGAACAGGTGCTTACCTATAATGGTTAGTTAATGAAGTAATCATGACTGCTAATAAAACTTGACTGTAAGGATGAATTATTAGTAATGTTTTTCGCAAACCAAAAGAAAACAGCAAACCCATATTGCCTATCAAATTCCATGGAGTCGGTAAACTATTCTCAATAGTCGGGTAAGTCCTGCGAGTACATTGTGTACTCAGGGTTTATTTTACCCCCGTTGCAGGTGCAGCTTGAGGAGTAGCTCTTGTGTGGAGGATTCTTCTGGTGGGCATAGACAGATCCTTGTATCGTTTCCGCTAGATGCTTATTTTCATTCCGCTGTTTAATTATCGCACCCTGAACTCTGGTATTGTAATAAATAATTTATAAGAACTCTTGTTGTGTGAAATAGTCTAAGTATTGTAAGCTCGTACTCGTTATTGAATTCTAGATTTAAAACGTGGATTGTTTCGAGGTCTCCCTTGGAGTGTGCTCGACGGAACTGTCCGATGTAGCTCCCTTTCGAGGTGCTTAGTGTCTAGTGGAAGACGAGCGCCTCCAGCAACATGTTATTTCGGGCGGTGTTGCGACAACGACAGTGGTGGGAGACGAGCTTCTTCTTCCTGAGGAGGGCGTTTGTCGTTGTCGGGCCTAGAAGGAGGGGTTCTAGAGTAGGTAGGCCTGACTATGGTGAGGGAAGGGATAGCAGGGCGGCATCAGACAACCAATGGACTAGGAGAGGACCGGAAAAGCATACCGACAAAACCATTTTAAGTGGTAAGAGTAGTGACGGGGGACCTAGCAACCATGGGGCTTGTAAGATTTTTGTTAACTTGCTTGCCTTTCATTATCAGCTGGCCGAAACCTCAAACATGATCAGGTCATACACGCACGTACATATCACGTTTCCGAGCAACGGGGGCGCGAAAGATAGGAGGGGTGAGCGGGCGTTAGCTAAAGCGTGAGAAATAACCGAAGAAAAAAATCGGATGCAAAAATTAACATGTAACAGCTCAATCCTGTATTAAACTGGAGTACACAAAAGAGGCATGTGCCTCATTTTTTAAACAAAACACAACACCTCATGGGTGGCAGCACGCCAGCTCACCTGGCAGTTGAGGACCCGCGGCGGCAGCGCACGGGACCACCGCAACGGCCATCTCGACCGGATGCCGCGGCGCCCGAGCCCACCTCCCGCCTTCTCCGTGGGCCAGGCTCCACTCGTGAGACATGACGACCGGGGCCCACGGCGGATGAGGCACCCCCACCAAAACGAACAGGGCAGAAATTAGAGCGTCCGAGTCCCAGAAAAACCGCGCACGCACGCCGGGGGCGCCGACGCCACTGGCATGTCCGGCCTTGCAAGCCACACAAACACCACTCCGAGACGCGAGCGAAGCGAAGCGACCGCCGCCCACGCACCAACCTGCTTGCTGCTCTCCTCCTGGCTTCTTTGGCTAGAATAGCTGGATCGCCGTGCCCAGGCCAGCAACGGAGCACAACAACACGGTCAGCAGGAGGCGTCGACCGGCGGCGGCGGCGGAGGGAGGACAAAGCAAGGAAGAACGGAGATGATGGCCGCGGACAGGGAAGGGCCGGCGGCGCTTCTTCTCCGACGCGTCGCCGCCGCCGTGTTCGTTCTCGTGATGCTGTGCTCCCCCGGTCCCGGCGCGGTGGTGGTGGTGTCGGCCCGGAAGGTGGGCGAGACGTGCGCGCTGGACCGGAACTGCGACGCGGGGCTGCACTGCGAGACGTGCGTCGCCGACGGCAACGTGCGGCCGCGCTGCACCCGCGTGGCACCCGTCGACCCGCAGACCAAGGTACGCCGTACGCGCGCAAGCAATTTCCCGTTCGCCGCCCCGAATGCAGCCGCCGGATTATTGGATCGCTGCCGCCGGCGGCGACACTGACCGTCCCGTGACAATTTGCGCGGGTTGTTGCTCATCTCATGGTGGCAGGCGCGGGACCTGCCGTTCAACCGGTACGCGTGGCTGACGACGCACAACTCGTTCGCGCGGCTCGGGCAGCGGTCGCGGACGGGGGTCGCCATCGCCACGCCGTGGAACCAGCAGGACACCGTCACCGAGCAGCTCAACGTGAGTCTCCCTCTCCATCCAGCCAGTCTCTCGCTCCTCCTTCCTCAGCTTCTTCCTGAGCTCGGCAGAGCTAGCTGCTCCTCGCTCGTCCACGTCCGCATGACCCGGCGGCGCGCCACGCACGCAAACGTTAGCTTCCACGTCCTGGTAGCAGTACGCGGCACGGGGACGGTGTCGGCTTCTTCCTTCGGCTCCGTCGCTCGATCCCTGGCGCGAATCATGGAGCAAATGCCAGCGGTTTGATTGGACACGGGCCCACGGCCAAGGAATGATTGGGCATGAGAATACTCCTAGACTGGTGTACTACTACAAGTCTACAAGTAGTAATGTGTTTACCGTCCAGGTGGTAGGCATTGGGCGTGAGGTGCCGCCGGGCCGTGACGCGACAGCCAACAGGTGTCGCGGGGGGCTCTCCGCGCGCCGACGCGTGCACGCGCTCCAGGCGGCCAGCGAGCGAGCGAGCACGGGTTTGCGTGCACGCCCGCGGTGGCGGAGCAGAGCCGGCCGCAGCGAGCCCACACCACACGCCGGGCTCCGGCTGCGCTTGCTTGAAGCGTGGTCGCGGCACACATGGCACTGCACTGCGGCAGGCACGCGCGCAGGAGCCAGGATTCCTGTCTGTGTTCCTTTTTTTTTTTGAAAAAACCTGTCTGTGTTCCTGCCTGCGCGTCAATGAGCTCGTCTCATTGCGTCGCCATGGTGTCCCCACGATGGCATTTCCGGCAACCATAGTCATGTGGCAATCGGAGCGATTATTGTGAAAGATAGAGACGGATGGGGTGGGGGTGTTATCTCGCCTTTTTTAACATTGCTTTTTCTGCTCTACATAGCTGGAAACTGCAAGCTTTTAACACGACTCCGGTAGCTAGACTTCACAGCAAGTCAGCACCATAGATTTGGCCTCGCTTGAATTCTTTGTCTGTGGTGCAGAACGGCGTGAGGGGGCTGATGCTGGACATGTACGACTTCCGCAACGACGTCTGGCTCTGCCACTCCTACGGCGGCATCTGCCAGAACTTCACCGCGTTTGTAAGCTCCTTCTCCTCCCGGCCGGCGTCACCGTGTTCGTCTCCACAGCTCTGTCTGACCTCGACTTCCCCTGGCACTGGCAGCAACCGGCGGTGAACGTGCTCCGGGAGGTGGAGCGCTTCCTGTCGCGGAACCCCGCGGAGGTGGTGACCATCTTCGTGGAGGACTACGTGGAGTCGCCCAAGGGGCTCACCCGGGTGCTCAACGCGTCGGGCCTCGCCCGCTACGTGTTCCCGGCCTGGCGCATGCCCAAGAGCGGCGGCGACTGGCCGCGGCTCAGCGACATGGTCCGCGACAACCACCGCCTGCTCATCTTCACCTCCAGGCCCGCCAAGGAGGCCGCCGAGGGCATCGCCTACGAGTGGCGCTACGTCGTCGAGAACCAGTGTACGCCGCCGTTGCCGTCACCATCCCTGTCCTTGGTTCTTTGCACCATGAGCGATGCAGATTCTGAGGGCCGGGTGGTGCTGCTTCTTGCTTGCAGACGGGACCAAGGGCATGGTGAAGGGGACGTGCCACAACCGCGCCGAGTCGGCCGCCATGAACGACCTGTCCAGGTCGCTGGTGCTCGTCAACTACTTCAGGGACCTCCCGAACCTGCCGGTGGCGTGCAAGGACAACTCGGCGCAGCTGCTGGACATGGTCACCACCTGCCACGACAAGTCCGGGAACCGATGGCCCAACTTCATCGCCGTCGACTTCTACAAGGTCAGCAGCCAGCTCCGTCGTTTGTCTCATCTCCGTGGTTCCTACTCAGATCAACTCTGAACTTGGTTTGTGAATTTCGGACGCAGAGGAGCGACCGAGGCGGCGCGGCGGAGGCGACGGACAAGGCGAACGGCGGCCTCGTCTGCGGCTGCGGGAGCATATCGGCTTGCAGCGTAATGCCTCCTCTCCTCGCTGCACATAGCCTCTAGTAAAATTCTCTTGTGTGAATTACTGAGACGGAACTGTGTGTGTGTGTCTGAGCAGGCGAACGGGACGTGCACTCCCCGGCACGGCAGAACGCCCAAAGGCATCTTGAACGCCTCATCCGACGCGGCGGCGTGGTGGCCGCCGCCGCCGGTGCTGCAATGGCAGCGGCTCATCCTGCTGCCGTCTCTCCTTGCTCTTCTTCTGGGCCTGTAAATTCTGCGTATTTGTTGTATAGACGGATTGGTTTGGTTGCAGCCAGCGAGCGTATTTTGTTGTATAGACAGATTGGTAGCAGCCAGCTAGCAGCTTAGTCCACACTCCACAGTAGTCTGTGTATGAGACAGGGTGCATATACAAGGCTAAACACAACATCAAATCAAATGCGGAAAGATGCTCTTGCTGATCGATGCAGAACTAAAACAGGGGACGGCCTTAGGCTTCTTGATAAATATATAAACTGAGAGCCTAATGGGCCAGTTTGAGCTCCTAGCAACGGAGTCACGGAGGCATTTTGTATGGGCTTACTAGATGCGACCGATAGTCTGATAGTGACTAGTGAGTAGTGACCGTGGTGCAAAGAATCACATCGAAACACTCCCGGTGTATGTGTATAACGAACCCACGAATGCAGGCTAAACCTCCAGCAATTCAACACTAAAAATATCCTGCAGTTAAAATAAAAGCCATGCCAGCAATCCAACACAAGAAAAATACCCTGTAGTTAAAAATAATGTCATGTCCAGAGCAAACTCCACGGCAAAACAAACCAAGCCGGGAGCATTCTCATAACTAGGCCAGCATCATGCCATCCTTGCAACTTGGGCTGAACTCCGTAACTTGTCTAGGAGCCATGGGCACGGTCACAAATTAGCATTCTGGTGAATCTACCACTGGGATTATGGTTCTGAATATCGGGTGAACCTAGAATGAAGGCGAACCATGGTCCATGAAGGCGCTAATCCCACCTTCTCCTTCTCTACATTTTTATAGCCACAGAACCCTCCCCCCTCCCTCGGACTTTTTTTAATCCTTTTTTAAACAATATTTTAATAGTAATCCTAAAAAAAGTATTTGCAAATTTATTCCTTTTGGTCGCCCCAGCGCGAGTGGCGCGACTGTACCACTTTGTCACGCCACATGCGCTGGCGCGACAAGGGGCACCACAGTGGCACACATCGTTGACCGGAGCTAGCGCAGCGTTCCGTGGGGCCTGCCCTATCGTGCCAGCGACTCAAGTGCGATAGGGTTATCGCGCCAGGCGGGCCGGCACGACAGGGTCATATATGATTTGGCCCGCCCAGCCCATTTTCCTTTCTCTCTCGCTCTCCCTCTCCTTCACTCCGCGCGCCTAGGCGTCACCGCTACCGCCGCCGCCACCCAGCGTCCCCGACCGCCCCAGCCATCTGAGGCCGCGCCGCCGGTGAGTTTAGTGGCTACTCCTGTTACCCTCTCTCTCTCTCCCTCCCCCTCATGCGGCAAGGGAGCGGCGCCAGGGGGAGCAGACGGGCTCCCCGCGTTGTCGGCGCCTTGCCGCAGCGGCGTCGCCGCCGAGGTTTGTCCTACCATGGTTCGTGACCTCCCTGCTCCGTGGACTCAAGTACACCTCCAGGTTGATCTCCCCTCTCTTTTTCTTAATTTCTTGCCTCATGAGTTTGAAGACTAGGTTTAGGAAATTAGAGATGGTGACAATGTTTTTATCGTTGCTTGTTAGTATTTGATGTGTAGATTAGGTTTAGGATATACTCTGCCCGTGGATTGGACGTAAACTACGTGTTGCATGGACTTTGGTAGTTGGTGCATGGTGGATTTAGATCGGAATGTTTGTTGCCTTTGTTGACGTCACTGTGAAGTTTTTGTTATTGTAGTGTATTAGTGAATGGATATGATTTATTTCCGAAATGTGTAGTTCATGTGTTGTTGACGTGTTGGTTCGTATTTTGTAGATGGATCGGTTAGGGCGATTGTTTCATGGTGGCAAAGTGAAAGGAAATGGGGAGTTCGAAAGCATGCACGAACATGTTGAGTTCTTTAGTGGACCTCCTACCTTTGATGCTTTGGTTAGCAAGTGCCGGGATAAATTTGGGTGGACACTAAGTTTGAGAGGTAGATTTGACCGTGGGAAGGAACGGGCACATTATGTGTTGATGTGTTTGTCATGTGAGGATGAATGGAAGAACTACATAGAGGTTGTCAAGAGTAGCAGTGTTAGGTGCTTGGAAGTTGTTGTGGAGAAGGGGTGTAGCCGAATTGTGGTGGCTATGGATGATAATGTGGATGTGGAGCCCGTAGAGAACCTTACCCAAGACGAAGAGTTGCAGGTGGTTGTCATTAGAGAAGTTGATAGGTCATGTGAGCCCGGTGCCTTGAATGATGAGGACGATGGCAATGGAGATGGAACACATGATATGGATGACATATCCCAAGGATCGGAGGATGACGAAGTTGATGTTGCCTCCATAGACGAAGATGACTTTACTTCAGGGCCAAGTACTTCGGATGATGAGTTGGAGGACGAGTACAGGTCTAAGCCTAGTAGCGAGGACAAAACTGATTGTTGTGAGGGAGGGTTTTCGGATGCAATAGGAGTCCTAGCTGATGGGTCATTAACAATGGAGTACAATGACATCGAATTGAGGAATTTGAAGGCTATCCATGTGGAGGTACCCTCGGTACCAAATTTCATGGACATTAGTATGGTTGACTAGGCAATATGTGACACCGGTTTGTCGTTGTTGCCCGATGAGGTACCAGATAGTGAGGAGGTGCAGATTAAGAAGGGAATGATATTTGATACGTTGGAGCATCTCAAGTATTTTCTGGTAGATTATGTCGTTCGGTTTCACAGGCCGTATTATGTTAGCCACTCCAACAAGAACAAGAGGTACACGGTTGAAAGGTCCTTGTTTGGTTTTGGTAATTGAGTGACAACCCTAGGTGGACTAATTGTGTTTATGTGAGATACACGGGTGATTAGTCCACAGGTACATGTGTGTGAGCAACATATGCCATGGAGGTGGAAATGGCTTAGAAATGTTGCAATGCTCACACATGTGATGATGAAGGAGCTCATTGCACATGAGACATGACATTTAGTCATGTGATCAAGGTGGAGAAGATCAAGACATGACTTGGCTCGATGGACCGGTTGCAAGTGTGAAGGGCAAGTTGAGTGATGACTTGGCGCCGATGGACCGAGGCAACGGCGAAGAGCAAGTGAAGTCAAGATCGATGAACCAATATGATCACGTGATGATATGAAGTGGGTCATATAATTGTTGATCGTGTTGGTGCATGTGTTGCATCGACATTGGAGGAGATGGAATGGAATGCACAAGGCAAAGGTATAACCTAGGGCATTTCATTTCACCGGTCATAGGTGTGTAGAGAAGTTGATGACTGGGTTTAGGATAGATGGTCGTACTATCAAGAGGGGCAAACTTGTTTGCATATCGGTCATCTAGTGCCACTCGAGTGATCTAACTTTGTATCGTTGCTAGTATCGAGTGGCAAGACAAGTTGAGTGACTAACTCCTTAAAAATGTTTGTGAAAAGCTAACACACATACACATGGTGGTGTACACTTGGTGGTGTTGGCATATTTGCAATGGAGAAGAAGTTGGAGTTGATGAGGATCAACTCGGTGAAGAAACGGAGGCGAGAAGGTGTCACTGTGAGTGACCAGATGCTGGCCTCGGCAGGACCGGTGCGTCTGGTTAGTGGCAGCAGTTGGGCACGGTCTTGGTCAAGTGACCGGACGCTGCACAGTAAAAGTGACCAGACACGCAGGGCCTTCGTCCGGTCATAGGTGACGTATGGTGACGTAGGCAGCGCTGGAGTTGGCGCATTGACATAGAGCTGATCGGACGCTGGTCTACGTCCAGTCGTGTAGGAGCGGACGTGTCCGATCGCGTAAAAGCTTCTCTGGAACCTTATTGGAAATAACCGGACTCAGGCGTAGCAGCGTCCGGTCATCCTCGTGGTGCGTGTCTGGTCGCAACTTAACCATTGAGATCGGGCGCTCAGCATTTGAAGCCAGGGATGACGTGGCAGCCATCCGTTGACTGGACACTGACAGGGTGCGTCCGATCGATCCAACCGGCGTGTCCGATCGCCCTGATTTTCAGTGGACAGGGGAGTACAACGGCTCTATTTTCTTGGGGGCTATAAAACCATGCATTGGCCATCCTTGGGCCCTGATTTGTGCACCCTTGAGCCTTGGTGGCTTGTGTAGGTGTGCTTGGGAGCCCTCTAACTCACTTGAGCTTGATAGTGTTCATCCGATCGAGTGAGTGAGCGATTCTAGTGCGATTGCATCGTGAGGTTGCATTGAGTGGCACTAGGTGATCGTCTTGCAAGCCGGTGGTGCTTGTTAATCTTGGAGGTTGCCACCTCCTAGACGGCTTGGTGGCGGTCTCCATCGAAGCCCGCAAGAAGCTTGTTGTGGCAGAACCTCCTAAATTATAGGGCCCACATGCACCTGTCACTATCCAACGACCTTTGACATCTATGCATACGTTCCCGGTAACTTAAGATGACTGTCGGGTGTCCTCGCGGAACCCCGAATCATCCATGATTTTTGAGCAGGATCACATTACAGAGTCATTGCAGTATTACAACAATTTATTCAAATAGATACACCAGAGTAAAAACAGCGGAAGTCTTACAATAACATAGTTTACAAAACAGTAGTTTCAAACCTCACAACTAAGTTTGATGATTATTACAAAACAAAATAGTGGAGTGGCATTATAATATAATACAAAACACACAATGAAACTGCCCTGCCCAAGGGCCACACATTTACTTCTCATCATCAGATCAAACAATAGTCATGCAGCACGATCCAAAACAGATCCGCTCATGAGGCTCACCTGCAACAAGGGTCAACGAACCCTGAGTACAAAAGTACTCAACAAGACTTAACCGAAATAAAAACTGATAAGACTCAGGAATGCAGGCTCAGGGATTCAAGGTATTGCTTGAGCAATAATCAAAGTTCTTTTGCATAAAAGCTTTGTAAAAAAATTCTTTATATAACATTTAAACTTCATAAAGATCATATACAAAGCTGACACAATCCGTATTGAGATCATGAAACTTCGTATCCAACACTTTCTCAAACCAGCCTCAAGTTCTAGTTATTAATACTACTATGATGAACAGTGAGTAGAGTCTCCATAACCGAGGAGTAACGATGATTCGAACCGATTAAAAACCCAGCTGGGAATTCCAGACCACACGACATATGCAGGTCCCCGACTTACATATATCAACCTACCATCGGATCCTCTAAAACAAGAATGGGTCCGCGCCACCCGAGAATATAGTACTACACCAATCCAGCCCATAGCCACGTGGGTACACGCTATTCCCTCCATCTCTCTACTCCTCGTGCGTGAGTAGCCATTCTCGTAATAGAATAGCCAAGTTAAGGCTTACCGGAGTATGTGGTTAGTACTACAAAGTCTCACCTCATGCAATTCAACAACGGTACGGGCCTTAATCGACACAGGCGGAAAGAACCCGCTCACAAGACCTCCATGTCTTGTGGCTGACACACACCGAGTCCGCCCGGTCTAGATTTATTACTCCACATTCCCATATCACATGATAACATAAGTAACCAAAGTTCCATTTAAGACTTGCAGGTGATAGGTAATCACCCGACTTTCATTGTTCTAAGCATAACTAAGCATAACTAGGCATATACGAATTTAAAACTGGTAATATGGTAGATATGGAAAAACAAGATTGGTAATGTACCAATTCGGTTTTCACTTGACTCCTAATCACTTAATGCAGTAAATAGAAGCAAAAGCAAAATCAATTTGTAAAATACAAGGTAGGGTTGTATGCATCCGGGGCTTGCCTTCGTTGACGGAAAAGTCCAGTTCCTGCGACGTTCCACAAGTATTCGATCCGACCTCAACAGACGGATTAACTTCTTCAACCACTTGATTAACTACCACGTGTTCACATTCGTTCACTACACGTAGTAACAATGCCATGTTTAACATGATGCGAGGTATAAAACATGATGCTCGATGATGGATACAAAATTAACAACTTGAATACAACTTTCTTTCGCAGTACAGTTGCAAGCCAACAAAACCAACTTGCAATTCTACCAACAAGGACCACACAACAATGTTTACTAAGAAACCCTACATTCTTATAAAGAACTACCCAAAGTTTCACTCCAAAGTTCTACCTTTAATGAACGAAATCACTCATTAACTATACTCTAACCAAACTTTAATGACCTAGGGCTTATGACATAGGTGACTTGATCAAACTGATCTTGAAATCCAACTGGTCACAAAATATGACCAAAACAAGATCAAACCCTAACCTAACACTTAGGGTTTGCTTTTATCCATTTTTGAATTAATTTGGAATTAAGCTCAAAATGAACTTGTTCCAAATGACCTCAAAATTTTATGAAAGCTTCCTCATGACAAATTAGTGTACCAAAATAAATTTCATAATTTTTGGAGTTATACAGTGGCCTACAAAAATTATGGAAATTGCATTTATCAATTAATTGACTAAATTTTGGAACATTAAAAATTTATTCAAGTTTCAAGTTTCATATTTTTAAACCACAATAGAACATATACAGAAGCTACACATAAATTTTTAGAATTTTTGGAGCTGTAATTATTTTCCTATGAATTTCCAAAGTTGCTGCACTATTCAAAATCCAAAAAATAAGAAATCTCCCTGTTCTCTCTCTCTCTCTCACTGACGACCCGGCCCCGCATGTCAGCGACCCAAAACAGAGCGCATGGTGGTGCTACTGACTCCGGCGACCAAAACGCGCCGACGGCGAGAATCCAGCGAGGTGGACAGCACCATCATGACCAACATCACCCCGCGAACCTATCCTGACCCTCAGAACAGTAGCAGGCACACCGGTGGAAACTCCACGCTGGCCATGGCGGCCACGGTGACGCGGACACGGCGGCACACGACACAACTCTGGCTATGACGCGGTAGAGACTAAAGCGAAGAGAGCATCACGCTCAGGAGCTCACCGTGAACACGACGGTGTGCTTGGTGAAGGCGGAGACGGACTGGAGTGGCCTGGCAACGGTGAGGTCGGTGGTGGCGGTGCTTCGGCCGGCTCCGAGGAAGAAAGCGTCGTGCGGTGGCGCTGGACTGCTAGAGGCGAGGCGAGCAGGCCTAGAAGGAGCGGTAGGGAGAGGCGGAGATGTTGGCAAACGCAATTGGCATGAGGTGATACGATGAGGATGAATTTCGCGAGCGCGGCAAGGTCACCGGCGGCGGCGGAAACAGAGTGAGGAAGCGGGGACAAACGGCGGCGGCTCAGTCCATATAACTTGGCTCAGAAGCAAGGAGAAGCCATGCCACGGCCTTCACCGCGCCAGCACGACGCCGAAAATGGCCACGTGCGCGCCTGGAAGCAAGACGAAGGTCGCCAGCGATGTAGCAAGAGCGGTGAACACTGTTCATCAAAATTACCAAATTGCCATCCAGTTTGAAACTCAAATTACACCCAAATTTTTGTAACAACTCAAAAATCTCCAAAAATAAAAGTTGTTCAAAATCAAAAGTTCTACAACTTTGCTTTTATAACCACCCCCTAATTCGGTCTACATTTTGAAATGCAAATTTGAATTCGAAAAGGGGACATTTAAGGAATTTCGCCTTTTCAAATTACTTCAAATTTTACTAAACAACTTGGAAAACTCCAAAAACAAACTTTGTATAACTTGACAAGATCTACACTTTTGCTTTTAGGCTCAACCCCAAAATATGCTTAGATTTTGAAATGAGTTTTCAGGGTAGGATTTAAATATTGAAAATCAGAGTTTTCGGAATTTCAAATCAATACAAAGATTTCAAACTTGATTCAAACAATACCAAGCAACACTTATAAGATAAAGGTAAACTTGTTTTAGTGAATGCATATCAAAGTTTGCAATATGACCAACGCCTTGCAATACATATGATGATATGTCCGGTTTTTAATATTTAAACACCCGGGGTGTTACAATCCTTCCCCCTAAAAGAAATCTCGTCCCGAGATTCAAAGCCATAGGGTAAGTAATGGAAAAGGAAATGTGTCAATCCAAAAACATCCAATTCTTATCCATAAAACAGCTGAGGTTCCTTTACAAAACACAATTTGTAACAACCGAGCTCAACTAACCTTACTCTATTCTATATTGACGCAAGAAACTCTGGAATTTTTTCTAACAAATAATCTTTAGATTCCCAAGTAGCTTCCTCTTCTGAATGTTGATTCCATTGTATCTTGTAGAACTTGATTGTCCTCCTTTGAGTAACACGATCTTTCTGATCCAACACTCGGATAGGATATTCGGAATAAGTCAAATCTGGTTCAAGTTCCACTCCTTCAACTTCAACATTCTGCTCAGGCACTCGGAGACACTTCTTCAACTGAGACACATAGAACACATCATGTACAGCTGATAAATGTTCTAGTAATTTCAAGCGATAGGCCACTTTTCCATATCTCTCTAGAATTTGAAATGGTCCAATATATCGAGGTGCCAACTTGCCTTTAACACCAAAACGGGTAACTCCCTTCATGGGTGATACTTTCAGATATACAAAATCTCCTTTGCTAAACACCAATGGTCTCCATCGTCTATCCGCATAACTCTTTTGGTGGGACTGAGCTATCTTCAAATTGCTTTGTATTTGCTTAACCTTATCTTCTGTTTCATTCACAAGGTCAACTCCAAAGAACCTTCTTTCTCCGGGCTCAGACCAACTCAGCGATGTTCTGCATCTACGACCATAGAGTGCTTCAAATGGAGCCATTCTAATGCTTTCCTGATAACTATTGTTATATGAGAACTCGGCCAAAGATAAGCATTCGTCCCACTTGTTAGAATAATTAAGGACACAATACCTTAACATATCTTCAAGTACTTGATTGACTCTTTCAGTCTATCCATCAGTCTGCGGATGATAAGCTGTACTATATAGGAGTTTGGTACCTAACGAAGTATGCAAGTGTTTCCAAAAGCTGGAGACGAACTGTGTACCCCGATCTGACACTATGGTCTTTGGTACTCCATGAAGACTCATAATTCTTGTTAAATATATCTTGGCATATTGGACAGTGGGGTATATAGTCTTGACAGGAAGAAAATGTGCTGACTTAGTGAGTCGATCTACAATAACCCATATTGAGTCAAATCCCTTTGATGTCTTGGGTAGACCAACAATAAAGTCCATACTTATGTCCTCCCACTTCCAAGCTGGAATAGGCAATGGTTGTAATTCTCCAGCATACCTTAAATGTATAGCTTTCACTTTCTGACAAGTATCACACTTTGCTATATATCCTGCAATTTCTATCTTCATTTTGGTCCACCAAAATCTTTGTTTCAAGTCGTGGTACATCTTGTTGCTTCCTGGATGGATAGATAACCTAGTAGCATGTGCTTCTTCAAGAATTAACTGTCGCAACTCAGTAACTTTTGGTACCACCAGACGATCCTTGAACCATAGCACACCTTCATTATCTATGCTGAAACATTCCGCCTTTCCATTCCTGACTCTTTCCTTGATATGGGCTACACTCTTGTTTTCCTTCTGAGCAGCAATAACTTGATCTCGAATAGTGGCTTCAACAATTATGTTGGTCAAACTACCTTGTTGAATTACTTCTACATTCAACTTCTCCATCTCTTGACATAAAGTCAAACCCATTGTTCTTACTGTCAGGCAATTGCAATAACTTTTGTGACTGAAGGCATCTGAAACTACATTTGCTTTACCCGGGTGATAATGTACTTCTAAGTCATAATCTTTAATCAGCTCTAACCATCTTCTTTGTCGCATATTCAACTCTGACTGAGTAA
This sequence comes from Miscanthus lutarioriparius, assembly GCA_904845875.1. Taxonomy (NCBI): domain Eukaryota; kingdom Viridiplantae; phylum Streptophyta; class Magnoliopsida; order Poales; family Poaceae; genus Miscanthus; species Miscanthus lutarioriparius. The sequence goes on along the minus strand of CAJGYO010000011.1, from coordinate 40,092,271 downwards.
AGATATACTTTAAGCTCTTGTGGTCTGTATAAATATGGCACGTATTACCAAGTAGGTAATGCCGCCAAATCTTCAGAGCATGGACCACAGCTGCTAACTCTAGATCATGAGTCGGATAGTGTTCTTCATGTTGCTTAAGTTGCCTGGATGCATAAGCAATGACTCGGCCTTCTTGCATCAACACACATCCAATACCAATACCTGAAGCATCACAATAAACATCAAACGTCTTCTCGATATCAGGTTGGGCTAATACTGGTGCAGTAGTCGACAGTCTCTTCAAAGTCTGGAAAGCCTCTTCACAATCAGATGACCAGGCAAACTTGACTTGGTTCTTTAATAACTTAGTTATGGATTTTGATACTTTAGAGAAATCTGGAATAAACCGACGGTAATACCCCGCCAATCCCAGAAAACTCTGAACTTGATGAACTGTGGTTGGCGGTTTCCAATCAAGCACATCCTTCACTTTGCTTGGATCAACAGCAACTCCTTCAGCTGACAAGACATGTCTAAGAAATTGTACTTCCTTAAGCCAAAAATCACATTTGCTAAACTTGGCATATAGTTGATGTTCTCTCAGGCGGGTCAGAACAATTCTGAGGTGTTCCGCATGTTCTTCCTTATTCTTGGAATATACTAGAATGTCATCAATAAACACCACTACAAATTTGTCTAGCTCAGGTATGAATACCGAATTCATCAGATACATGAAATGAGCTGGAGCATTTGTCAAACCAAAAGACATTACCAAATATTCATATAATCCATATTTTGTGGTAAATGTCGTTTTGGGAATATCTTCAGGCTTTATCTTGATTTGGTGATATGCTGACCTCAAATCTATCTTGGAGAAAACTTTGGCTCTGGCCAATTGATCAAAAAGCAAATCTATCCGAGGTAAGGGATACTTATTCTTGATGGTCACTTCATTCAACAGACGATAGTCAACACATAACCTCAGAGTCTCATCTTTCTTTTTCACAAAAATTGCCGAACATCCCCAAGGTGATGAACTAGGTTGGATAAACCCCTTCTCAATCAATTCTTGCAACTGAGTCTTCAACTCGGCTAACTCCTTAGGTGGCATCGTATATGCTCTCCGAGAAATCAGAGCTGTTCCAGGTTGCAACTCTATGTTAAACTGGACACCCTATCAGCTGGTAGACCGGGTAGATCTTTAGGAAACACATCCGGAAATTCACACACTACCGGGATATCTCTAATCTCTTTGATGACAGTTGCACAAACTTTGCCCACTGATCTTCTTAAGGTTGGAAGTTGAATGAGAAGTTAAGTACTATCTGGCAAACTCACCCTTATAGTTCTATTCAAAGCATCTATAACAGCCTTATGCTGATACATCCAATTCATCCCCAAGATTACATCTATATCCTAATCCTTAAGGATAATCATGGTAGTGGGAAAAATATGCCCACCCAGGTTTATGGGTACCTAGTATACCATCTCCTTAGTACACAGACGTCCCCCGGGCGACTGTATAAAGAAATTTTCCTTTGTTGCCCCAAATGAAATTTCATACTTCACCACAAATGTTCTATTGATGAATGAATGCGATGCGCCAGAATCAAAAAGTATAACTGCAGGGTGATTGGCAACAGGAAACATACCCATCATCACTGGCTCCCCTTCCGAAATTTCCCCAGCTTGAATATAAAACACGTCCTATCTTCCTTTCATCTTTGCCTTTCTGAGCATTCTGATTGTTGCTCTTATTCTGTGCTTGACCCTGTTGTTGATTGACAGGGGTCTTCTGATAATTGGGATTAGACTGCCTTGGATACGGACATTCTCTCGAGAAATGACCAGACTTGCCACAATTCTAACAGGGATGCTTGTGACCCTAGGGTGTTGAAGCAGAAACCCCAGAAGCATTTGTCGGTTGTGGATTCTGATAAGTTGTAGCAGGGCGGACATTTGATTGCTGACCGGCTTGAAACTGCGGCGGACGATAAGGAGGACGATTATGATTTACTGGATGATAAATCACCCTCTGCCTTTTTGGATTTTCTCCAAAAGATCCAGACAGCATACTCTTTTTCTTCTTGAGCTTCTTATATTGCCGATACTTTGCCTCTGAAGTAATTGCAATATTCACTGCCTCATGATAAGTGACATTGGTACAAGTTGTCATCATAGTCTATAATTTGGTATTCAGACCTCTCATGAACCATTTCTTTTTCTTGGCATCAGTATTGACATGTTCAGGTGCATATTGTGATAGGTGATTGAATCTTCCCACATACTGCATCACCGTCTGATCCCCTTGCTTCAAAGCAAGGAATTCATCCAGCTTCATAGCCATAACTCCCTTAGGGATATAATGGGCTCTGAAAGCAGTACGAAACTCCATCCAAGTTAACAGAACACCTGCGGGTTGCATGGCCATAAGATTTGCATACCAAGCACCGGCTGCACCTCTATGTTGCTGAGCAGCAAAGACTGGTTTTTGAAACTCCGTGCATGGTATAAGATCAAATTTCTGCTCCATGGTTCGAAGCCAATCGTCAGCCTCTAGTGGTTCATCTGCCTTGGTGAACACCGGTGGTCTTATGTCTATAAAATCAACATATGTAGCCTCCTGCCTGTTATGATGGCGACCACGATTTCCATGCATCTGATTCTGATTACTTTGAGCCATCTCATGAAGCAAACGAGAATTTTCAACCGTCACATTGACAAGTGCGGCTATAGCATCAGCCAGGTTTGTTAGAACTGGTGGCGGATTGGGGATATCATCCTCATCTTGAGAAGTACCCGGAATATGCGAACCCCGCGTACGACGCATCTGTTCACAACAAATCAAACTTTACTCACAATCCTTTATTGATTTGCACAAAAGCTTACTCTAGACACATTACATAGAGTTTACTAAAATAAACACAAACCCACATTTAAACAAGACTACTTAACTTAAACTAGAACTAACTATTATACAACTCTACTCCCTTCCTCGATCACTTCAAACTTCGGGCTCGGTATCCATTCCGGAAATATTACCGCCTTCATTATCACTTTCATCGATCATTACTAATTCTTCAGGGTCTTCTTCTTCTTCCTCTTCCGATTCGCTACCATCGGCAAGGATAACACCGGGATCCATTGCATCAGCTTGGGGTTCATGATTAGGATCCAGGAGATTGCTTAGCCTATGAACTTCCTCATGCAGATAGGTATTATGCTCTTCTAAGTCTTCTACATAAAATTCTAACTCATGAGTTTTAGCTCTAGCTACATTCTCTCTATGCCAAGCTTCATTCCTTCCTTCCACTGTACAAACTAACATACGTTCGTAGTTCCTGTGAGCGGTGGTGAGACGTCTTAATTGCTCCTGTAATCTGCCCACCTGGATGGCGTCCATAGCCCCATGTCTAGTAGCTTGGGCTAACTCTACAGAAATCCTCTGTATCTCTGCCTGAGGATCAGGCCTAGAGCTGCTGCTGCTAGCACCGTCATTCCTAGGGGCAAGTTGGTGACGAGGAACTCCTTTGGGTCCAGTGGACTTACGGGGTGTTATCTTGGTACGAGCCATACTGTACAAAGCAGCATTAAACCAAGTAAAACAATCTAACAACAGTCTCAAGAGCAGTAAGGGTGGACTACACAACTCAACCCATACACACTACTCACCTAGACTCAGAGACGAAGGAAGTAACAAGTGAATTAATTATGATGCATGAATCGTTCTTACGAACAAAATCATCAAAGCTTATAATGCACAAAAACAACATTTGTTTTTATATAGGGCATAGTAAGATTACTACTCCACCACACAAAACCTTTTTAATCAAATAAGGAATGGTGAGAAAGAAATAAGATAAGCCAGAAGCAATTTAGACCAAATTAACAAGTTAATTTAGTCATCCCAAATCATTTTGAAATTTTAGTAAAACAATACAACAAAAACTTTGTAACGATCTCTCTAATACCATTCTATGGCAGAACCTCCTAAATTATAGGGCTCACATGCACCTGTCACTGTCCAACGACCTTTGACATCTATGCATACGTTCCTGGTAACTTAAGAAGACTGTCGGGTGTCCTTGGGGAACCCCGAATCATCCACGATTTCCGAGCAGGATCACATTACAGAGTCATTGCAGTATTACAATAGTTTATTCAAATAGATACACCAGAGTAAAAACAATGGAAGTCTTACAATAACATAGTTTACAAAACAGTTGTTTCAAACCTCACAACTAAGTTCGATGATTATTACAAAATGAAATAGTGGAGTGACATTATAATATAATACAAAACACACAATGAAACTGCCCTGCCCAAGGGCCACACATTTACTTCTCATCGTCAGATCGAACAATAGTCATGCAGCACGATCCAAAACAGATCTGCTCATGAGGCTCACCTGCAACAAGGGTCAACGAACCCTGAGTACAAAAGTACTCAACAAGACTTAACCGAAATAAAAACTGATAAGACTCAGGAATGCAGGCTCAGGGATTCAAGGTATGGCTCCATAACCGAGGAGCAACTTCGTATCCAACACTTTCTCAAACCATCCGTATTGAGATCATGAAACTTCGTATCCAACACTTTATCAAACCATCCTCAAGTTCCAGTTATTAATACTACGATGATGAACAGTGAGTTGAGACTCCATAACCGAGGAGCAACGACGATTCGAACCGATTAAAAACCTAGCTAGGAATTCCAGACCACACGACATATGCGTGTCCCCGACTTACATATATCAACCTACCCTCGAATCCTCTAAAACAAGAACGGGTCCACGCCACCTGAGAATACAGTACTCCACCAATCCAGCCCATAGCCACGTGGGTACACGCTATTCCCGCCATCTCTCCACTCCTAGTGCGCGAGTAGCCATTCTCATAATAGAATAGCCAAGTTAAGGCTTACCGGAGTATATGGTTAGTACTACAAAGTCTCACCTCATGCAATTCAACAACGGTATGGGCCTTAATCGACACAGGCGGAAAGAACCCGCTCACAAGACCTCCATGTCTTGTGGCTCACACACACCGAGTCCGCCCGGTCTAGATTTATTACTCCATATTCCCATATCACATGATAACATAAGTAACCAAAGTTCCATTTAAGACTTGCAGGTGACAGGTAATCACCCGAATTTTATCGTTCTAAGCATAGCTAAGCATAACTAGGCATATACGAATTTAAAACTGGTAATATGGTAGATATGGAAAAACAATGTTGGTAATGTATCAATTCGGTTTTCACTTGACTCCTAATCACTGAATGCAGTAAATAGAAGCAAAAGCGAAATCAATTTGTAAAATACAAGGTAGGGTTGTATGCATCTAGGGCTTGCCTTCGTTGACGGAAAAGTCTGGTTCCTGCGACGTTCCACAAGTATTCGATCCGACCTCAACAGACGGATTAACTTCTTCAACCACTTGATTAACTACCACGTGTTCACATTCGTTCACTACACGTAGTAACAATGCCATGTTTAACATGATGCGAGATATAAAACATGATGCTCGATGATGGATACAAAATTAACAACTTGAATACAACTTTCTTTCGCGGTACAGTTGCAAGCCAACAAAACCAACTTGCAATTCTACCAACAAGGACCACACAACAATGTTTACTAAGAAACCCTACATTCTTATAAAGAACTACCCAAAGTTTCACTCCAAAGTTCTACCTTTAATGAACGAAATCACTCATTAACTATACTCTAACCAAACTTTAATGACCTAGGGCTTATGACATAGGTGACTTGATCAGACTGATCTTGAAACCCTACTGGTCACAAAACATGACCAAAACAAGATCAAACCCTAACCTAACACTTAGGGTTTGCTTTTATCCATTTTTGAATTAATTTGGAATTAAGCTCAAAATGAACTTGTTCCAAATGACCTCAAAAATTTATGAAAGCTTCCTCATGACAAATTAGTGTACCAAAATAAATTTCATAATTTTTGGAGTTATACAGTGGCCTACAAAAATTATGGAAATTGCATTTATCAATTAATTGACTAAATTTTGGAACATTAAAAATTTATTCAAGTTTCAAGTTTCATATTTTTAAACCATAATAGAACATATACAGAAGCTACACACAAATTTTTAGAATTTTTGAAGCTGTAATTATTTTCCTATGAATTTCCAAAGTTGCTGCACTATTCAAAATCCAAAAAATAAGAAATCTCCCTGTTCTCTCTCCCTCTCTCTCACTGACGACCCGGCCCCGCATGTCAGCGACCCAAAACAGAGCGCACGGCGGTGCTACCGACTCCGGCGACTAAAACGTGCCGATGGCGAGAATCCAGCGAGGTGGACAGCACCATCATGACCAACATCACCCCGCGAACCTATCCCGACCCTCAGAACAGTAGCAGGCACATCGGTGGAAACTCCACGCTGGCCATGGCGGCCATGGTGACGCGGACACGGCGGCACATGACACAACTCCGGCTACGACGCGGTAGAGACTAAAGCGGAGAGAGGATCACGCTCAGGAGCTCACCGCGAACACGACGGTGTGCTTGGTGAAGGCGGAGACGGACTGGAGTGGCCTGGCCACGGTGAGATCGGTGGTGGCGGTGCTTCGACCGGCTTCGAGGAAGAAAGCGTCGTACGGTGGCGCTGGACTGCTAGAGGCGAGGCGAGCAGGCCTGGAAGGAGCGGCAGGGCGAGGCGGAGATGTTGGCAAACGCAATTGGCATGAGGTGATACGATGAGAATGAATTTCGTGAGCGCGGCATGGTCACCGGCGGCGGCGGAAACAGAGTGAGGAAGCAGGGACAAATGGCGGCGGCTCAGTCCATATAACGTGGCTCAGAAGCAAGGAGAAGCCACGCCACGGCCTTCACCGCGCCAGCACGACATCGAAAATGGCCATGCGCACGCCTGGAAGCAAGCCGAAGGTCGCCGGCGATGTAGCAAGAGCGGTGAACACTGTTCATCAAAATTACCGAATTGCCATCCAGTTTGAAACTCAAATTACACCCAAATTTTTGTAACAACTCAAAAATCTCCAAAAATAAAAGTTGTTCAAAATCAAAAGTTCTACAACTTTGCCTTTATAACCACCCCGTAATTCGGTCTACATTTTGAAATGCAAATTTGAATTCGAAAAGGGGACATTTAAGGAATTTCGCCTTTTCAAATTACATCAAATTTTACTAAACAACTTGGAAAACTCCAAAAACAAACTTTGTATAACTTGACAAGATCTACACTTTTGCTTTTAGGCTCAACCCCAAAATATGCTTAGATTTTGAAATGAGTTTTCAGGTTAGGATTTAAATATTGAAAATCAGAGTTTTCGGAATTTCAAATCAATACAAAGATTTCGAACTTGATTCAAACAATACCAAGAAACACTTATAACATAAAGGTAAACTTGTTTTAGTGAATGCATATCAAAGTTTGCAATATGACCAACGCCTTGCAATGCATATGTTGATATGTCCGGTTTTTAATATTTAAACACCCGGGGTGTTACACTTGTGCAGTGCTCCAGAGAAGAGCATTGTGAGGGGCATTGTGCTCGCCCCGCGGGAGCCATGAAGAGCAACTCTAGTTGAGCGTGTCATTGAGCTACCCTCACTTTTGGGGTAGGTTCTTGCGGTGCCCGACGTGCGGGCTTGGTGGGTGATGCCAATTAGCCGCCGAACCACCAAGTGAGCGGTCGACACAACGGGGACGTAGCGTGTTGGCAAGCACGTGAACCTCAGGAGAAAAATCACCGTGTCAACATTGTTCTTCCCGTTGGCTTGCAATCCCCTTGCACAAGCTTGTAATTATTTTCATATGCATTGTGCTTGTGTAGTTGCTCTTGTAATTAGTTAGCTTGTGTAGCTCACTAGTTACCTTCTTGCTTGTGTAGCATAAAAGTAGCTCCCTTGCGTGGCTAATTTGGTTTGTGTAACCTTGTTAGTCACATTGCTTAGTTTATGTAGCTAAGTATTTGCGCTCTCTAATTTGGCATTGGTTGCCTTGTTATTGAGCATTGCTAGTGAGCTTAGTAGCTTTGTGCTTTTGCTTACTAGAATTGTGTAGGAGCTCCCCGGTGTGCAAAATACTAGTGGCATAGGTTTGTGTCACCTTGCTCCTAGAATTGGATAGGTGAGCTCTAGCTAGCTTGGCACCTTTGTTGCTTAATTAGGATCTTTCAAGGTGCTAGAGAACATAGATAGAGGGGTGTAGTCTTGGCTAGACCGATAGTTTTAATTCCGCACTTGTTTCGATTAGCCGATGCGATTAAGTTTTAGAAAGGACTATTCACCCCCTCTCTAGTCTGCCATCTTGACCCTACAATGGTCCTATACAAGAATGGATGTCAATGGGGTCTATGGGCTCGAAGGCAGAGAAATGAAAAGTGGAAGATTCACAATGTGAGGGAACCTCACACGTGTCGATCTTCAAAGCCGAAGGGTGGGCACGCCCAAAACATAGCCCATTACCTTGGTCGTCATCTTGTTGGCACGGTTAGGGCCAATAGTGACTCATCTATTTCAAGCATGATCGAGACCATATTTGGGTTCACTGGTTATAGAGTGAACTACTCAAAGGCATGGCGGGCAAAGCAGCATGCTATAGAGTTGCTATGGGGCGATTGGAAAGAGGCGTACAACCAAGGTCCTAGGATTCTAAGTGCCATGAAATACTACAATCCAGGCCTTACGTGGTATCCTTCTGTGGGTCGCATTGTCACTGACGTGGATGGCATTCCGAAGCATGTTCTGCAGAGACTTTTTTAGTGTTTTGCTTAGTCCGTAGAGGCCTTCAAGCATTGTCGTCCCTTACTACTTGTTGATGGTACATTCCTAACAGGCAAGTATAGGGGTGTATTGATGATTGTCGTTGGAGTGGACCTGGACAATCAACTTGTCCCTTTAGCATTCGCTTTGGCTGAGGGTGACAATGACGGCAGTTGGTGTTGGTTCTTGAAGCTTGTGAGACAGAATGTGCTCCATTCATCATGGAACATATGCATGATCTCATATCATCATCATAGTCTGCTGATAGCTTAGAAACAGCATGTAGATGGATGCCCTCCTCTTGAGCATCAGTGGTGCATGAGGCACTTTGCCGCCAACATATGGAGGAGGCAGAAGAAAAAGGAGGTAGTGTAGAAGTTGAAGTCACTATGTGGGTGTTTAACCAAGGAAAAGTTCTAAGAGATGCTTGCAGAGTTACACAAGGTCCTCAATGCTAGGGCAAAGAGTTGGCTTGGGGATCTAAAAGGTCCTAATGGTTAGAGGGGGGGTGAATAGCCTAATAAAAATTTCTACAACAACACTTAACAACATGGTTAGACAATTAAGAGGCGAAGCAAATGTTGCGCTAGCCTACTCAAAATGCAAGCCACCTACCACAATTCTAGTTTAGATAGTATCTATTCACACAATAGCTATAACACTACCCTATGTTAGAGTGCTCTCAAAAGCTAACTAAAGAGCCACACCAACCAACCAAGCAAGCTCTCACAACTAACTACACTAAAGAGCTTGACAACTAGTTTGCAGTAATGTAAAGAGAGTGATCAAGAAAGTTATACCGCAGTGTAGATGAAGGAACCAATCAATCACAAGGATGAATAACAATGAAGACCAATCACCTCGGAATCAATGATGAACACAATGATTTTTTACCGAGGTTCACTTGCTTGCCGGCAAGCTAGTCCTCATTGTGGCGATTCACTCACTTGGAGGTTCACGCGCTAATTGGCATCACATGCCAAACCCTCAATAGGGTGCCGCACAACCAACACAAGATGAGGATCACGCAAGCCACGAGCAATTTACTAGAGTGCCTTTTGGCTCTCCGCCGGGAAAAGGTCAAGAACCCCTCACAATCACCACGATTAGAGCCGGAGACAATCACCACCCTCCGCTCGATGATCCTCGCTGCTCCAAGCCATCTAGGTGGTGGCAACCACCAAGAGTAACAAGCAAATCCCATAGCGAAACACGAACACCAAGTGCCTCTAGATGCAAACTCTCAAGTAATGCACTTGGATTCACTCCCAATCTCACAAAGATGATGAATCAATGATGGAGATGAGTGGGAGGGCTTTGGCTAAGCTCACAAGGTTGCTATGTCAATGAAAATGGCCAAGAGAGTGAGCTTGAGCCGGCCATGGGGCTTAAATAGAAGCCCCCACGAAATAGAGCCGTTGTACCCCTTCACTGGGTACAGCGCGGGGTGACCGGACGCTCCAGTCCGATCGACCAGACTCTGGTCCCAGCGTCTGGTCGCCCGATGTCAGCCACGTGTCACACTACGTTCAACAGGAGTCATCTGATCTCAACGGTCATCTTGTTGACCAGACACTGCGCACAAACTGATCGGACACTCAGCCTCCAGCGTCCGGTCATTTCTAGTAAGGTTTTAGAAATGATATTTCATGACCGGACGCCCAACCAGACTCACCCAACGTTCGGTCCCTCAACGTCTCCTCTGTGCGCCTTACGTCAGCGTACGTCAGCACTAACCGGACGCACCCTGCCAGCGTCCGGTCATAGAGCGACCCAGCATCCGGTCGTTTGACCGACGCCAGTGTCTTCGCTGTTACACCTGACCAGATGCGCCGGTCCAACCGAGGCCAGCGTCCAGTCACACCCAGTGACCTCCGTCTTTTCTATCTAGGGCGCCGGTGGCACCGTCGGATTGTCCACACTCTACGGGCGGACACTCCGCCAGTGGAGTTTCTTTCCCTTGCACCTAAACTTCACCACCCTTGATCAAATGTGCCAACCACCAAGTGTATCACCATGTGCACATGTGTTAGCATATTTTCACAAACATTTTCAAGGGTGTTAGCACTCCACTAGATCCTAAATGCATATGCAATGAGTTAGAGCATCTAGTAGCACTTTGATAACCGCATTCCGATACGAGTTTCACCCCTCTTAATAGTATGGCTATCGATCCTAAATGTGATCACACTCACTAAGTGTCTTGATCACCAAAACAAAATGGCTCCTACAATTTATACCTTTGCCTTGAGCCTTTTGTTTTTCTCTTTCTTCTTTCCAAGTCCGAGCACTTGATCATCACCATGGCATCACCATCATCATGTTATGATCTTCATTTGCTTCACCACTTGGAGTGTGCTATCCTATGTCATGATCACTTGATAAACTAGGTTAACACTTAGGGTTTCATCAATTCACCAAAACCAAACTAGAGCTTTCAATCTCCCCCTTTTTGGTAATTGATGACAACCCTTTCACAAAGATATGAATTGAAATTCAATTGAATCCATGTTGCTTGTCCAAGCATATTTACTATGTATAAAAGGATATGGACAAGTTTCATGAACCCCAAATGGTAGCAATTGCTCCCCCTACATATGTGCTAAGAGTTTGGATTGAAGCTTGCACATATGCTTAGATAGGAAATATAGGAGACAATGTCTACCAAGTGATGCTAAGGTATAAAAGATGGACCTTTGAAGCGTGATACCAATCGGAGTGCACCATTATATCATCCTTAGCACCATGGTTAGCTTGATACCACTTAGAAAACACTTGAAAATGAAATCATTAGATATCCTATGCATGCTAGTTTTTCATTTCATCATTCAAACCTACAACTAGCATACACCACACAAGCATGGATATTGAAATTTAAAACTTGTGCCATGCAAGCAAACATATGAAATGCACATTAAAATGCACCATACAAGTTCATGAGCTTGCTCCCCCTACTTGTGTGCTCAAGATTTTAATTGAACCATTTCCTTTGTCATATCTCTCCCCCTATGTCAAGTTCTCCCCCTTTGTTGTCTTTTCACCATCTTAGTACACTAATATCTTTTGTTTCTCTCCCCCTTTGTCATCAATGACCATAAAGGTTTAAAAGGTAGATAGGTTGAGATTATCAATGTCAATCAATGGGGTGAGGATCATTGTCCCAAATTTGGTTGAAACTAGAATATTTGCCAAAGATAGTTAACTCGGTTTGATCCAAGGACAAGCTTCTTCACACCTCCTAATAAGGGTTATCTTGTACCATGTTGAGTTAAACATTTAGAGCTCATTTTCTAGATTAAACATTAGGTTTACAGCCCACAAACATGTCATATGCTATCACTAGATCAAGTCAAACATAGAAGCAATAGTGATACCATATAAACATCAAATTCATTTGATTTTCATGAATGAGCCTAATAAAATGGAGAGATGACTAGATGCACTAAACATGTCCTTAGCAAGGATGTAAGCCATGCCAATCAACTTTTACCTTGGATTGCTCGAAGGAGAGGCATGTCATATAAGTGGGGGGTGCATCAACACATATTTGAGAAATCTAATATGTTCAACTCATTCCTTAGCTTGCAAAACCTTTTCTCATCTAATGGCTTGGTGAATATATCGGCAAGTTGATCTTCGGTACCTACACTCTCAATGCAAATGTCCCCTTTTTGTTGGTGATCTCTTATGAAATGGTGGCGGACATCAATGTGCTTTGTTTTTGCATGTTGAACCGGATTGTTGGTTAACTTGATTGCACTCTCATTGTCACAAAGCAATGGCACTTTCTTGAACTTGATTCCAAAGTCACTCAAAGTGGCCTTCATCCAAAGTATTTGTGCACAACAACTACCGGCGGATATGTATTCGGCTTCGGCGGTTGATAATGCAACACTATTTTGCTTCTTTGAGGACCATGAAACAAGTGATCTTCCCAACAATTGACATGTGCCCGAGGTGCTCTTCCTTTCAACCTTGCATCCCGCATAATCCGAGTCGGAATAACCAACTAGCTCAAACTTTGCTCCTTTGGGATACCACAAACCAACATTTGGTGTATGCTTCAAGTACCTCAATATTCTCTTTGTAGCCTTCAAATGACTTTCTCTTGGTGAGGCTTGAAATCTTACACACATGCATACACTAAACATGACATCCGGCCTTGATGCGGTCACATAGAGTAGGCTTCCAATCATAGACCGATACAATTTTTGATCCACCATATTTTCACTTGCATCACTATCCAAGTTGTCATTTGTTCCCATTGGTGTGCTAATGACCTTACTATCATTCATGCCAAACTTCTTGATAATGTCCTTGATATACTTGCCTTGACTCACAAAAGTACCATTCTTTAATTGCTTTATTTGAAGACCAAGGAAGTAACTTAACTCTCCAATCATGGACATCTCAAACTCTTTAGCCATCATCTTTCCAAACTCATCACAAAAATCTTGATTGGTTGATCCAAATATGATGTCATCAACATAGATTTGCAATACAAATAGATCTTTTCCAATCTTCTTGATGAAAAGAGTGGTGTCAACCTTGCCCATCATGAACCCTTTAGAGAGTAGGAAGTCTCTTAATCTCTCATACCATGCTCTAGGTGCTTGCTTCAAGCTGTACAATGCCTTCTTCAACTTGTACACATGATTGGGCTTCTTGTCATCTTTAAAACTGAGAGGTTGCTCAACATATACTTCTTCATTGATGTAACCATTGAGAAATGCACTCTTAACATCCATTTGATAGAGCTTGATGTTGTGGGCACAAGCATAGGCTAGCAAGATTCTAATTGCTTCCAATCTAGCAACCGGGACATATGTTTCTCCAAAGTCAAGACCTTCAACTTGTGTATATCCTTGTGCTTCTAATCTTGCTTTGTTCCTTACTACTATCCTATCTTGATCTTGCTTGTTTCTAAAAACCCATTTGGTTCCAATCACATTGTGTCCCTTTGGTCTCTCTACTAATTCCCATACTTGATTTCTTGTGAAATTATTCAATTCTTCATGCATAGCATTCACCCAATCAACATCCTTCAAAGCTTCATCTATCTTCTTTGGTTCAATGGATGACACAAATGAGAAATGCTCACAAAATGATGCCAATCTTGATCTAGTTTGCACACCTCTTGAAATATCACCAATGATAGTGTCCAATGGATGATCTCTTACAACATTGGTTGGTTGGAGGATTGGAACTTGATTGCTTGCACTTGCTTGATCATTGGGTTGAGATGATGTACTAGCCACTTGATCTTGTTCATTATCATAAGAGATACTTGAACTAGCTTGATTTGTATCATCTTGCACATTTGAGTTAGAGAGCACTTGTACTTGATCATCTTCATCATCATTCACTTGCCTAGGCCTCAATTCACCAATATCCATGTTCTTCATGGCATTTGAAAGTTGAGTGCCTCTAACATCTTTCAAGTTCTCATTCTCTACTTGTGAACCCTTGGTTTCACCAAATTCAACATCATGAACTTTCTCAAGAGTACCACTATCCAAATTCCAAACTCTATATGCTTTGCTTGTAGTGGAATAACCAGGTAGGAATACTTCATCACATTTCTTATCAAACTTGCCCAATCTAGTGCCTTTCTTCAAGATATAGCATTTGCAACCTAAGACCCGAAAATATGCAATGTTGGGATTTCTACCATTCAAGAGCTCATATGGTGTCTTCTCTTTCAATCGGTGACAATAGAGGCGGTTGCTACAATAGCAAGCCGTATTGATAGCTTCGGCCCAAAAGGATTGACTCACATTGTACTCACTAAGCATAGACCTTGCCATATCAATGAGTGTTCTATTTTTCCTCTCAACAAGGCCATTTGATTGTGGAGTGTACTTGGCCGAGAATTGATGTCTAATTCCAAATTCATCACACAACTCATCAATTCTAGTGTTCTTGAACTCACTATCATTGTCACTTCTAACTCTCTTGATGGTTGTTTCAAACTCATTGTGAATGCCTTTGACAAATGATTTAAATGTTGCAAACACATCATGTTTGTCCACTAGAAAGAATACCTATGTGTATCTAGTATAATCATCCACTATCACAAAGCCTATTTGTTACCACCAATGCTAGTGTATTGAGTTGGCCCAAACAAATCCATGTGCAATAACTCAAATGCTTTACTAGTACTCATCATGCTTTTCTTAGGATGGGTGTTTCAAACTTGTTTGCTGGCTTGATAAGAGCTACAAAGCTTATCCTTTTAAAACACAACATCTTTCAAGCCTCTAACCAAGTCATGCTTAACCAATCTATTCAATTGTTTCATTCCAACATGAGCAAGCCTTCTATGCCATAACCAACCCATGCTAGACTTAGTGAACAAGCATATAGATAATTTAGCTTCACTAGCATTGAAATCAACTAAGTATAGATTCTCATATCTAAAGCCTTTGAAGATCAAGTTAGAGCCATCTACACTTATGATCTCTACATCATCTACTCCAAATATGCATTTGAATCCAAGATTACACAATTGAGCCACGGATAGCAAATTAAAGTTCAAGCTCTCTACTAGCAACACATTGGATATGCTTATGTCATTGGATATTGTAATCTTACCAAGCCCTTTGACCTTGCCTTTGCCATTGTCACCAAATGTGATACTATCATAACCATCATTGCCATTGGTGTTGATTGAGTTGAACATTCTTGCATCACCGGTCATGTGTTGAGTGCACCCACTATCAAGAACCCAATGCCTTCCTCCGGCTTTATAATTGACCTACAAAAGAAGATCAATTCTTTTTAGGTACCCAAACTTGCTTGGGTCCTTGAAGGTTAGTCACTAAGCTCTTTGGTATCCAAATGGCTTTCTTCTTTGAGCCCATCCATGGTTTACCAATGAACTTAGCCTTCACACCATTTGTACCCTTAGTAAGCATATAGCATGAATCAAGTTTAAGGGAGGATACATTAGCATTTTTGCTCTTGTTGGTGCATTCATGCTCTTTATGACCCACTTGCTTGCAACTAATGTAAAACCAACCATTGTTCTTCACAAAACAAGTCTTGCGAGGAGCAAAGGCCGCCTTGCCTTTCTTAGGGGTATAGCCCAATCCCTCTTTGTAGAGAGAAGCTCTTTGGCTACCCAAGCACATAAGCAAGCGGTCCTCACCACCATAGGCCTTAGCCAAGGTGTGAGTGAGCTTGTTAACCTCCTTCTTGAGATTTTCATTCTTAACCACTAGTGAGGCATCACAAGTGAAACCATCACCACTAGATGAGGTGGAAGTGGAAGTACTACAAGAAGGGTTAGTAGAAGGAGCAATGATAGGCATAGATAGTGATTCATCAATTATATCACAAGTTAAACCTACATCACAAGTATCAACATGCTTCTTTTTATTTTGCTCATCAAGCAAAGAGGAATGAGCCTTTTTAAGCTTTTTGTGAGCTTTGCCAGGCTTCTCATTGGCTTCCTCTAGCCTCTCATGAGATGCATGGAGCTCATCAAAGGCTTGCTTAAGGGCTTTTAGTTCCTTACGCAAGCTTTTGCATTCCCTTCTCTTGATGTCAAAGTGTTCTCTAGCATCTTCTAGCATATCAATTAATTCATCCTTAGTAGGTTCATCATCATCACTATCACTATTATTTTCATTTTTATTTTCATTTTCATTATCATCATCATGTTCTTCATCACTTTCATCATCACAAGTTTGTACCTTAGTGGCCTTAGCCATGAAGCATGATGAAGAGTCGAAGAGAGAAGGCTTTTCATTGATGGCAATGTTTGCTAGAACCTTCTTCTTGGTGGTCTTATGATCATCACTATCATCATCATCATCACTTGAGGAAGCATCACTATCCCAAGTGACCACATATGAACCACCCTTCTTCTTCTTGAAGGCCATCTTGTCCTTCTTCTCTTTCTTTTCCTTCTTGTCCTTCTTCTTGTTCTTCTTGTTGTCATCATCATTGTCACTATTGTATGGACATTGAGCAACAAGATGATCTTTGCTTCCACACTTGAAGCATCTTCTTGACTCTTCCTTGTTCTTGGATGAAGACTTCTTTCTTCTAGCATGATAGCCCTTCTTCACCATGAACTTGCCAAATCTCTTGACAAAGAGAGCCATCTTCTCATCATCATCATCATCATCCCATGAATCATTCTCTTCACTTGATGTTTCTTGCTTGGCTTTGCCCTTGGATGATGTGGCCTTGAATGCCACGCTCTTCTTCTTGTCATCCTTCTTCTCATCTTTCTTCTCCCTCTTTTTTTCCTTCTCATCATCATCTCTATATGTATCATCGGTCATTATGTCTCCCAACACTTGGTTTGGTGTCATGGTGTCCAAACCACTCCTCACTAGAATAGTGACCAATGTACCAAATCTTGAAGGCAAACATCTCAAGAACTTATGGGAGAAGTCCTTATCCTTTACTTCTTCTCCAAGTGCTTTGAGATCTTTGACAAGCACTTGAAGCCTATGGAACATCTCCGGCACACTCTCATCCTCCTTCATCTTGAAGCTTGCAAACTTCTCTTTGAGAATGTATGCCTTTGCACCCTTCATGGCTTGAGTACCCTCAAATGATTCTTCCAACTTCTTCCAAGCCTCATGAGCCATCTCAATATTCTTGATTTGCTCAAATGTTCTCTCATCAATTGCATCATGAATAGCACTTAGAGCAATGTCATTATTTTGGAGAAGCACTTCTTCGGCCACGGTGGGATTCTTTGGATCCTCAATCTCAATTTTGGTTTCTACCACCTTCCACACTCTTCTATTGATTGACTTGATATGTGTGGTCATCTTTGATTTCCAATATGAATAATTTGTGCCATCAAATTGGGGTGGCTTCTTGGTGTTGTTGATTTGAGCCATTTTTACACCGTACGTTGTTAAGCCTCAAATCACGGTGACCTCAGCTCTGATACCACTTGAAAGGTCCTAATGGCTAGAGGGGGTGAATAGCCTAATAAAAATTTCTACAACAAAACTTAACAACACAGTTAGACAATTAAGAGGCGAAGCAAATGTTGCGCTAGCCTACTCAAAATGCAAGCCACCTACCACAATTCTAGTTTAGATAGTATCTATTCACACAATAGCTATAAGACTACCCTATGTTAGTGTGCTCTCAAAAGCTAACTAAAGAGCCACACCAACCAAGCAAGCAAGCTCTCACAACTAACTACACTAAAGAGCTTGACAACTAGTTTGCGGTAATGTAAAGAGAGTGATCAAGAAAGTTATACCACCATGTAGATGAAGGAATCAATCAATCACGAGGATGAATAACAATGAAGACCAATCACCTCAGAATCAATGATGAACACAATGATTTTTTACCGAGGTTCACTTGCTTGTCGGCAAGCTAGTCCTCGTTGTGGCGATTCACTCACTTGGAGGTTCACGCGCTAATTGGCATCATATGCCAAACCCTCAATAGGGTGCCGCACAACCAACACAAGATGAGGATCACGCAAGCCATGAGCAATTTACTAGAGTGCCTTTTGGTTCTCCGCCGGGGAAAGGTCAAGAACCCCTCACAATCACCACGATCAGAGCCGAAGACAATCACCACCCTCCGCTCGATGATCCTCGCTGCTCCAAGCCATCTAGGTGGCGGCAACCACCAAGAGTAACAAGCAAATCCTGCAGCGAAACACGAACACCAAGTGCCTCTAGATGCAAACTCTCAAGTAATGTACTTGGATTCACTCCCAATCTCACAAAGATGATGAATCAATGATGGAGATGAGTGGGAGGGCTTTGGCTAAGCTCACAAGGTTGCTATGTCAATGAAAATGGCCAAGAGAGTGAGCTTGAGCCGGCCATGGGGCTTAAATAGAAGCCCCCATGAAATAGAGCCGTTGTACCGCTTCACTGGGTACAGCGCGGGGTGACCGGACGCTCTGGTCCAATCGACCGGACTCTGGTCCCAGCGTCCGGTCGCCCGATGTCAGCCACGTGTCACACTGCGTTCAATAGGAGTCATCTGATCTCAACGGTCATCTTGTTGACTGGACACTGCGCACAAACTGACCGGACGCTCAGCCTCCAGCGTCCGGTCATTTCTAGTAAGGTTTTAGAAACGATATTTCATGACCGGATGCCCAACCGGACTCACCCAACGTCTGGTCTGTCAACGTCTCCTCTGTGCGCCTTACGTCAGCGTACGTCAGCACTGACTGGATGCACCCTGCCAGCGTCCGGTCTTAGATCGACCCATCATCCGGTCGTTTGACCGACGCTAGCGTCTTCGCTGTTACACCTGACCGGACGCGCCGGTCCAACCGAGGCCAGCGTCCGGTCACACCCAGTGACCTCCGTCTTTTCTGTCTACGGCGCCGGTGGAGTTTCTTACCCTTGCACCTAAACTTCACCACCCTTGATCAAATGTGCCAACCACCAAGTGTATCACCTTGTGCACATGTGTTAGCATATTTTCACAAACATTTTCAGGGGTGTTAGCACTCCACTAGATCCTAAATGCATATGCAATGAGTTAGAGCATCTAGTGGCACTTTGATAACCGCATTCCGATATGAGTTTCACCCCTCTTAATAGTACGGCTATCGATCCTAAATGTGATCACACTCACTAAGTGTCTTGATCACCAAAACAAAATGGCTCCTACAATTTATACCTTTGCCTTGAGCCTTTTGCTTTTCTCTTTCTTCTTTCCAAGTCCGAGCACTTGATCATCACCATGGCATCACCATCATCATGTTATGATCTTCATTTGCTTCACCACTTGGAGTGTGCTACCTATATCATGATCACTTGATAAACTAGGTTAGCACTTAGGGTTTCATCAATTCACCAAAACCAAACTAGAGCTTTCAGGATTAGATGCCTTAAAGGGACAAGTGGGCTCTTGTATTCGATGCTGGAGGTCTTTGGTACGGCGTGATGACTACCAATTCTTTAGAATCGTTCAACAAGGTGTTCAAGGGTATCTGTGCAGTCCCCGTGTCAGGTATTGTGGAGTACTCCTTTAGGAAGTTCAATGAATACTTTGTCAATCGATGGAACATAGCAAAGGCATCCAAAGAGAAATGGGGTAAAGCCGGTACAAAACACTTGGATCTCTCGGAGACGATAGCTTCCAACCAAGTGGGGGAGGCCTTTGGGCCATCTTGGTTAGTGTACAATATCAGGTCAGCCGGAGGAACGAACCCGAGGGGCGAGAAGAACGGTGGTAGGAATTATAGGGTGAACCTTGAGAAAGCTGAATGCTCTTGTAACATTCCACAACTCCTCCATGTGCCTTGATCGCATGTCATTATAGCTTGCAGATGCAGAGGTCTTGTGGGGGGTATGACCCCGGATACCCACGGCAGACCACATGGGCTGCGCCCTCAGGGGTGGCCTAGCCCACAAGACGAAGCCTTGCGGGGCACGATTCTGCTCGGCGCCTCCCGCAAGACATTTGGAAGATATCCTAAAGATACTACGAGATCTGTTAGGATATGTATGATCCCAAGGTTCCTGTAATCAGTTATTACTTTCCGGTTATCTCTTAGATCTAACCGACTTGTAACCCTGCTCCCCGGACTATATAAGGCGGGTAGGGACCGCCTCCAAACACACGCAATATCATACGATAGCTAATACAAACCAACAGACCATAGGAGTAGGGTATTACGTCATACTGATGGCCTGAACCTATCTAACTCATGTGTCTCTATTGCCTTCTTGTTCTTGATCTCACGCTCCTCTGCCGATCAATCTACCTTCATGGAAAACCCCTCGGAGGACTGCCGATGATATTCTGTCGACAGTTGGCGCGCTAGGTAGGGGATTGCGTGATGTTTCCTTATCGAACAAGATGGCTTTTTCTGTAGGCTCTTTGTCCCTCCCGCAGCATGGCCAAATCTTCACGGTCGGATCGATCTCGAGCTGATCGACGCCGGCAACGTTGCAGCTGACGCCGACCACAACCCCGAAGGGCCTCCAGTGTTTACGAGGGCGCTCCGAACACTTCAGTGGCCCCATGGTTTCAAAATCACTGCGGTCGAACCCTATGAGGGAAGGATGAATCCAACACAGTGGCTACAGGCTTATGCCACCGCTGTCCGCGCCGCCAGAGGAGACACCCATGTCATGGCGAACTATCTGCCTGTCATGCTCACACCACCCGCCATGAGCTGGTTTACTAGCCATGCCCCGGACTCCATTGGATCCTAGGAAGAACTAAAAAACTTCTTCACCGACAATTATATGGCTACGTGTACTCGGCTGGGCACCAAGCATGATCTCAACCGCATCAACCAGACGCCATCTGAGCTCCTCCGTAGCTACATTCGACGCTTTTTCAAGATGAGGAATTCTATTCCCAACATCACGGAAGCTGAGATCATCACCGCCTTCACCTGAGGACTCCACCATCGCGAGCTTCGCTCCAAGTTCAACCGCAAACCACCCACAGGCATTGGCGAGATGATCACTACTGCCAACTAGTACGTCGATGCCGAGGAAGCCGAGGTGAGCTTCAACGAGGATGCGGGCACTCATCGCCCACCTCACCGCTACGACGACCGCCCCGACGACCGACGCCACGATGACTGCCGCTTCGATGACGGCAGTTACCATCGTGACAGCGGCCGTGATTGAACGGAAGGACCCAAGCCTGGCCAAAATCGCCGCCGCCGGCCAGACCACATCATCGCCACCGTCAGTCAACCTTGCGCCAAGCGCAACTACAATGAGCAGTACCAAAAGATCCTTGACGGCCCGTGCCCTCTTCACAAGAACGCCAAACACAAGATGAAGAACTGCCTCGGCATGGCTAAGGAGTTCTAGGACAAGAAGCTGGACGACGACGCCAATGATGGACCTAGAGGCCGCCGACCACCTGGGGGCAACAACAATGTTTTCCAGGATCATGACAAGGTGGTCACCACCATCTTTGGGGGCCTCGCCTCGACCAAGAGTAGAAGAGAACGCAAGCTCGCCGCTCGATGGGTGCTCGCGGTCACTGCGGAAGACACCGCCGCCAACCCCAGCTATAGCCCATGGTCCGAGGTCCCCATCACCTTCAGCAAGGCCGACCAGTGGGCGGTTATTCCTTACATAGGGCATTTCCCCCTCATCCTCGACGCAACCGTCCAGAAGGCGCTCTTCAGAAAAGTGCTCGTCGACGGTGGGAGCGCTCTAAATCTCCTCTTCGGCAGAGCCCTAAAGGAGCTGGGCCTCGGTTTGTCAGATCTCACACCCTCCAACTCCTCCTTCTGGGGTGTAGTACCTGGTAGGGCCTCCAAACCACTTGGAGAGATACCCTACCAGTATAGTTCGGCACGGCAAGCAACTACCGCATCGAACACATCAACTTCTACATCACCGACTTCAACACCGCCTACCACGCCATACTTGGTCGGTCAGCTCTGGCCAAGTTCATGGCTGTACCGCACTACGCGTATCTAGTGTTGAAGATGGCTTCGCCTGCAGGAATTCTGGCCCTATGGGCCAACCTCTCCATCGCCTACGCCTGTGAGAAAGAGAGTCTCGCTCTCGCTGAAGCCACTGACCTCTCCATCCAGATGGCCAGCGTGGTCACCGAAGCCAAGACGTTGCCCACCGATGACATGGAGATCCTAGAGCTGGAGCCTCCCCGTGCCTCTGCTAAGTCCAAGGAAATAAAGGAGGTTAGCCTCGGCCTCGACGACCCTTCCAAGACCATGAAGATTGGGACTCACCTTGACCCCAAATAGGAAAGCACGCTCGTCTCCTTCCTACGTGCCAATGTAGATGTGTTTGCTTGGAAACCTACAGACATGCTAGGGGTACCACGGGAGAAGATCGAGCACTCCTTGAATGTCTCGCCGACCGCCAAACCGATCAAGCAGAAACTCCGCCGATTCGCGCCAGACAAGAAGGAGGCTATTAGGGTAGAAATAAAACAGCTCTTAGCTGTCAGATTTATAAAAGAAGTGTATCATCCTGAGTGGTTAGCAAACCCTGTTCTCATTTGAAAAAAGAATAAAGAATGGAGAATGTGCATTAATTACACTGATCTTAACAAACACTGCCCTCAAGACCCCTTTGGTTTGCCTCGGATAGACGAGGTTGTAGACTCCACCGTTGGCTATGAACTACTCTCCTTCCTTGACTGTTACTCTGGCTATCACCAGATCTCCCTCAAAGAAGAAGACTAGATCAAGACGTCATTCATCACGCCCTTCAAAGCATACTACTACACCACCATGTCCTTCGGACTCAAGAACGTCGGAGCAACCTATCAAAGGGCCATACAGATGTGCCTCGATCAACAGAGCGGCCGCAATGTCGAAGCTTACATCAACGATGTGGTCATCAAGTCTAGGACCACCGACAATCTTATTGCCGACCTCGAAGAAACGTTCGCCAACCTGAAAAAGTACCGATGGAAGTTGAACCCTTCAAAGTGCATTTTTGGAGTTCCATCCGGTATACTGCTAGGCTACATCGTTAGCGCTCGTGGCATCGAACCCAACCTTGACAAGGTCTCCGCCATCACCAACATGAAACGGCCAACATGCGTCAAGGATATATAGAAACTTACAGGCTGCATGGCTGCTTTAAGCCGCTTCATATCTCGCCTCGGCGAAAAAGGGCTACTGTTCTTCAAACTCCTCAAGGCCTCCGAGCGCTTTTCCTGGTTGAAAGAGGCAGATACAGCTTTCAAGCAGCTCAAGTTGTTCCTAACAAAACCTCCGATCATGACGGCGCCACGGCTAGATGAAACTCTCCTGATCTACATTGCCGCTACTTCTCACGTCGTCAGCACAGCCATCGTGGTCGAACACAAAGAGGCCGGGCATGCCTATAAGGTGCAACGTCCGGTATATTTCATCAGCGAGGTCCTTAATGAGCCCAAAACTCGTTATCCTCAGGTCCAAAAGCTGCTATATGCCATCCTGATTACATCGCGCAAGCTCCGCCACTACTTCGAGTATTATAAGATCGCCGTGGTCACTGAGTTCCCTCTGGGGGACATTCTCCACAATAAAGAGGCCAACGGCCGCATCATTAAATGGGCTGTCGAGCTTGACACTTACTCCATTGAATTCAGAAGCAAGCCTACTATCAAGTCTCAGGCGCTTGCTGATTTCGTCGCTGAGTGGACCAAGATCCAAGAGCCCATCACCGCCACCTGCCCTGAGCACTGGGTGATGTACTTCGATGGAACCCTTAACATCAACGGTGCTGGTGTGGGCATTCTGTTCATTACGCCGACCAAGAATAAGCTCCAATACGTTCTCTGGATACACTTTCTAGCCTCCAACAACGCCGCTGAATATGAAGCATGTCTCCACGGACTCCGTATAGCCATTAAGCTCGGCGTCAAATGCCTCATGGTATACGGGGACTCCGCGCTGGTCATCAACCAGCTTAACAAAGGCTGGTCTTGCTCCAGCGAGAAGATGGATGCATATTGCGCCGAAATCAGGAAACTTGAAGGAAAATTCTACGGCATCGAGTACCACCACGTGGTACGCGACCAAAATTAGCTCGCCGACCATTTATCTAAGTTGGGCTCTTCTCACGCCATGATCCCGCCGGGGGTCTTCGTTCAAGATCTCCTGGCGCCGTCCATTAAAGAAGATAAGGAAGTTCAGGAAGTTCCCCCCGCCGAGCAGTTGGTATCGATAGTACCTTCGCCGACCGCCGATTGGAGGGAACAATTCATCAAGTACCTTACCAGCGTCGATGTACCCGCCAATAAGACTGAAACCGAACGCCTAATTCGTCGAAGCAAGCATTACGTGCTGGTAGATGGCAATCTGATGAGGAAAAGTGCCAAGGAAGGGATACTACAGAAATGCATCACCCATGACGAGGGGGTGAAGCTACTTCTCGAAATTCACTCCGGTTCCTGCGACAACCACGCGGCCTCGAGAACACTGGTCGGCAAGACTTTCCGAGCAGGTTTTTATTGGCCCACGGCCATCTTTGATGTAGAAGACCTCATCCGACGTTGTGAAGGATGTCAGTTCTTCGCCAAGCAAATTCACATGCCAACACAAGAGTTGCAGACCATCCCAACCTCCTGGCCTTTCGCATGCTGGGGGCTGGATATGATCGGACCTTTTAAGCCTGCGCCAGGAGGTTTCCGGTACGTGTACGTCGCCATTGATAAGTTCTCCAAGTGGATTGAGAATAAACCGCTCGTCTCGGCCACTGCAAAGAAAGCAGTCGAGCTCTTCGAAGACATCATCCACAAATTCGGTCTCCTGAACATCATCATCACCGACCTTGGAACTACATTTACTGGCCATCACTTTTGGGACTTCTACGAAGACCGATGCATCTCCGTCAAATATGTCTCCGTTGCCCATCCTAGAGCCAACGACTAGGTCGAACAGGCGAATGGCATGATTCTTGATGCTCTCAAAAGAGGTTATATCAAAAAGAAGAAAAGCATGTGGGCAGATGGCTCAAGGAGCTACCAGCTGTAGTCTGGGGACTACGTACTCAAGCTAGTCGCAGCACCGGTGTATCTCTATACTTCTTGGTCTACGGCTCAGAAGCCATATTACCAGCGGACATTGCCTTCCGAGCACCTAGGGTGGAAAACTATGATGAAGAGCAAGCCATAGCTATTCGGATAGAGGACGTCGATAGGGTCAAGGAAGAACGCCTAATCACCTACGTCTGCATAGCCAAATATCTAGAAGGATTGCAGAGGTACTACAACCACAACATCAAAGGTCATTAATTTGCTGTCGGTGACCTTGTTCTCTGTAGAAAATAAAAAACCAAAGGGATGCACAAGCTCTCCTCCCTTGGGAAGGGCCTTACGTCGTCAAAAAGGTCACCCGACCAGGGTCTTATCGCTTATGCGACTTAGATGGGATCGATGTTTCCAACTCATGGCACATCGAGCACCTTGTACGTTTCTATCCTTGAAATGCACCAGATATGTACTCTCCACTTTTATGTTGAATAAAGTTTTGGTCTCCATAACTTGTCTCCACTTTTTCTCCATTGTGGTTTAACACCCACTTACGGTCGTCGAGCTCTATGCTACTCCATAACGAACTCCAATACGAAATCGCCATAACCGCGCCGACTACATTTCTCCAAATCTCCAACGTTATCACCGAACCGTTTTCTCCAAAATCGCCGAACGATTTCTACAAATCGCCGATGCATTATCACCAAACATCGCCAAACCGTTTTCGCCAAAATCGCCGAACACGTTTTCTCCAAATCGCCGAACACGTTTTCTGCAATGCGCCGAACACGTTTTCTCCAAAGCGCCGAATACGTTTCCTCCAACTCGCCATTGTATTTCGCCACACTTTCTCTCCAAAAACGCCGAACACTTTACCCCTAATCTCCAAGATGTCTTGCCGATCAGCGAGCAGCGCACGTTCTGTTCTGATCTCTTAGGAGACAACCGAGTTCCCGATCCCTCCCTACACGTGCCACGGGCTCCGCGCTCTGCGTTATGGGTGGTCGGCTGCGGTTCCTTGGTCACGCCTATTCCTCCTACACGTCCATGGGCTCCGCGCTCGACATTATGGGCTATGGACCAGCCAAGGTCGAGAGCTTAGCACAGAACTAATTGCTCGGACGCCGCATATACTACCTATATCTCCAAGTTATTTCGATAACCGCCGAGTAGCACATGTTCCGCTCTGTTCTCTATGGAGAAGACCTAGCCTCCGATCTCTCCCCACAAGTGCTACGGGCTCCGCGCTCTACGTTATGGGTGGTCGGCTGTGATTCCTTGGTCACGCCTGTTCCTCCTAGACGTGCACGGGCTCCGCGCTCGACGTTATGGACTATGGGCTAGCTGAGGCCATAGGGGTCAGTAGCGAACTAACTACTCAGACTCTACTTATACTCCATATAAATACGTCTTGGTCAAAACTACGAAGATTTTTTCACCGAAATACAAGCAAACTGCATACACATGCACCTTGTAACATTTATCACATACATAATTGTTTTTTGTGCTTCCGCATGTTCTAACTACACTGTCAAGATATTACAGATGATAATCTCTGAGCAGATCACCGAGCTCCGCCATCACCGTCTATCTCATCGAACAGGTCTATATCGCCGGCCAGCTTCTTCGTTGTGTCCTCCACCTCATCCTCTAGCTGCTGGGTCTCTGCATCATTCAGCCCTTCGTCGAACCCGCCCCCTATCGACTGAAGATCGATGGTTGGGTAATGGGATCAAACCACCGCGAGGACATGAGTAGCGACGGACACAATGGCATCGCGGTTGAAGCTCTTGAAGTTCTCCCATGCCATCGTGCACCTCTAGATGATGGTGTCCGAATGTTGCCGCCTACCATCGGGCTGAGTAGCTGGTTCCATGTCGACGCAGTCAAGCACCGGTTTAATTGCAGCGACTACAATGTCAAAGTTATCCCTTTGGGTCTTGGCCACCTGCACCAGCACATCAAACTGTGCCTTGGCTCTATGACGATAGCCTGCAAGCGTTACAATGTTCCATCATACAAGGAAACTACTTCAATAGTAATTCCGACCAGGAGGTATTCACCTTTTAGCTCCTCGGCCAATTTGTCTGCTCGCTCAGACTCCTTCGCCTTCTCCTATCGAAGTTGTTCGATGGCCTGGCGCAGTTGGCCAAGCTCCGCGTCTTGCTCTACAAGCGCAACAAGTTATCGCCAAAAATATGGTTGTTCAGCAATACAAAGTACATTCGCCGATATACCGTACCTGCTTTCTGCTCAGATACACTTCTGAGCTATTCGGATTTATGTTCCAACTGCTCGAAAGCACCCCTTAGTTGTCCGGAGATAGCGGCCAGCTGCTCGGACTGGCTCCATAGCTGCTCGGACAGGACCCCCCTCTGGTATTCCGGGTCTCGCGCGTTGGACTCTGCAAGGTCTCTTTCGCGCCGGGCCCTCTGGATGTTTCTCTCCGAGACGTTCCTTGCCTCTTTGAGTTTTTTGTTCTCCTCAGCGACGGGCTCCATCCTCTTTATCATCTGGCGGTGCTGCTCGGCAGTCCAAGTTATCTCCTGCAAATGTACAATAACAATGTCAAAATCCAATTCCCAACGGCAAAGAGGAGTATTCTAGACACAGTACTAACCTTAATCTGCTTTGTCACCCCGGCAAGGGCAGTCTCTAGTCTCCTAAACTCCCTGGTGGTGTCCTCCTCTTCGACAATTACAATATCATCGCCGCGCTTATGGAGGATTCGAACAGGTTGGGGTCAAGGTTCATCACGCTTGATCTCCTCCACCTCGTCCTCCTCTGCTACAGCCAGAGGCACCACCTGGGGGCTCAGTGGCTGGATAGTGGGTCTGACCATGCCCTCTAACGCCTTGGGGAGCGCCGTTTGCTCCTTCGGCACTGCAAGATTCTCCGTTCCAGATTCCGGCGCGACACTGGTAACTATAGCTTCTACTACAGAGGTCCTGGCGGTGCCTGCCGTTGCCAAGGGTGTAGTCGCTGACTCGTTCACCGTCGACGATAACTATTCGTCGTCTCCAAGTCTGCCAACGGCGGTAGTTGGCTCCCCCTCGTGCTGACTGGCACCCGAGGACTCCAGGATGGGGTCC
The DNA here is from genome assembly GCA_904845875.1 of Miscanthus lutarioriparius. Taxonomy (NCBI): domain Eukaryota; kingdom Viridiplantae; phylum Streptophyta; class Magnoliopsida; order Poales; family Poaceae; genus Miscanthus; species Miscanthus lutarioriparius. The sequence continues at coordinate 40,064,013 of CAJGYO010000011.1, read as the reverse complement.
ACCGGCATCCCCTCCGTCCTGGAGCCAGCCTTCGGCGGCTCGTCAGTTTGGACGGGTGGGACTAGATCCATCTGACGCCTTGCACTGCATCAAGTCAGTTCGTCAGTCACCACAAAAGTTAAGAAACTACAGCACAGTAACTCCGAGACAACGATACTTACGGTTTGGTCTGTTGGTTTAATTTTTTGAACCGACGGTGCCTGCCTGAGCCCCCAGGCGCATCCTTGGGGTCGACCCTTGTGCTGTGCGGGGGAGGTCTCAGCTCCTCCACAATCAACCTCTGTTCCGCCTGCCGCTCTGGGGCCCTCTCCACCTATTGCTCTAGGTTCACCTTCGCCTGTCGCTTGGGGACTCCCGTCGCTTGCACCGCAGGGACTCCCGTTGCCTGCTGTGCGGGAACTTCCCTCACCCGCTGCTCGGGGACTTCCCTCGTCTATGGCTCAGGGACTTCTTCGCCTCCCCTTGATTGATCCCTCGTGCGCGTGCTACGCGGAGGCTCCTTCACGCTCGGTGGAGGAGCCATCTGAACTTCGTCATCATTAGACCAGTCGAACACAACGGTCCTCCGTATTCGAGTGGTCTGATCATCGCCAAGCGAGATGCCGCCTGGTTTGAGGGGAGCAGCAGCCACCGTTTTCCTCTTCTTCTGGGTTGGCTCATCTGTCGCTGCCCTCTTCCCTCGTGTTTTCTCCAACACCGGGGGAGGACTCTCCGTCCGACCAGCATCCATACCTCCGGACTTTGAAGAAACACCGATGGAACTTTCTTCAGGTTGAGCCGGCGGTCAGGCATCCACTGCTAGTGGCCAATCACCCTTCGGCACACTTGAAAAGTACACCACCCTATCCTGCGAGTGGATCTTCGCATAAGTAAATCAGTCTACTGCTCATCAATGACAAAGGATAAAAAGCATCAGGAATGTACAACTTGCTTGGTCTGACACTCTTGCTTGGTTGTATCGGTAGCTATGTGAGGGATGTAGGAGGGCTAACCCCAATTGCAACATAGGTGGTTGCACATACTTGCTTCAGATTTGGATTTGGGTGCGCATTCCTATCGGATGGGTGCATAGAGGCAGAGTTGCGGTAAGTACCTTGCATTTAATTGCTATATGTGTTACATTTACTGCATGCACAATGTGAAATGCTTAGAATTGTTTTGTTTTTTAGGCTTGGACACATGGTGACTGTTGTCCCCCTGTATGCTACCTTTGGACGGTGTCGGCGCAAAAATGTGGCGATGCGCCTGACACACTGCAAGCCGAAATGATCTGGGCAGAGTTAACCCAGAGATCTGCTTGGCTTCAACACAGGACCGGTCGATCCTAAAAATCCAGAAGGCGTGCCAGTCAATTTGACCTACAATTGACAAGGAGGGAAAATTTTAACAGTAATTTAGGGTGGACCATGCCGGTTTTGCCCAAGCAGCTCCAAGTATGCTGCTTCGGGAGCAGCCAAACAGGGGAATCGACTAAATAGCCGATACGAGAAGAAATCGACTGTTTAGGGACTGTGATGCTCGTGGGTCATGATTGATTTATAATAACAAGTACAATACACCCAGATATAAGTAATATAAAGAAACATCATTAGCTAGATGGTTATAACCAGTGTAAAGCATTGAGCCGATAAGTTTAACGAGAAGGGATATAACATACGAACAAATTGATTGTCTGGTACAAATGGATCTTCAAACGCTCTGAATCTAATCTGTTACCATCAGCAGTGAGGTTCGACCGTATCAATGCAGCTATGATAATGATAACAAACTAAAGCAAAAGAATCCATACAACCATCTATATATTGACAGGCTCATGAAAGCGTGTCATATATGTGAAAGCACAGGAGAATCGGCTAAAATAGCCGATGCATACATAGCAAACAAACAGAGTACATATCTCGACCATGAACAAAACCACTAATCGATAATCTCTAACCCAAAGTCTTACCAGTGATGTTCGACCGGATCGATGCAACTATGGTAGTGTCATTAGGTTAGATCTCATTAACTAGTGAGTTTATTCAGGATTGAAACATGTCTTTGAATGCATACTACGTTTGATTGGAATAGAGATAAAACAACCGATCTAGCAGAATCAAGTCATCAATCATAAGATTCAAAGCATGACTAGACTAGAAGACGACCAATTGTGATGATATGATGCCGATCTATCTCTATCTCAATCAGGTGATTTGTTATAATTAATGGAACATTAATTATAACAAGATCGATAACTTATGAATCAGCCAAAAAAAGCAAGGAAAATCTTACAAATCTTAGCAGATTCGATAACTTGTGATATTGTATTAAACAACAAGTCATTTAACACAAGACCAATAACTTTGATCTATATTATGATTCGTAAGAGATCAATCAGCTGATGCAGCCTTACAAACAATGATACAGATCGATAACTAACTTATATTATACTCGTAAAAGATCAATCGGCTGATGCAGCTTTACAAGTATGATATAAGTCATGACGGTACTCACAAACAAGTAGGAGGTAGATTGGTTGATGCAGCCCTACTTGTTGAAGAACTCATTGAGATCTATAGTACTCCTACTCCTAAGGGTTGGCGTAAAGCCGGAAAGGTAATTGTATTGATTGATTGTGTGTGTTTACAATAGCCGGGGTCCAATATTTATATCGGGAACCCAAACATGAATTCTACTCAAATACGACTCATTACAATTCTTGGAATAAAAGAAAACATTCCTAACTTAAGATAACTTGGACCCTAATCTTTTCCTTTTTATAGAGTCCAACATACTTTCCCCGACACCATCCGTACGTAGTTAATTGACGTTGTCTATAAAATAGCTGATTCCGACACTGCATCAAAACCAGCCGATATCGATTCTCATCTGATCGATTCCTTGATGATACAATCTTAGATACTTCAAGTTCCCATGTTCTCTCTGCTAAATTTTGGTGTAAACACATGCCCCCCAATTTTGGGATAAAAATAATTTTATTCCAAAATTACCACATCTATACCCCCGATGGGTCCGTAGTCATGGGTAGAGAACCTTGATCTGGGGCCTACTATCTGTTACCTCCACCAACGTCCTCGCCTGCTTATGAGCCCACATTTTAAAGCTTCATAAGAGCACTATAAATGAACCCAACAACTCAGTTATGTTTTTCTTCTACTTGCCTCCTCGAGTGCCCTTGGCTTTGCTAGACCCTCCATGGTCTAGTCCCTTACTATAAGGGTCTTGAGTGGTTAGAAGAATTCTTGTGCATAGGGCGATTGTGTCGCTCATTTCAACGCCTTGTCGAGCAAGAGGATCAACTGTTGTGGTTAGAAGAATTCTTGTGATATCACCTGAGTCTTCTCACCATCAGCACAGAGCTATTCTAGTGTTTGCAAGGGTTCAAATGTGTGGACACCTTCCCCATGTTCGCTCTATCAAATGCCCGTGCTGAGAAATCAGTGGGATATATGGGCATCCTCTTAGTAGGCCGGTCTCCTTTCTCCCCTAATGCTACTTCCATCATTGGGCTGATATGATTTGGTCCATGATGCCCTTCGGCCTTGTGGGGGATCCGGACTCCCTTCAATCCAACAAAGTCCTACTAGGTCGAACATCGGTTAATGTAAACCTTTTGTATTAATCCTGTGGTATCTATAATTATGGTAAGCAATAAGTCTGAATCTGTTGTGCTTCCGTGAACTGTTCCGTGAATTTTCGGAGTGTTGATCCTTTCCATAACTAACTTCAATTCCATAACCCTGACAAAGTCTATCTTTTCATCTCCCGGGCTATATATGCGGGACATGGTTGTGGATTGAAAAACAACCTACTTTGTCCCAAACCTTCTATGTCTTTGGTGCGATTTGCTTTCTAATAGGCTCGAAGATATGGAGAACGGTAAGAGGTCTGCTGAAGAGGCCCTTGATGAGTCTGTGCCACCACACCAGCATCTTCGTCACCAGGTGAATGCAACCCATGATTTTGGGCGGATGGACTTTCATCTGAACACGCTGCAGGACGCTCTCACCATCTTGGAACATAGGGCCAACTCCATTCAAGCGAGCCTAGCCGAGGCCAAGGCCAGAATCATGGGTGAGATATCCACCCCAATTCTCTATTCTTTTAGTTTTGTCTTCAAGATCTTGATTATCCCTTCTTTGAACCCATTCAGACCTATCAGTCCAGTTGGAAAGCCTTCGATCACCTGCAGAGTATGTGGCAGGATTTGCCAATGCCAGGAGCGCCGTGCCGGTGGTTCGCTTGTACGATGTCCCAAACTGCATCAAAGAAGTTGCCCTTCACTGTGTTCGTCATGGCACTGGCCGTTGCGCAAACCCACTCTAGTCACGAGCTTCGACTTCTTCCCCATGGTTTTCCAGCCACTGACCATCCTGAGGACCATGAGTGCCTGGTCAAAGACTTCTTCAACACTGCCAACTCCATAGCCCTTGCTTCCCAGGCCGAAGACATTGTGAACGAAGTGTTCCCCGGCTCTTAGTTTGTAATAGGAGAAGCTAGCAAATAATCTTTTCGTTTGAAGTGACTTCCCTTTTTGCCCTGGCCTCATGCTTTGCAAAAGCACGAAGCCAATCACAATCAAAACCTTGCAATCATTGGCTGTTAAGCTCTTTCAACTTCTAATATGCCGCATTTTAGCTCTGATTTTTCCAAGGAAGAATGGTTGCATGCCCACACACCAGTTTGTAAGGAGAGCAATTATTCAGCCTGTTGTGTGTCTCCTTGAGGCTAAGTAAAATAGCCGTTTTAGATTAGCCGATTTCGATTCCTGATTCGATCTGACTCGATTAAATCTAAAAACGGCTCTCATGGTAAAACCTTTCAAATTCCTTCTCAGTCATCAATCGCCGCATTTTCCCTTAGTACTGGCAGAACGACGCTCCCTCTTCCATTAATTGGGCTTGCCTTTGCATATTCCAAGATATCGATCATCCCGTCTCCGTGGCTATAAATATCAGCCAAGGGCTTTGGCTTCAAACACATGTACACTTGCAACTGCTTCTATTCTCTGCGCTTCTCCGCCTTCACAAACCCTATAGCAGTTCCTTTCTCCTTTCATAATCTAGACAAGCACCCATGGTAGGAGAGGATCTCCGCAGCAAGCGCGCAGCGGAACATCTCCCGAAGGAGGAGGTCTCGGTCGGCCAGTGGCTTTGCTGCATGAGGTAAGACTGAATGCTTCTGTCCATAGCAAGAATCATCTATTAATGCATCTGCAGGTTCATCCTCAGTGACAGCCTCTGGCCACTTCCTTCCAAGGCCAGCGAGCCTTCTACCGCCGCATCTGCTGCTGCCACACCGGATTCATCGTCGAACTCCTCTGATTCCTACAACGACGACGATGCCCATAGTTTCCTTCGGTAGTGGAGGGCGGCCCAGGACCATTACTCCGAGGCAACTCCGGAGAACGGTCAGCTTGAGATCTGCCTCGGGGCCTCTCAAGCCACCCTCCTCATCGCCGAGGAAGAGTCCAGCGCTGCTCGGGCGCCGCTGGCCGAGTCTGATGCCATGGTGGCGGGTAAGATGAACTCCAAGAAAACCCTTATTTCAATTTCCACTGTCCTTGTCTTGATAACCCCTTTGTTTCTGTAATTACCAGCCCTGATAGTACAGTTGGAGAACCTCCAACTGGCGGCAAACGTGGCTACGGCAGCCATCAACGCCCGGGGCCCTCTCTTCAACAACCGCCTGTACAACATCCTGGCGCGCGTATAGGAGATTGCCCTCCATGGCATTCACCACGGCAGGACGGTGGCCCTGGCCACAGTGCAGGTCTAGACCGGGCATGATCTCCGCACCATGGGGCCAGGCTTCCCGATGCCGACGACCCTGACATGCTCAAGGACCTGATCGAGGACTTCGAAGATGCTGCAGCGGCCATCGTGGACATCACCTCAGCCTAGGACGTTATAAATAGAGTGTTTGATTAGCTTGTACCTAGGATAAACTGATCAATGAATGAAATCTTTGTTTTTCTATGATCGCGGCTCAGCGAATTTTCTACAATATCTTTGTGTACATTGTGATTGTCTCTGTGTTTGTTTTTGCTCTATAGGTGATACATATCCTATTAGCTTTTACCCCTTCGGGTCTATTTTTTTTAACTAGAGACGATACCCTTCTGGTACCGGCTATTAGAGCTGATGACCGAACAAATTGGTTGTCAGGTATTAACCCGGACACTAGGATAATATTTCTTTAGATATTTTCCATTGATCGCTCTGTCAAACTCCTCTTCCCCTTCTAGCATTTCCAAAATATAAGCATTGCTAGGCGCACAACATTTCCGATAAGAACCTTCCCAATTAGGTGACCATTTGCCAAACTTGCTGTCCTTAAACCCAATCGACAATTTTACTTTCTAGACTAATTCTCCTTCACTAAACTGCTTGTTCTTGACCTTTTTGTTACAATGCCTTGCAACCCTTAACTTATTGGCTTCAATATTCTCAAGAGCACGCAGCCAATGACAACTTAAATCCTCTAAATCATTCATCATTAGATTCTTGTAGACTTCAGCCGTCAAATCATTCTGTAATGTAACACGTCTTGATCTAGTCTGGATTTCCCAAGGAAGAACTGCATTATGCCCATATACTAACTCATAAGGCAATGATTTAATCAATCCATGGCAAGCCATCCTATATGCCCACATTGCCTCATTGAGTGTTAAGTACCACTTCCTTAGTTGCTCCTCAATTTTCTTCTTAATCAATTTAATCATAATTTGATTGGACGCATCTGCCTGGCCATTAGCCTGAGCATAGTAAGGAGAAGAAATTAATAACTTAATTCCTATACTGGTAGCAAAATCTCTGAACTCTTCTAATGTAAACATTGTCCCCTAATCAGTAGTAATAGTTTGAGGAATTCCAAAACGATACACAATATGTTCCTAGACAAAATCAACCATACTCTTTGAGGTTACCGTCTTCAAAGGAATCGCCTCAACTCATTTGGTAAAGTAATCTATTGCTACCAATATGAACTTATGTCCTTTACTTGAAGGTGGAAAATCTGGCCAACTAAATCAATTCCCCAACCTCGCAATGGCCATGGTTTAATTATTGGATTCATAGCCGATGCAGGCGATTTCTGAATATTATCAAAACATTGAGAATCCTAACACCCCTTGCAATATTCAAAACAATCTTCTAGTATTGTTGGCCAAAAATATCTAGACCTGTGAATAATCTATTTCATCTTATAAGTCGATTGATGAGCTCCACATATCCCTTCATGTACTTCACCCATCAACACTTTAGCTTCTTCTTGATTTAAGCATTTAAGCAACACCCCATCGACTATCTTGTAATATAGCTGATCATCTAACAAAACAAACTTAGTCAATTTATACCTTAGTTTCCTAGTAACCTTCTGTGATGGATTCTTAAGGTAATCGGCTATTTCGACACTTCAATCATTAGTCAAGGTTTCACCGCTTAGGATCTCTCGGAACACTCGATAACCTGATGTACTCTGAGCTAACCAATTAGCCTCTTGATTCTGTGCTCTTGGAATATGATGAAGAGAAATATGGGGAAACTCCTTGAGTAACTTCTGGCATTCATCATAGTATCCCCTCAGAATACCATCTTTACACTCATATAGGCCGATCAACTGATTAATAACTAACTATGAATCTCCAAATATTTTAATTGACTCGGCCTTTACTTCATGAAGAAGTTGAAGTCCCTTAAGAATAGCTTCATATTCTGCTTGATTGTTGGTAGTCACTGGTTTAATTGGAAAAGCAAACTCAAAACTTGCCCCCCGAGGTGAAACAATAACAATACCAATGTCACCACCTTGCTTGCACGAGGACCCATCAAAGAACAATGTCCAAGGTATTAGTTCTACATAGCCAATACTTGGTTTATGATGCTGAGTAATAAAATCGGCTATTACTTGCCCCTTGACTGCTTTAGCCAATTCGTACCTCAAGTCAAATTTCGATAATGCAAGAATCCACTTTCCCATCCTCCCATTTAATATTGGCATTGATAACATGTGCTTGATCACATCAGTCTTAGAAACAACTGTACACTCAGCCGATAATAAGTAATGTCACAACTTAGTGCAAGAGAAATATAAGCATAAGCATAACTTTTCAATAGGAGAATATCTTGTTTCTAGATTCAAAAGCCTTCTACTTAAATAGAAAATAATTCATTATTTTCCTTCAAACTCTTGCATTAAGGTTACCTTGCTAAGGAGGGACCAACATAGGTGGACACCTTCATATATTCTTTTATCTCCTCCAACGCCTTTTGTTGTACGTCACCCCCATTTAAATTCTTGATCACTTTTCAACTTCAACAAAGGAGAAAATGACAGAACCCTTTTTGACAAATTTGAAATAAACCTTCTGATAAAATTAATTTTACCAAGCAAAGATTGTAACTCTATTTTAGTAGTCGGGGGCACTGCCTCATCAATTGCTTTCATACTTTTCTGACCAATTTCAATTCCTCTCTCGTGAACCATAAAACCCAAAAATTATCTAGCTGATACTCCAAAGGCGCACTTATTAGTATTCATCTTTAAACCATATTTTCTGGTTCACTCTAGAGTCTCCCGCAAATCAGCTAGATGTCCTTTATACCCATTTGATTTTACCACCACATCATCAATGAAGATTTCAACAATCCTGCCGATCAACTTATGACAAATATAATTGATCGCCCTCTGATAAGTTGCACCAGCATTCTTCAAACCAAAGGTCATCACAACCCATTCAAACAAGCCGATTGTGCCAGGGCACCTAAAAGTTGTTTTTGCTATGTTTTTCTCAGCCATAAAAATTTGATTATATCCTGCATTGCCGTCCATAAAACTAATAACCTTGTACCCGGCTGCTGCATCTACCAACATATCAGCTATTGGCATCGGATAACCATCCATGGGTGTAGCCTTGTTCAGATCTCTAAAATCAAAGCAAACTCTTAACTTTCCATTTTTCTTATATACAGGAACAACACTCGATATCCACTCTACATAACGACACGGTCGGATAAATTTCGCTTCTAGTAATCTTTCAGTCTCCTTTTTTATATCATCAAGAACATTTGGGTTAAATCTCCTCGGAGCTTGTTTAAATGGCCGATATCCAGGTTTGATTGGCAACCGATGCTCAACAATTGATCGATCTAGACCAGGCATCTCATAATATTCCCAAGCAAAACAATCTTTAAATTCCTTTAATAAATCTATCAACTCTCACTTATACTCAGGATCCAGCTTAGAACTTACAAACGTCGGCCTAGGCCTATCTCCAGAACCAATATCTATCTCCTGTAATTTATCGGCTGGCGTAAAGCTATGTCCTAGTTTATTATATGTACCATCTATTGGATTATCCATTAAAATAAACTCTCAGAGCCGACTACTTGGATCAGCTGTTGGCTTTCATCATTGATTTTAATGAAGCCTCCTTCCCATCGCTTGCTAGAAAAACACTCGAAAACTTTCAGTTCCCAATACATTGGGTCAGCTGTTGCTATACTCACAGAATCATCAGCATGAACCAGCTCAACATCATCTCCATGCCACTGAATCAAGCATTGATGCATAGTCGATGGTACACAACAATTTGCATGAATCCAATCATGACCAAGGAGTAAACTGTATGAACCCTTTCCATCAATGACAAATAATGTAGTGAGCAAAGTCTTACTTCCAATTGTCAGTTCAACATTTATTGCCCCCTGGTCTTGGATGCATTACTCCCAAAATCCTTAAGCATCATGTCAGTCTCAATCAAATCTCCTGGTCCCTTACCAAGCTTGCGAGAAGTAGTATAAGGCATAAGATTAACAGAAGCACCTCCATCCACCAATTTTTTGCTCATCGGCTTCCCATCAACAAAACTTTTAACATATAAAGCCTTCAAATGGCGATGCTTAACTGGCTTATCAAATATAGCTTGATGTATCACTACCAATTTGGCAACCATCTCCTCATATTCCGATTCATCAAAATCTGAATAGACTTCTTGATCTGCTGGAGCTCTAAATTCTGACGGTAAAAGAAAAGTCATTTGAATATTAGCCGATGGTTGACCCTTATTGGTTGTTTGTTTAGCACGCCATATTTGAGGTTTACCAGATTTCTGAACCTCTTCCAACTCTCTAATCCTTAGGCGTTGTACCCTTCTTTTCTGACTTCTTGTTAAACCTCCTGGACACCATTGCCCTTCCTGCCAAACATATTTTTCCTCATCACCTTCTTCTTCATAATCAGCCCAATTTTTGTCAACAACTCGCTTCCCAAGTCAATCATGAATACTTCTATTTTTTAAGTGTCGATCCATATTATCATGATGATACTTACTTCAAGCATGGATAGACCGGCGGTTGGCTTGAGATTGTCTAAACTCCCAATATTGTTTACTACACTCTGGGCAATTATTTCTAATAGGCAATTTAAAACCTTCATTCCAACAATGTCTAAAGAAAGGACAATTCCAATGTGAGTCGGCTTATTTTCTTTCATACCTCTCCTCTTCTTGTTGACGCTGGTATTCTTTCTCTTCTAAGCAACGCTGATAATCCTTTTATTTCTGCAACTGCCATTTATTCAACAAAATTTGAGATGTAACACGCGGCCTCATCGCCCCATTTCTTGACGTCTCTCCCTGCTCAAATTGGCTCTTTTGTTGGTCACAACGCCTTTTAATTTCTCTATATTCATTAGCCGATATTTGCATCTCTGGATCAACTGTTCTAGTTTCTTTTGCTCTAGGTGATGTTAGGATTTTAGTCTTCCCTTTGAGCAACTTAGCATCAACCATATTTTGATCTCTTGGGAAAGGATTATCATCAACTTTCATCTTTCGAGGTGTATCAAATTTAAGCTTCCCTTGCTGAATAGCCCTCTGTATATGTTGCCAGAAAATTCTGCACTCATTAGTAGAATAAGAAGTAGCGTTATGAAATTTGCAGAACTTCTTATTCTTCAACTGATCAGGAGGTAATATACTATGATTGGTGGGCAATTTGATCTGTCCTTTTTCAAGCAAGAAATCAAAAGGCTTGTCTAATTTTGTGACGTCAAAATCATAACTTTCTTCAACTCCTTTTTGCCAAGGATTCGGCACCATCACTATCTTCTTACCCGAATTCCATTCAGTTACAGCAATCTCCTCTTCTTCATCATCCTCACCATCATCATCAACTAAATATGGATTATAAGCTTCAACAATTGTTGCATTCTTCTAGAATCGGGTATCCTGCGCATATTCTGGAATTGGCTATTAAGTGCTGCCACCCGTTGAGCCAACTAGCCTAAATTGTCAAACTCTTGCCCAAGCAGTTTTTCTCTCCATGTTGGCAACATTCCTTGAATAGCCAAAGCAGCTAGTTGATCATTAGTCAGATTCAATGAAAAGCACAAATTTCTAGTTTCTCAGAACCTCTGAAGAAACTTAGCACTCGATTCATTAGTTCTTTGCCTTATGGTCGTTAAATCTACGATTTTCTTTTCTCATGTCCTAGTATAGAAATATGTATAAAATTTCTTCTCCATGTCAGTCCAATTAGCAATAGAATTAACTTGTAACGATGAAAACCAGGTGAAAGCTGGTCCTGATAGGGACAAAGAGAAGAAACAAACTCGATGAGCTTCTTCAATGGATGCTTCACCCAACTGAGTAAGATATCAACTGACATGTTCTATTGTACTTATACTATCTTGACCAGTGAACTTAGCAAATTCTAGAAGCCTGTAGTTCGTAGGAACAGCAACCAAATCATACCACTCTGGATATGGATGTTTGTACAAAAAGGTCTGCCCTTTTAGTTTTACCGAATGGATTCTTCACCATTTCATTTACTCTTAGCAACAACTCATCAGCATTTGAATTTGGATTTCTTTGCAATTACTGACCCATCTGCGGATTAAAATTTTGGGTACCTTGATACCCTGGATTTGGAATCATATGAAGGGTATTATAATCTGTGCCATAACGATATCCTTGTGGAATCTCTATCTGTTGAGTCTTTTGCTGATTTGCTGCTTGAAGTCTCTGACTGTAAATGTTGGGATCTGTATCTCTACGAATCCTTTGAACTGATGGGTTATTTTTTGAGCCGATGGCAGTATTTGGCCTGATGTGCCAAAATTAACCATTTGATTCTGAACTTGCCCTGTCGGCTATTGCACATGCTGTACTAATGATCCAGGATTATTTTGTATTTGATTAGTAGTAGTACCCTGAACTTGCTTAGATGAGCTCTGAACTACCTGGACATTATCATTGCCAGCTAGTGTTGCTTCTTGATGGCTAGTACCGGCTTGATTAGTCCCCTGAGTCGACGGATGTGGAATGTTGTAATAAGCTGGTCCAATCTGATCAATTGGATATCCATGAAATACCTCCTTCATGGTATTGTGGAATGTGTTCAAGAAAGCTGTATTATGGTTCAACATGACATCATGAACATATTTGTTGACAACATCTACAAAGAAACATCTATCATCAGCTTCATCTGTATCTGACTGCTCATGTATTAGAACTCTTGGTAGTGGATATTTCTGAACAACTTTATTATCACGTGTCTTGGTGTAGGACAACAAACACTTGTTCTAAAACTCTTCTATAGCTTTACTAATGACATCTTTATCTTCATCAGGTAAGTCTTTATAAGGCACTATAAGAATGTCCCTATTGTTGTGAGCTGCCATGACGATTGTGGTGTCCCACCGGGCGTGCCAAAACATGTGTAAGCGCAAAAATGTGGTGATGCGCTTGACACATGCAAGCCAGAATGATCTAGGCGGAGTCAACCCAAATATCTGCTTGGCTTCAACACAGGACTGGTCGTTCCTGAAAATCCCGAAGGCGTGCCAGTCAATTTGACCTACAATTGACAAGGAGAGAAAGTTTTATCAGTAATTTAGGGTGGAACATGCCGGTTTTGCCCAGGCAGTTCCATGTATGCTGCTTCGGGAGCAGCCAAACAGGGGAATTGACTAAATAGCCGATACGAGAAGAAATCGACTGTTTAGGGACCGTGATGCTCGTGGGTCATGATTGATTTATAATAACAAGTACAATACACCAAGATATAAGTAATATAAAGAAACATCATCAGCTAGATGGATATAACCAGTGTAAAGTATTGAGCCCATAAGTTTAACGAGAAGGGATATAATATGCGAACAAATCGATTATCTGATACAAATGGATCTACAAACGCTCTGAATCTAATCTGTTACCATCAGCAGTGAAGTTCGACCAGATCGATGCAGCTATGATAATGATAACAAACTAAAGCCAAAGAATCCATAAAACCATCTATATATTGACAGGCTCATGAAAGCGTGCCATATATGTGAAAGCACAGGCGAATAGGCTAAAATAGCAATGCATGCATAGCAAACAAACAGAGTATATATCTCGACCATGAACAAAACCACTAATCAATAATCTCTAACCCAAAGTCTTACCAGTGAGGTTCGACCAGATCGATGTACCTATGGTAGTGTCATTAGATTGGATCTCATTAAGTAGTGAGTTTCTTCAGGATTGAAACATGTCTTTGAATGCATACTATGTTTGATTGGAATAGAGATAAAACAACCGATCTAGCAGAATCAAGTCATCAATCATAAGATTCAAAGCGTGACCAGACTAGAAGATGACCAATTGTGATGATATGATGCCGATCTATCTCTGTCTCAATCAGGTGATTTGTTATAATTAATGGAACATTAATTATAACAAGATTGATAACTGGTGAATCAGCCAAAAAACAGCAAGAAAAATCTTCCAAATCTTAGCAGATTCGATAACTGGTGATATTGTATTAAACAAGTTGTTTAACACAAGACCGATAACTTTGATCTATATTATGATTCGTAAGAGATCAATCAGCTGATGTAGCTATACAAATAATGATACAGATCGATAACTAACTTATTATATTATACTCGTAAAAGATCAATCGGCTGATGCAGCTTTACAAGTATGATACAAGTCATGACGGTACTCACAGACAAGCCAGGGGTCGATCGGTCGATGTAGCCCTACTTGTTGAAGAACTCGTCGAGATCTATAGTACTCCTACTCCTAAGGGTTGGCATAAAGTCAGAAAAGTAATTGTATTGATTGATTGTGTGTGTTTACAATAGCTGAGGTCCAATATTTATACCGGGAACCCAAACATGAATCCTACTCAAATACGACTCATTATAATTCTTGGAATAAAAGAAAACATTCCTAGCTTAAGATAACTTGGACCCTAATCTTTTCCTTTTTCTAGAGTCCGACATATTTTTCCCGACGCCATTCGTACGTAGTTCATTGACGTTGTCTGCTGATGTTGTCTATAAAATAGCCGATTCCGACACTGCATCAAAACCAGTCGATATCGATTCTCATCTGATCGATTCCTTGATGATACAATCATAGAAGCTTCAAGTTCCCACATTCTCTTTGCTAAATTTTGGTGTAAACAGACAGGAATTAAGTCAGTTCGGGGTAAGCCGCAACAGCGCTACGTTCAATACTCCAATGATTTGGATGTTTTAACTCTGAATCAGGTTCATTCTACCACCGAGGCTTCCATTCTTTTTCTTCATAAAGTATCAACAAGGCCATGTACTAATAACACATGTTACAGGTTGAATGGGATCCATATGACAGGCGAGACATACGGGAGTTGAACATGGCCCCATATGTTGAGGCTGAGAAGGTGCTGTGGCGATCCAATGTAGCGATGATCTTCTACTATGTTGTCGAGCACCACTTGCCCCAAAGAGTGATGAAGCAGTTTGGTAGGAATCAAAATTTTCCTCTACAGCACGAGTCAACAACCCATCAGTTGCATGAGTAAGCTGGACTTTGCATGTATCATGACTCACCATTGCATCCATCGTACAAGGCCTCAAAATGTAACATGTGTCGTCCTTGCAGGATTTCGAGGAGGAAAAGGTTCGGTGGCAATGACTCGCTTGTGAAGCATCAAAAGTATGTGCAAGAGTGGGAAGCTAGAGAGGATGGAACCGACTAATGGGGCTCACTGTGTGACCAATGATTACCATGAGTACCTGGCGTGGCTTCACAGGTCATCAAGAATCACTAGGTATCCACCAGCCTCGAGCATTCCAATTGATGAACAAGGGAGTGACGACGAGGACCCGTATGATGTGATGACAAGGACAAGTGTGCAGTCACAGAGAGCGCCACTTGAGAACTACATGGTAAGCGTTTGAATTGAACTATGCCTTCACGCAGCTTAACTTGAAAAGTACGTCGTAATGATGAATATGCATGAACTCTAGGAAACTCAGCTAGCTCACCTTTCCAATGAGGCCGGAGTTTACCTTGGACGTGCAATAGGGGTCGAGAATTCAAACCTTGAAGAATTTGCCAACGTAATACCCCTATGCCTATGTATTTGAACTATACCCGGAACGATATGTAACCACTTCTCATTTGAAATGAACATGTTTGCAGAAAGTGTTTACATCCTGTCAACGCATGGCTCACAACTTGAGTTGCATGAGAGCCGAAGAAGTACAAGTGCCACCTCTCGCATCCCAAGGACGACAAACCCGTACAAGCCAAAGGGCAGCGATTGAGAGACCGGAGAGCTCCCGTGCAACATGTAGGGATGATGAAGACGACGACGATGGAGATGATGATGACATCAATGATCCAAAGTTTGACCAAGACAAGCTGACGGGTTCCCAACTTGCTGATGCTCCTCAAGGTACACAAACTCAGGTGCGTGTTTCATTACCAAGTAGTACATGAGGTTGTATTTCATATCGATGACCAACATCATTGATATTTTGTGAATATGACTACCACTTTACTATTTCCTCATGTTACTTCTTTGACATTGTATATGTTTTGTGTAGAGTTCGTCCCAACGCCCATGACGAGGTGAAGGAAGAAACATGCGACCACGTGCCTGTGACAGCTTGAACATCGGCAGTCCTAATCTCCTTGTGACAAATCCAGGCCACCGACGTCGTCCTCGACAACCCTTCATGCCTAACCCCTAATCCCATCTATCAACTACGTGCATGCTTTGTGAACTATGTGCCTCTTTTGTGGACGATGGTACGACTACATGGTTCTTTGGTGCACTATGTTCTAAATGCTAGATTTCTGAACTATGTGGACTATGTGAAGTATGTTGGTCATGTATGAACTGTGGAGTATGTGAACTATGTTGGTCATGTGGATGTGAACTATGGAAAATGTGGACTATGTCATTTGTGAAGTATGTGTATGATATTTGTTTCATGTTTGAATTATATGTGCAACTGTAAGTATGGAAGTGTGGGAAGGATGGGAAAAAATTCACTACACACAGGTCTGTCGCGCCAGTGCCAATGGTGCGATAGCCTAAACGCACACTGTGAAAATGACTGTCGTGCCTGAGTCACTAGCGCAACAAGCCTATCATGTCAGCCCTGATGGCGCGATGAGAAGGCAGTGGCCAGGCCAAACCATTTTGTTCCAGAGTGCTCGTTAGCGTGGCAGTGTCACGCTAGTGAGCCAAAGAAACCAGAAAGGTTTGGCCTAGGTGCCCACTCCCCGTCGCGCCACCAAGGGTGGCGCGGCAGTCCTGGCAAACTTCGTCTACGACAACATGGTTTTCTATAACCAATTTTGTCGAACTGTTTATTCATGTTTTTGAAACCTAAATCCACCATTTGCAAACATTGCACTTTGTACATGTCCAACATTTCCAAAATCATGAACATTATGTGTTCTTCATGTTTTCAACTAAACTTCAAATTACAAGAATTGTTTACATGAAAAGCACATATGCAAAGATAAACATTGTTCACATTACCATAACACACGATAAGGAGTTCAAAGCATTGTTCGTACAACTCAAGGTCGTCATCATCATCACTTACATAAGTGTGCCATCTAGCATATACAACCACTACTACTAATAGTCTTCCATGTAACATAAAAAAGTACTACCAAATGGCAACCCATGGCCATTTGCAAAATATGTACGGATCTTGCTGCCTTGGCACAAAAGAAGCAGCGCTATCGTACCTGTCTTCCATCTACCATATACAAGACCTACGAAATGCCAAACCTATTGGCATTTGCAAAATATGTACGAATCTTGCTACTTTGGCACAAAAGAAGCAGCGCTATCGTACCTGTCTTCCATCTACCATATACAAGACCTACGAAATGCCAAACCTATTGTCATTTGCAAAATATGTATTGCACCTTGTAGCTGTTGAGACACTACTCATGGTCATCACCATCGTCATGGTCATCGTCATCGTCATCATCATCGTCATCGTCATCCTCCTCCTCCATGGGTGTGAGGATATGGCCGTCGTTCGGTAAATTATCGGGGACTACAAGAACAAAACAATGTCTCATTGCCAACAATTATAAGAAGATGCACAAGTCAAAACAAATTTCTAAATTAATTACTCACATAAGCGATGCAAATGCCTATGGAAAAAGGCCATCTCCCTCTTATCCTCGGCCTCCTTAAAGTCATAGGCCTCCTTGTTTTGTCGCCAGAAGCTCATCAACTCGGCCTCGTTATTGTAAAAACTCAGTTGTCGACCGGTCACTCGAGGAAAGTCCTCTAAAATCCTGTTGTGGGTCTTCCATGATGGCATCTCTACCCCGTACCTCATCCTCACCTCCATCTGCTTCTCCTCCCGCATCCAATGCTTGCTCTCTTTTTGGAGTGGCAAATGTATCTTCAGCGTCTCCACTAACTCTCCACGACCAGTGAAGTCCTCCCAATCGCATGTCCTCCCTACCTAAGCAAACACAAAGCGATGCGCAAACAAACCGGTGGCCTATGTTTATGTAGTAACTTCACCGGTTCAGTCAGCTTACCCATAACTCAGACGGCCCTCCATAAGCATTGCCACAGTAGTATCCGTATCCTAGCTCAGACAGAACAACTCATTCACGAGCCTTGATGCCACACTTGCACTTACAGTCTGGCATCTTTGTGCATGGCCATGGCTTAATGCCTGCTTGAAACTCTGCAAATTCATACTCAGAAGGCCAGTGCAATTTGGGTCTATAGTTGTACTCCTCAAAGTCACAAGATGGGAACCCTCTCTACAAAAAACACATGTTTGAAGTGCAACATTGTATGTGCAAAACGCATACAAGCTTAGAGATAGATTGCTTTCATGAGAAGTCACATAATCTGGCAATCCACAGCGATAGAAGGCAGTGAATGCTCCACGTTGGCTGGGAGTAGTTAGTCGCGCCAGCACTCTACAATGGCATCTAGGAGGATTGGCTAGACGGCGCAAAGCAACATCAACCTTCTCCGCCTCTGTCATTTCTAGAGGGTTCGGTGGCGGCGGAACCCAACGAACAAATTCTGAATATGGAACTCTTCCAAGGGTCATAAAGAAACAACATAATCAATGGATCGAACATTTCATCGCCATCGATCCACTAATAGAAGCTACATCCCTCTAGGTAGGCATCAAGTGTCGGGGGACATCACTTAAGTTGGCAACAGTAGAAAGCATGCCCAGCTGACGCGGGATACCTTGACTGCTTCACAAATGCCGGTAACCCACAGTAACACAACGGTGTTGGCTCTGCTGGTAGGAAAGGATCGATAGCACCATGGTCCTTCTGATGGTGCATGAATTGGTTGTCATTTCGAACCGCCATTGAACCTATTACAAAGTAGTTCAAGAAAGCAAAGATATGAACCAATAATCATGTAAACCAATGAAGCCAAACCCTAAAACAAACTTATTGAATGTAAATGATGTCTATACATACATAGTCCAACTCATCTATACATCTAATCACCACAAAAAACACACTTCGAACAGTGCAACCCATACTTCTGTTTAAACCCAAATGCACTGCCAACCAAAACCCTAATGCACTGCCAACCAAAACCAATCAAAAAAATCATAAAAGTTCAACAAGTACAACATGAACCATAATATATTAGACGTGATTAGCCAAATCAACTTTCATTCAACCAAACGAAAGCCGGTATTACACACAACAGTCTAAACCAGAGCAGTATATAAACATTAACTAAACACAAAAAACAACAGAGGTCAGGGAGTCATACCTCATGCACAAGACCGTTCAAATCTAAAAAGCAAATGCAAACTTGATCAAAGGCAAATAGAGGATGGGAGGAGAAGAGGGACAACATAGGACCAAACTCTCACCTCGAGCTCACCCAGAGTGGCCACAAAGTGAAGGGAGATAGACAAGAGGGAGGAAAAGGGTGGTGGGCCACGGCCTTTATATGGGCCTGTCGCGCTAGCCCGCCTGGCGCGACAGCACTGTCGCGTCAGAGTCGCTGGCGCTATAGGCCGAGGCCCACGCACCACCACACCAGCTACGGTCAACATCGGGTGCCACCGTGGTATCGGGCTTATCAGCGCCAACAGCATGTGGTCTTGACAACAGATAGTCTGTGTCAGCCAACAACTACTGGCGTGACCAAAAGGATCACTTTTGCAAATATTTTTTTTGGGATTAGTATTAAAATATTTATTTAAAAAGGAATACAAATAAAAAAAATCCCCCCCTTTTCTCCTCTTTGTACTCCCTTCGTTCTAAATTATAAGGCATTTCAACTTTTTGAGAGCTAGAGCATCTAATGTTTGACAAAGTTTATAGAGAAAATTACAAAGATTTACGACACCAAATAGGTATAGTATGAAAATATAATAATTAATAATGAATCTAATGTACTTATTTAGTATCATAAATATTATTATTTTATTATATAAATTTGGTCAAACTTTAGATGATTTGACTCTCTAAGAAAGTTGGAATGACTTATAATTTGATATGGAGGGAATTTTTTTATAGCCACACAAGCTTACAAGGAGTTGGTAAGTACAAAGTAAGAAGTGGCTACATTGGGTAGTGATAGTCCTATACAAATGCAAATATAGAGTTCATAAAACAAGTTATATTTTACACTAGCAAAAGCCAATTTCATAAGTTTGGTTTGATTTGGTTGGGGTGTGTTAGGTCTAAAAAATAGTGCAACATCGTGGCAAAGCCAATTTTATGGCCCTGTTCGCTTCTCTTATAATCTGTCTTTTTCAGCTTATTTTTTTAGCCGGAACGGTGTTTTTTTCTCACAATAAATCAGTCGGAACAGTGTTTCGGCTAAGTTTGAATTGATTTGGTTGAGCTGTTGAGGTGTGCCAGGTCTAGACAATAGTTCAAAACCTAGATGACACGTGGGGTCTCTAGTGGCGAAGCCAATTTCATGTTTGATCTGATTTGGTTGGGGTGTGTCAGGTCTAGGTAATAGTGCAACACCTAGAAGACACGTGAGGGCCTCAGTGGCAAGACACTTGGTGGATCCTCTCCCACAAAAAATAAACTTACATCAAGGTGGGTACATGACCCACATATTATATGTTAAACTAATAAGAACATGCTACACTTAGCCAAAAGGCCGAGAAAGGTATGAGTTGCATATTGACTGGCCTCTCCTTTTGCTGCCCCGCCCTGCCTTTACCTTACTCTTGCTAGTCGATGTGGAACTAAAATAGAGTAGTTTTTACTATTTAGTGTCCCGTGATTCTTGTTTTATGGACTGGGCCTGGACTGGGCCTACTTTATGGACTGGGCCTACGAGAGCCCAGCGTGCCACATTGAGCTCCTAGCTTAGGGAATCTCAGTTAGAAACCGTTATACTAGGCCTTTTCCTTTTGTTATCTATACAAGAAATGAAGTTGGATAAATTCGAAATAAAGTTGGATAGATTCTTACGTGAGTTCGTAAAACAATGAAGTTGGATAGATTCTTAACGTGAGTTCGTAAAACATGGTAAATAGATGTATTTCCAGTTAGCATGTTGTTGCTACTACAGTTCCAGCAGCAAAACTGAGTCTGAATGTGAGCACCTAAAGCGTTCCTACTAATGGGATTGTGTTCGAAGAAGTTCAGGAATGCAATACAAAATTCAGTCTGAATCTGAGCTCCTAAAGCGTTCCTACTGATAACCAGGGATGAAAACGGATCGGATACGAACGGATATCACTCATATTATATTTGTTTTCATATTTCTGTTTGGATTCGGATTCGGACACGGATAGCGTTCGGATACATATACGAATACGGATTGACTCGGTTACGGATACGAATAATGAGTATCGAATACGGTATAAATCGGATTCGGAGAAGGTCGGATACAAATATCTATTCGGATATTGAGTAAAAGCAGCATATATATATATATAGCATACGTGCGCAAACCATTACACCACTCTATGAGTCCATAATCCATCTAGATTAAGCCGAAAGACTAAAGAGTAAAGCAATAAATAAGATAAAGATACAGATACATCATACATCAAACATCATACAAGTACCAATCTTCGCGGCATGAGTAGAAATAGCCAAGCTCATGGCTTCATGGGTCTCATGAAGTCATGGTCATGGATTCAAGATCTACAATCCTTATATAGGCCATTTTTTTCATTTGAGAAAGTTTGAACAAAATATAGTTCAAATTTCACAAGTGCGTGACATAGTTTTAAAAAGTCTATATGAGATTCAAGAATTTGTAACTAGTGTTTGATAAAACTTTCTTAAATGGGAAAATGAGCTATGTAACAATTATAGATCTTGCTGAGATGATCAAACTTGGTATTCAGAGTTTTTTCATCTGAGGTCATTTACTGTCTCATTTGAGCAAGTTTGACCAAGTCAAATTTGGTCAAATGAAAAAACAACACTTTGACTCTAGTATTATGAACTCTAAATGACTTCAAATTGAAAAGTTTTGAATACCAAGTTTGTTCAACTCATCAAGATATACAATTGTTGTTTTGGTCAACTTTCCATTTGAGATAGTTTGTACGGTTCAAATTTGTGATTTTTAAATTTCGATGCTTACAAATTAGTTTTGGGAACCCTAGATTATCTCTAATTGAAAAGTTTTGAATACCAAGTTTGTTCATCTCATCAAGATCTACAATCCTTATATAGGCCATTTTTTCATTTGAGAAAGTTTGAACAAAATATAGTTCAAAATTTACAAGTGTGTGACATAGTTTCAGAAAGTCTATATGAGATTCAAGAAGTTGTGACTAGTGTTTGATAAAACTTTCTCAAATGGGAAAATGAGCTATGTAACAATTGTAGATCTTGCTGAGATGATCAAACTTGGTATTCAGAGTTTTTTCATCTGAGGTCATTTACTGTCTCATTTGAGCAAGTTTGACCAAGTCAAATTAGGTCAAATGAAAAAACAACACTTTGACTCTAGTATTATGAACTCTAAATGACTTCAAATTGAAAAGTTTTGAATACCAAGTTTGTTCAACTCATCAAGATCTACAATTGTTGTTTTGGTCAACTTTCCATTTGAGATAGTTTGGACGGTTCAAATTTATGATTTTTAAATTTCGACATTTACAAACTAGTTTTCGGAACCTTATATTGTCTCAAATTGAAAAGTTTTGAATACCAAGTTTGTTCAGCTCATTAAGATCTATAATCCTTATATAGGTCATTTTTTCATTTGAGAAAGTTTGAACAAAATATAGTTCAAATTTCACAAATGTGTGACAGTTTCAGAAAGTCTATGAGATTCAAGAATTTGTGACTAGTGTTTGATAAAACTTTCTCAAATGGGAAAATGAGCTATGTAACAATTGTAGATCTTGCTGAGATAATCAAACTTGGTACTCAGAGTTTTTTCATCTGAGGTCATTTAGTGTCTCATTTGAGCAAGTTTGACCAAGTCAAATTTGGTCAAATGAAAAAACAACACTTTGACTCTAGTATTATGAACTCTAAATGGCTTCAAATTGAAAAGTTTTGAATACCAAGTTTGTTCAACTCATCAAGATCTACAATTGTTGTTTTGGTCAACTTTCCATTTGAGATAGTTTGGATGGTTCAAATTTGTGATTTTTAAATTTTGACGCCTATAAACTAGTTTTCCATTTGAGAAAGTTTGGACGGTTTAAATTTTGAAGCACTAAATGATTTCAAACGAAAAAGTTGTAAACAACAAAGTTTCATAACTTTTTGAGATCTACAATTTTTATTTTGATCATTTCTCCATTCAAGGTCGTTTGAATAATATCCGGATAATATCCGTTTGAATAATATCCGGATATATCCGATACTTAACCTTTTTATCCGATATCCGCCGGATATCGATGATATTACATCCGTATTTGATATCCGCCTAAGATATCCGTTTTACTATCCGTATCAAAAAAAAATTACAGATATCCAAATAACTATCAAATAAGTGTTCATATTTGTTCGATCGAACGGACGGTCGAATAAATATCCGTACCATTTTCATCCATACTGATAACCCCCGTACCCGTGTGAAAGAAAGTACAGTTTCATCTGGCAATATAAAAGACATCTCTACATATATTTTAACATATATGCAATACTTGCCTGCAACGCAGAGGCAAACAAGCAGCAAAAAATCAACCAATCCAGGAAGGCAAAATCGACCGACCCAGGAAGGCTCATACACTGGAACAACATTCGCATCACTGGAACTATATTCTGCCTTCGTAGCATCCATGGGGCGATACCTTGCAAATAGGGCATATCTTGCCTAGGTACAATTTTGCGCCGTCAGAAATCGTAATAGCTGTAGGGCGCCATTAGAAATTAGGCTGAGCTTGTTTTAGCTCTGGGCCACAGCCAAAGACAAACAATACTACGTAGCTAACCACAGTACCTTGACAGATTAGATTTGGTACAGTTCCTTGACAGTTTAGATTTTCCTCATGGCTCCAAACAAATGAAACAACATCGCAGCATCACCAACCCATCAGACAGACAACCACCAAACGAAGGACGATTACTTATATATTAGCGAAAAAAGTACTAACTTGAAAACCCAAGCGTTTTGCAAAGACTATTATACTGGAACCAATGTCAGCACTGGCCGCTCCGGATAACATTACTAGTACATAATAAGTGTCCTTCAAAATTAAAACACCTCACGCGAACGGAAACATCTTGTCCAAATTAAGGGCAACTTCACTCCATGGAAGATGAAGTCGGGCCAGCGCCAAAGCCGCTTCCGCCACCACGGCCAAACCCAGGCCTCCCACCAGAACTCTGCAATATTGTAGGTGCAGAAATATATATCAGCAAGTATGAAATACAGTAATTACAGAAAATGGAATTTTTCAATCTTACAAAAGCCAACTTGACACAGCAATACTGTAATTATAGAAAATGGTAGTGAACACATTTTGGCAAAATGAGCAAAAGCATTAGGTTTACTGATACGGCATGTAGCATAAATATACAATGTACCTACAAGAAGACTGCACAAACAGGCTATATTTGCTTCAAAGCTCAGCCAAGCTCTACCACTCCCACATGTTATTTCAACCACTAACTCGGACTTTTAATGTAGTATCCATCGAATATATACTACTTTAAAAAAACAAGTTGGTGCATGACAGTCACAATACACCATCACATCCAATCTCCATTCAATATCACCTAGTCCCTTTTAGAACTAAAAGATATATCAGGTAAAACTTTCTAGGAGAAAAGCTATAAAAATAACTTTATCCCAATACTCATATGTCCTCTCCTACAAGAACATTTCTGGAGGCACAGGAGCACAGTTGCAGTGTGATCGGCCTAGCCCAACAACTGTGCATTGTGCCTCTGCTTTCTGTTTGTAAATTAACAGGATATGATGACTTTATTCAAATATTTACGACTAAATACAGTTAAAGGAGGGCCTTGTGCCAAATGTCTAGCTTTAATGAAGGGCTCAAAGGATAGCAAACAGACAATCACCACCAACTCCCATCTTTTAAAGTAGTATAATGGTTATGGTTACTACTATAAAAGAGTTGGTGCAGGATAGAATGCTGTCTCATCCGAAGTCCATTCAAGATTTCTAACTGCCAGCAAATCTAGGAATATGACTTCAGAAAAAATTACTTCTAACATATTCATTTCAATCCTAACATAGTGCTTGACCACCCCTTAGAATGCACCCTGATGTTTCACATTGCCAATTTCACTTCAAGCTGCATGATGTGTATCTATATGCACAAGACATGAACAACTGCAGGTGCAATTTCAACTCAGGATGCTCAAAACTAGGGAATAAAATAACATGGCATCAACGGACGAATATGATTACCCTGAAAGACGGCTGGAACTCAGCAGGAGCTCCACCCTTATCGCCACCGAAGTCACCAGGAGCGCCACGAGGACCACCACGGTACCCATCCCTGTCACCAAACCTTGGCCTGTCACCTTCAAAACGACCCGGGCCCCTACATACATTACAAGCAAAGATAAGATTAAATAACAGCATCAACAATTCAAAACTAAACAATTTGTACCTAACTGGTTAGCTTTAATCTGCTCCTCAGTAAAACAGTGTTAAAAGCACCCAAATATGATCTGTATAAATTTAGTTTGTCTTCTTTACAAGGATATCAACAAAATCTCATCCTAGAGCAGATTTTATCAAACCAATTATAACTCGGTATAAATAAGTACAATAAGTACAACAACGCCGCTATTCTTAATAAACATGTACTCTTTATTTACTCATCCAACAACCAACTTCACAACAGTAGTAGAAAAGTTGCATCTCACAAAACATATTTGGAAAATGCATAACAAGCACCCATCAAAAAACAATTTTACTAGATAACCCAATCATCAAAAGATGAAAAGTGTACAAAAAGCCATTTCAGACTTGATTGTACTTTTGCATCTGAAATCATCACCAGAAATGAGAAGCAAACATGTGAAATCATCACTACACACGTTTGTTAAGTATACACATTAACATGAATGCCACAGCGCCTCAAGAATTAAGGCTTTACCTTGGTGGGCGGTCACCAGGAGGGCCAGAGCCGAATGGGCGGCCCGGTGGCCTGGCAGACTTCTTGAGCGTGGCAGGCACGATCTCAGACGGGAGGTTCAGGTAGTTGCGTAGGTGCTCAATGCCGTCATTGGTGAGGTACCAGTAGTAGTACTGCCAGGAGAAGGTTTCCCTGACGTACTCCTTGGACTTGAAACTCTGCATGAGCTTGATCACCTGGAGGTTGGGCACATCGATCTGCGGGTGCTTCGCCAGATTGTAGTCCTTCTTGGCGTACAGCACGCCCTCTGTAGCAGCAGATACATCAAACTAACAGAAATTGTATGAACGTAAGACACATCACATCAGTCCATGCTTTGAATTCTCGGTGATGAATATATAACAACGAACCAGAAGCTATGTCCATTCCCTAGTTTAGGGGGGCAACCAAATTTGAAGGACAAACTTAGATCACAAGCTCGCTGTGTCAAGCCTATATATCTGCTCGCTAAAGTTCGTGGGATGCTAAAATTGGCACATACCCTCCTATTAATAAAAAAACAATTTGAAGATCTGTCTCCTCCCAGAAAACGAAACAACCAATCACCGCAACCTACCCTACTGCGAGTTCAGTGGACCAAGAATCACGTACCCTTGAAGAGGTACTTGCAGATCTCATTGCGGTTCTTCTTGGGGATGATCTGCGGGTGAAGAAACCAGACACGATATCAACACCGGCAACAGAACAGACGGAAGCCGAGGAGCAGCAGCGGATTAAGCGTCGCGCGTGCTATCTTACCATGGTGAGCGGCGGGAGGGCGAGCTCCTCCGGGTGCTGGGGAGGCGGCGGCGGCGGCGAGTGGGAGCAACGAAGAACCCTAGCGCACGGGTCGGTAGATGGCTTTTATATAGCTGCCGCCGCGGTGTAGGGTTTGGTTCGATGCGTGAAAATGGAGGCGGGGCCTTCTGCATCTGGGCTTCTTGACCCAGTATTTTTTTAGCAACATCTTGGTCCAGTGCTACCCGGGGACATACATATTTCGGCCGTTTCGCTTTGCGTCGCTGGGCCGTTCCTTTATGCACTGGGCACTGATTTTGTTTTCGCCTCGGCCTGCTACTAACGGCGTGTTCGGTTTCTGGACTGGTTTGGATTGGCCGGTGCTGGTTTGTTGTGAGAGAGAAACACTATTGGTTGGTTGAATAAGTCTGGCTAAAACCAACAAGTGAACAGGATGTAAAGGTCAACTATATTTTTCTTCCACTAAAAAACTATATTTTTCTTTATTATTACTGTAGATATATTTTATTTTCATGAAAACAGATATTTGCACAAAACAAGACAAGTTGTAAAGTTGTAACGGAAAGGCTAGCGTCCAGGCATCCGGACGCCCGCGCATGCTTCATGTAGGCATGCTGTTGCGCCTGCTTCACGTGGGGCCCGCGCCACTTCGTGTCGCGCACCGCTCTGTCTCAATCTGCGCCCACACGGTTTCCCGTGCCGGCCAATCGCGCCCCCTCTGCATCCACGCGCATGTAGGCGGGCCCAGCAGCTACAGCAAGCGGGGGCTATAGATAGGTCCCACTACAACATGTGCAACACCAAATCTATTTTTGCAACATCTAGAGGAAACATTTGCAACATACGTCCGAAAACAGTTGAAACACTTGCAACATACGTCCGAAGCACGAGGAAAACATGTGTCTATCCATTGCAAAACATATGCAACATCTAGATAAAACACTTGCAATATATGTGTGAAACATATGCAACATTCAGATGAAACACTTACAACATAAAGCGTGAAACATATGCAACACCCAGATAAAACATGTGGAACATACGTCTAAAACAGTTGAAACATTTGGAACAGACGCTTGCAACATACGTGTATAGCCATTACGACATATGCAACATCCTAATCTACTTTTGCAACATCCACATAAAACTTGCAACATGCATATGAAACACCTGAAACACTTAAACATAGGTTTACAACATGCGCTTTTCAGCGCAACATCTTCTTGCTGTTTGGGCGAATCGAGGCTCATTGATGTAACACCTATGGTGTTACGAGCTTGCTTAGCACCTAGGTTAAGGTCAACGAAAAATAATTTCGGTAAACAAAAACAAAATATAACTTATGTATAGTGCTTATGTGAAAATGATGAGCAAATAGTGTAGAAAAGAATGCAACTTTAGGTTTGGAAAGAGAATAGTGTTAACCAGCGTTTTGGGAGCTCAAACATCGAATCCAAAAATTAAACTAGAACTTTTCGCTGAATCGGCGAGAATTTAAACTTATGTTTAAAATACTATTTTTGGTGAATTATATTGAGCAAATAGTTAAATAGTGCTTAAGTATTTTGTTCCTATGGTTTAGTGTAAAGTATGGGCTATCACATGTAGTATTTCTTGGTTGAAGTTAATAAGGTATAGACCTCTTAAAAAGTGTGGCAACAAGTGTTCATGGATGTTAAGTCCAAATTGAACCCTTGTCTTTTCTAAGTCGGAAAAGGGTGTTGGACAATGCTATTTTGGCATTTGAGTTCTAAGTAAAATACTTAAACACTAGTCCCATGGTTTGGTGTTGTTGGTTGCCTCTAAGTGAGCACTTGATTAGGGTGTAGGTCGAAGTGCTGATGAATGTGACTTTGCTCATTTTAATTTGGCTCGAACTTCCTTAGAACGTGTTGCGAGTCATGAGTTAGTGCTCGGTTCGCGAACTGGCGTTTAGCGTGATAAGTTCATGTTGGCATCCTTCTATCTCCCTCTCTGGTTGCTCTCGGGTCTTTGTGATTGCTCCGCTTGATAGCTGGTATGGTTGACTTTAGGATAGGGGAATTAGTTGAACCTCAATTGTGGTCGTTAGTAGCTTTTGCTTCGCTTTAAAATGTGTGCACATCACTCATAGTAGTCGCTCGGCCTGAGTTCGTGGTCATCGCATGCACAACACTGTTGGCATCGGGCTCACGCCGTGGCCGGGCTACGGTCGCTGGCTAGCTCGCGCGCCCGGCTGATGCCGCGCAACACCTTGGCCTCGCGTTGGCCGGCTCTAGTCGACTGTGGCTAGGTTTCCACTGTCGTGGCATGCGCGCACCACCCTTTGGCCGCCGAGCCATGCGCGGAGTCGAGCCATGGCTGTGGCCATCATTGACAGGTCAGCGTGGCAGTCGCTCCACCCTCCAATTCATGTACCGCGTCGAGCCATGTGTCTTGGTCGCAGCCGCCCTCTCGTGCTCACACGCTCTCGGCCATGCACCTCACCTACCGCCACGCGCGCTGCTGTGTTCGGTGGCACGATCCTAGCCGCTCATCCCATCTACCTCTACTGCCACGACTACGCATATTGCCCCACCTGCGAGATAGGGAGGAGAGGACGGGTTGTGTATGTCAGTAGTGCCACGCCAGCACGTGGCCGGAGTCGCTGTCTCATGCGAGGCACCGCGCTCTTCACCCCTTCAATTCACCTAGCTCAAGGCTTCTCAGTCCAATTCCTCACACCAGTGAGTGGCATAGGTAGTCAGCTAGATGCCCATTTCCCCTCAAGCCCGGCCGGTCACTACCCACCGGCAAATTGATGTTTTTGCTGGCCACCGGTCAGGTGCGCCACCGAACCGGTAGGTTGGGAGGTAAGGCACATAGGAGTGGTAGCAGTTCAATGGCTCGTAACCTTGAGCTCGCCTTGACTCCCTCCATCCGGTGCTCGCGCTATTTTGGCCAGGATACTCATCGATGGCTATCGGTGTTTTGAGTAAACACCAACGAGTAAATTTCTAATATTGCGCGTTTGGCTCGGATGGTGTGCTAAGAGGACACGAGGTTTATACTGGTTCAGGTGGAATATCCCTACGTCTAGTTCATTGCTGCTGCTCGTGTTACTAGCATTGAAAAGTTTATATTAGGGGTTACAAACAGGCGAGAGAGGGACAGGTCCCAAGTCTCTGGTGGAAAGAACGAAGGGGTACCAAGAGCTCGGTCGCTGCTCGGCTATGTGTTCGAGGCTCGATGCTAGTGGTTTTGATCTGATGTGGTGCGATGCCCCTTAGTGGGATGCCCTGCTTTCCCTTTTATAGGCCAAGGAAAAGCACGGGTTATAGCGAGAGAAAAGAGGAGAACGAGAGAGAGAGAGAGAGAGAGAGAGAGAGAGAAAGTCCTTCGGGGTCGCTGGGCCTTTCTTTTCCTTTGCGCGGGTCCCACTGATATGGCAGGTGGTGATAGGGATAGCTCCACATCGGGGGCCTGTCCGCCTGATGATGCCATGCCCTGGCTTTGTCAGTGGGTCGTGGCGTCCCATTCCGGCCCCGTGGGCGGTGCGGCGAACCAATGTGCTGATCAGCGGCCGTACAGGGAGTAGGTAGCGTAGTGACCACGCGTCCGTCACTGTGGGCGATGTGAGTTCCCTAGAATGACATGTCACGGGGATGGGTCGTGTTGAGACGTGAAAGTGCAACTAGCCCTATAGTGGGTTTTGGATGATTGAATAACTACGTGATTAAAGGTCTAACCCATTTGTTAAGTGTGGATAGGTAATAGGTTATCTCATAGATACTTAATGAAAGCCAAAATGATGTGTTGTTGTATAAACAATCTAGTTCAAGCACAAGACAACAATACAAATGGAATTCTTGCAAAGGCTTATTTATTGTGGGATTTCCATGTACTATGTGAAAGCAAGCTCGGTAAGAATTAATTAATGAGACATGAGGGATTGCATATGGAATGGCCTCATATTTGAAGCTTGCTAAATTGAAATGAAAAAGATAACAATACAAATGAATGGATGATTCAACACAAGATGTGACTTGATGGCTTGAGATGGTGAAGATAGCAAGGAAAGGCTTCGAGGTACTAAGCAAGGGTGAAGGGCAAGCGATGGCTTGGCGACCAAAGAATCTAGCTAGGGTGAAGAAGGAAGTACTTGCATTTAGTTGAGGTACTAATCAAGCTATGATGGTCATGTTGATGTGGAGGATCAAATCGCTATTAGAGTATTTGATGGAAGTGACTTGATACATTTGGGATTATTCATATTTGATGAATGGAATCAAGTCCCGTGCTCAAGATGGTTATGCTCAAGTAAAAAGATCAAATATCGACATGTTGGCACCCTCACTTGATGAAGATTTAAAGACACGGCATCAATTTAAAAGAGATCAACTCAAGTGGTATAAATTCATCTTTTCTTTGGTCTTGAGTTTAATAGGTATGCCGTACTATTAAGAGGGATGCATCATGTTGATAGATAATCATTCATAAGTGCTCATGCCAACCCATGTGAGTTTTGAGTGTTTGAGAGACAAAAGAGCTAACCTATTTTTGCTGATCTGGCAACACCGAACGTGTCCGGTATTGATACCGGACGTGTCCAGTATTTGCCCAGCAATGGTAAAGTTGTTGTTTTTGGGTTGGTTCATCGGGAGTTCCGACGTGAGTCGGGAGTTCCAACGATCGGGAGTTCTGACAATGGTCGGGAGTTCCGACGTCTCGCGCTTAACTAACTTGGAGAGTTCACTGTCCTGGTGTCTGGTATGGATGGCCAGAGGCCAACGACTAGTTTTCAAATACCTTGAGGGTCGGGAGTTCCGATGGTCAGGAGTTTCGGCATGCATCGGGAGTTCTGACACCTCACATACTTTAACTCAGTGAGAGCCTAACGGCTAGTTTTCAAATGAGCTGAGGATCGGGAGTTCCAACATGGGTCGGGAGTTCTGGCATTCATCGGGAGTTCCGATGCCTCACAATGACACTGTAACTCTATAACCGTTGGCGCAGTGTAAGTCATACCGGACGTGTCCGGTATGGCCATGGCTACAAAACGGCTAGTTTTTCCAAGGGGCCTATAAATACCCCCAAGCCTCCACTTTGGAGGCTGCTGATTCTGCTGATCCTCTAGCACGTCTTTGAGCTTTGCCAACGCTCCCAAACCCTCTCTTAGTGAGTGTGTGATCTAAATTGCTAAATCAATTAGTGGGTTGAGAGAAATTCAAAATTGAGAGCAAGTCACCACTTTAGCACTTATGCATATTGTCAATCTCGTGATTTGCATTTGTTATTCTTGGACTCTTCGGTGCTAGATGGCTAGGCGTCGCCAGAGAGCACCCGAGAGATTGTGCTGTGCCTTGAAAAGTTTGTAACGGTCGATTTCGTCGCCTTGGAATCAACTAGTGGAAGGAGGAAAAGGAGTGTTGGAAAAGACTCTGGCTAGAGTGACCTTCGTGGTACCCTCTAGGGCTTACCTTCGCTGGGTCGCCCATAGCCCCCTCAATGGAGAGTAGGACTCGAATGAGTCTGAACTTCGGTAATACAAATATCGTGTCTCAATTCGCATTTCATTTAATATTTATATTGCTCTAGCTCTTGTGCAGGTTACCTGTGTGTGGCACTTTCCTTAGTAGGTGCCTATTGGTTGGATTGAAGTTTGGAATCAAAAGGATCAAGTTAGGGATCACACTGCAGAACTCGTGTATACCGAACGTGTCCGATATTGCCTGAGTTCGATCAAACCGGATGTGTCCGATACCTCTACCAGACGTGTCTAGTATTGGCCCCTGCTCTATTTTAATCTATTCACTACACTAATCGTTGTGTTGCAGGATTATGGCTCCTAAATTTATTAAGTATCTTCATATACTCTTTGGCTAACTTGTGAGGGGTGGTATCACTCTTATTTGGCCTTTTCTAATAGTTTCCGCATTTAAAGGTGTTAATTTTTAGAAATGCCTATTCACCCCCTCTAGGCAGCATCCTAGGTCTTTTCAATTGGTATCAGAGCAAGGTTCTCACCTAAAGCTTCACCGCCATGAGAAAAGAATGTCGACACCTATCGAGTTGGAGCCGGTGCTTGTCCAAAATGATGGTTTAAACTTCCTACCTTGGTCAATTCATGTACTCAATGCGTTTAGGGATATTAGTCCTCTTGTTGAGCATATTGTGGATGTAAGCATACCTCTTCCTATAGTTGATTGGAGCAACTACAAAAATTTGTCAAAAGAGGAAGAGATATGCGTGCAACTCAATGCTCAAGCTATTAATATCATTTTGAGTACATTGAGTGCAGAGGTTCAAGATGAGGCAATCTTCAATGGACAACCACCTCCGGAGAGTGCTAATCTCATTTGGACTAGGCTTGTTGAGCTATATAGAAAATCCAAATGTGATGATGCACTTGAGATTGAGTCAATGGAAAATTTGTCCATTGTGCCTTCATGCAGCGAAGAATCCTCACAAGACCTCAAGTGTGCCGAGCCAGAGCAAGAAGTGTAAGCAGCGCATGACCTGCTGTCCGCCTGCAGCCTACCGGACATGTTCGGTATGGTTGAGTCAGCAGAGCAGCAAGCCGCTGTTTGCAACGATGCTCAAGCTCGGTGGTGGCCAAGTGATGAATCAACCTCAGTATCTCATGATTCTCATCACTTGTGCCCCATGGCCAAGAAAAGCAAGAAGAGTAACAAGAAAGATCAAGATAAGGAGAAAGCACAAGTAGATGATCAAGATAAGAGTGATGTTGAAGTTGAAGACAACTACAACCTTGATCATCTCAACCGCAAAGACAAGTTCATCATCATGAAGATAGTCGAAAATAATGATGGGCTTGAAGAAGAGATTGAGAAGAAAGAGAAATCACTTCAAAAGCAAGAATTGTTTCTCATCTCCAAGATGGAAGAACTAAAGGCTCTAAGTGAAAGGTATGAAAAATTGTCAATTGAGCATGCTTTAGTTACTAACTCATCTTCTAGTGTTTCACAACTAGAGAAGGAAAACTTTGAGCTCAAGGCAAGGCTAGATGAACTATCAAACAAGTATGATGTGCTACAAGCAAACTATGTTCATCTAAAGTGCTCTCATGAGGAAGTAGTAGAGTCAAGCATCATGCTTGAGGTGGCTCATGAGGTTGTGATCACATCGATAAAACTTTCTCAACCTCTCACACATTCACTCACTAGTACACCATCTCAATTAAATATTTCTTGTACTAATGAGTGTGCTCCTCAAGCAAGCCAATCTTTGATTGAGCTAAATCTCATAGAAAACATAGAGCTCAAAGAAGAGGTGGAAAGATTAAAAAAAGATGTGATTCGGTTGAAAGGTAAGGAGAAAGCACAACCTTCTCAAGATAACCATGATAACAAGGTGAAGAAGCTTGAGAAGGGTTTAAACCTTGCTTCCTCCAAAGCCCAACAAAAGAATCATATTTCAAGCAAGGCCAACACAACAAGAGCAAGAAATATGGAAAAATGTTATGCTATGGTTGTGGATTATATGGACATGAGTGGGCTATATGTCCACATAAGAGTTGGGCCGACAAGTGTGAAGCAGCCAAACAAAAGGCCTCAAACAAGTTGGCCAACCAAAAGAAAAGTGATGGACAAAGCGCTTGTCTCATGAGCAAGAAATTGGGGCATCCTACCAAGAAATGCCCAATGTACAAAGAGGCAAGAAAGGAAGCCCAAGTTGCAACAAGAAGATGCTATGGATGCAATGAGATGGGCAACAAGGTTGATAGATGTCCTTACAAGCAAAGTAAGCATAGAGCAAACAAAGGCCGCATATGCTATGCTTGTAGAAGAAAGGGGCATTTAAGCTATGAATGCCCAAATGGTAACACTCCTAAGCCGAACACATTTGTTTATAATGATATGCTTAGGAAGACCACAAATGTAGTTAGCACTAGCAAAGTGATGTGTTCACCACAAACTAGTGCTAAAGCCATTTGGGTGCCTAAGCACTTGTTGACTAACTCAAAAGGACCCAACAAGAGTTGAGTACCAAAATGTGCTTAGGTTAGTAGTGTAGGTACTTGGTGGTGAGATGAAGTACTCAGTGTGGTTGAGCAAGCAAATTGATAATATTCACTCAATCTATCAACCAATTCTTATCATAATCTCTTATATGGTTGACCCAAAGATAATTCAATGAATATATCATCTATTTCATCCTCACCATTGGTAACAAGTACATAAACCTTATAGGATAGCCACTTTATTCGTTTTGTGTTCAATAGTTCACAAATATGCATATTTGTGAAATATTGAAAGTGGCTAATTAGATTCAATTGAAAAGTATTTTATTTTGCCGTATGATGCTTTTAATGGCTCTCTAGTAGAGCAATTTATTTGTTGAGATGCGGGGCATAAAATAAATACTATAGCTAAAATGAAGAATCACAAGCAGCGGGTTATTTATTTCTGTCCTACACCTATCGGACGTGTCCGATATTACTATCGGACATGTCCGGTATGGCCAGGGATAGAAAGAAAGTATTTCTGTTCTGCATATTCCGGACGTGTCCGGTATTGCAGAAACCAAAATACTAATTGGATTGCAACTGAGTCTTTGATCCATATATTTTCATATATCCTTAATTTACTTAGAAGCTTGTGATTTACCAAATCTAAATAGATTATGAGCATCTCTTGAACTCAAATTTAAATATGGCAAATTATTTGGTTGTGGTTCAAAATAGAAACTTGACTCCCAAATTCTTAATAGAATAAAGTGCTAGTTGAAAGTCATTCAAATTACTTAAAGCACTTATTTAGGGGGAGCTCAGTTTCTATTTTGCACCTTGTGGACTGACAAATTTATCTAGCATTCTTTGTAGTCCTTTGGATAAAAAATTGATTTCATATCTATCATGATTATTTGGCAATTAAGGTCAACATAAAGATTATCATGCTATGTATCTTCTTAGTGGAATTCTTGTGGGCTCAAGGTAAAGGTATGTATTTACATACACGCATTGTAAGTGCATCTAAGGCCCTTTAGATGCTAGAGTGTGCATTTGTGTGACATAGGAGACATGTTTTTCAAAAACCCATAACTAGCATATGTAGGTAGTGTGAATTTGAAAAACTATTTGAATCTTGGTCTTTGTGACCTAGCCTTGTCAGGTGATGATTATAGCTCTCCTTGGTTGTTTGATTGGCTAATCACACATGACATGGCTCTCTTAAGTCCACAATCTACTATGTCTCATAATATCTCTCTCAAGTAATCAAAATCTATATATGCCAAATATTTGGAAGAGAGAAGTAATACTCTTGGCATTGGATAAGAAAAGTAATGATACTCAGTTTTGATCAAGATTATATACCTTTTTGGACTGAGCAATAACGGAGAAGGGGATTGGAAGAGAGAAAACATCTTTTGGAACAATTTGAGCCAACCCATATATACCGGACGTGTCCGGTATGAGCGGGGTTATAAAATGAACATACCCCTTCGACCAAGTTAGTTTTTCCTCTCTTCCAGCCAACCCAGCCGCCTCTCCTCGACCCCCATTGGCAATTTTGAGTTTCCACCATGAAAAGGGGGTGAGGGAGATTGCATTGGAGGAAATTTGCATCAAGTTTGAAGGCTCCGAGACTTGGATTTCCTATCTCATCTTCATTCTCTCTCAAGGTACCCTAATCCTGGATCTCGTTTGATCTACGTGGTTAGAGCTTGATTTTGAAATCTTTTTGGTAGAGATGTTGCATTATCTGTCTAGATGCAATGCCCAAAGTTTGGAATTAATCCGTGAAGGTTTGAATCCAGGGACCCTAGTTAGGGTTGCTGGACGTGCACACCGGACATGTCTGGTATGCCTACCGGACGTGTCTGATATGACCCAGCAGAGTAGGCCCTCTGCTTCCCTTCGATTCAATCTAATTTGATAATTGTATAATAGGCTTAGTTTCTTTTGTATCTACGTTTTGCAAACCTAATGACAGTGGTATGTCAAGGTGATTGTAAAACCATGGATAAAAGATTCTACGTCTAATTGCAATTCGAGATTAAGTTTTGGGCATGTATCTAAAATTCCTTGCAAATCTTTGGATACAGGGCAGCAGCCATGAGTGGAAGTAGGGAACCCAGATCCTAGCACAGTCATGATCCAGCTCTGGATAGATACAAGAAAGTAAGGCAGGACATGCATCCTAGATTTGAGCCAACCAGCAGGAGGTCCACTAGAGTTACTTCTAGTGTAGTTCCTCAGTATGCAGAGGGGTCAAGGAGCTCTTCTTCTGACACTAAAACTGATGAGTTCAGAGTGGAGCCCAGAGAAGATAGAAAGAGGAAGAGCACAGACAGAGGCTCAGATGATGGCAGCTCAGATGAGCAGGAGATTGATGAGGAGCAGCCAGTACCTCCATTTTAACACCAGCCTGGTTAGGGTATGCATTATGGACTCCTTGAGACACGTCTGCCTAATCT
Organism: Miscanthus lutarioriparius; assembly: GCA_904845875.1. Classification (NCBI taxonomy): domain Eukaryota; kingdom Viridiplantae; phylum Streptophyta; class Magnoliopsida; order Poales; family Poaceae; genus Miscanthus; species Miscanthus lutarioriparius. The sequence goes on along the minus strand of CAJGYO010000011.1, from coordinate 40,027,017 downwards.
ACCCTCTTATGTTTCCAGAGTTGACTACCATGGAAAGGGCATGACTAGGAGAGTCAGAGATGAAAGAAGAGTAGATCCAAGAGGCTTACCTAAGATTCAGTTTGATCACTGCTTCTAGATAGCCTTTCACTTAGACTTCTACTCTAGTGTTATTCTCACCAGGAACCCTGTGGTAGCCAGATCTCAGTGGATAGACTAGAAGTGCATTAGAGAGTTGCAGAAGGCATCCATTGATCACGCTATTGCCATTTGCCAGCATACAGCGGTATATGAGATCATGGAGTTCCAGCATGACTGGAACACAGAGGTGGTAGCTCAGTTCTACGCCACCTTGTATGTTGAGGAGGATGCGAAGCACATGCACTGGATGCTTGAGGGACAGTGGTACAGTGTTGACTATGATGCTTTCGCCGCCCTGCTTGGTTTTTTAGACGAGGATCTTCAGAGAGACAGGATTCATATAGAGCAGGTACTCCCTCCAGAGCAGCTGGCCTACATGTACCCACCAGGGGGTGCAAGAGGAGCAGTGGGGAAGGTTCTAGGTCTTCACCCTACTTATAGATACCTGGACAAGATGTTCAGGAAGACCATTGATTGTAAGGGTGGAGATAAGGGAAACTTGTAGATTACTCCAGGAACCTGCTTCACAGGATGGCACCTGATGCATGACCTTTCAGTATCTTTGACTTCATATGGTGTCAGATCAGAAGTGTCAGAGAGAGGCCCCTCAAGGGCTATGGATTTGCTCCGTATATCATGTATATGATTGAGCAGGTGATAGGACATACATTTGACTATGACAAGATTTACAAGGCCTTGAAGATTGTTGCAGACTTGCCTGAGATTGGGGTACCACCAGTAGGACTAGGGGGGGCAGCAGCAGCAGTAGAGGCAGATGCACCTATAGGTGGTGCACCAGTAGGGGGAGCTTCCCCTCTGCCACATGGTTCTCACCCATGTTCTTCTTCACACCGTGGCAGTCCTCCCTCGCCTATCCATAGGTTTTTCAGTTCCATCTTTAGGATGTGCAGGGAAATTCAGGTTAGGTAGCGGGACATTTAGTCTAGGCAGAGGAAGGAGAGAGAGGCTAGGAGGAAGGACACCAGGACTCTAAAGCGGATAGCTTCTAGGCTTGAGCTTGAGCCTCCTAGATCTCCACTATCAGACGATGTAGCCTCTGCTGCCAGTGAGCCAGAGACTAAGGAGCAGCAGCAGGCCAGGTACGATAGGCAGTTTGCTGAGTTCTTTCAGCGTCAGCAGGCTCTACAGTAGCCTCAGTAGTAGTAGGCATAGCAGCAGCCATGTCCTAGTGCCGGAGAGATGGGTTCAGTGTTCTGGTAGGATCTCTTTGGCAGTGGCCCCGGGTATTCTACCAGTGACTACGGCTTTGGTGGTCAGGGGTTCTATGGAGGTCTTGGTGGCTTAGGACAGAGCTCTTCTCGCCCACCCGATGCTCCATGCTTAGATGATGAGGATTCTAGCGGAGATAAAGATGGTGATGAGTGATCATAGCTTTCAGATACAGCTTGCAGCCCCTTTGTGCTTAGTATGTCATTGTTGGACCTTTGTGGTGATAGATGACAAAGGGGGAGAGAGACTGATTAAAGCTTCAGGATGTTTATTTCATTTGCTTATCTTTGTACCTGGAGATATGTACTGCACCTGTAGTTTTTGAGCTTCATTGATGTATCTTGAGTTTGAGATAGATTATATTTTGTGAGAGTTGAGACTTTGAGCTTTATCTATGTATCTCATGAGACATGATCTTTATTTATATTAGTGGCTTGTGGACTTGAGAAATCTTTGTGATGAGTGCTATATGTGTGATATATATGATGTATTTCCTTTCATAAGGATCATGCATGTTTTAGGTTGAAAATATATGATGTGATGCTTTTATATTTATTCTTGTGTGATATATCATGTCATATGCATCACGGTTTTACTTTGTCACACACACTTGCACCCCACGGAGGCAATGATTTAGGGGGAGTCTCCTATATGTTTTAGTATGTGCAATTGACATTTGAGGTCATTTTATGAATTCTAGTCAAAAGCACATTAAGGGGGAGCCTCTCATAAATCATTGAACCCAAAAGCTTAAATGTTTATATCCTTTTGTAATCTTTAATCACGTTGTCATCAATCAACAAAAAGGGGGAGATTAAAAGTGCATCTACCCCTTTAGTGGGTTTTGGATGATTGAATGACAACATGATTAAAGGTCTAACCCGTTTGTTAAGTGTGGACAGGTAATAGGTTATCTCACAGATAATTAATGAAAGCCAAAATGATGTGTTGTTATATAAACAATCTAGTTCAAGCACAAGACAACAATGTAAATGGAATTCATGCAAAGGCTTATTTATTGTGGGATTTCCATGTACTATGTGAAAGCAAGCTCGGTAAGAATTAATTAATGAGACATGGGGGATTGTATATGGAATGGTCTCATATTTGAAGCTTGCTAAATTGAAATGAAAAAGATAACAATACAAATGAATGGATGATTCAACACAAGATGTGACTTGATGGCTTGAGATGGTGAAGATAGCAAGGAAAGGCTTCGAGGTACTAAGCAAGGGTGAAGGGCAAGCGATGGCCTGGCGACCGAAGAACCTAGCTAGGGTGAAGAAGGAAGTACTTACATTTAGTTGAGGTACTAATCAAGCTATGATGGTCATGTTGATGTGGAGGATCAAATCACTATTAGAGTATTTGATGGAAGTGACTTGATACATTTGGGATTATTCATATTTGATGAATGGAATCAAGTCTGTGCTCAAGATGGTTATGCTCAAGTAAAAAGATCAAATATCAACATGTTGGCACCCTCGCTTGATGAAGATTTAAAGACACGACATCAATTCAAAAGAGACCAACTCAAGTGGTAGAAATTCGTCTTTTCTTTGGTCTTGAGTTTAATAGGTATGCCGTATTATTAAGAGGAATGCATCATGTTGATAGATAATCATTCATAAGTGCTCATGCCAACCCATGTGAGTTTTGAGTGTTTGAGAGACAAAAGAGCTAACCTATTTTTGCTGGTCTGGCAACACCGGATGTGTCCGGTATTTGCCCAGCAATGGTAAAGTTGTTGTTCTCGGGTTGGTTCGTTGGGAGTTCCAACGTGAGTCGGGAGTTCCTACGGTCGGGAGTTTCGGCAATGGTCAGGAGTTCCAACGTCTCGCACTTAACTAACTTGGAGAGTTCACTGTCCTGGTCATACCGGATGTGTCTGGTATGGACGGCCAGAGGCCAACAGCTAGTTTTCAAATGCCGCATGCATCAAGAGTTCCGACACCTCACATACTTTAACTCAGTGAGAGAGCCCAACGGCTAGTTTTCAAATGAGCTGAGGATCGGAAGTTCTGACGTGGGTCGAGAGTTCTAACTGTCAGGAGTTCTGGCATTTGTTGGGAGTTCCGATGCCTCACAACGACACTGTAACTCTATAACCGTTGGCGCAGTGTAAGTCATACCGGACGTGTTCGGTATGCGGCAACGGCTACAAAACGGCTAGTTTTTCCAAGGGGGCTATAAATACCCCCCAAGCCTCCACCTTTGGAGGCTGCTAATTCTGTTGAACCTCTAGCACATCTTGAGCTTTGCCAACTCTCCCAAACCCTCTCTTAGTGAGTGTGTGATCTAAATTGCCAAATCAATTAGTGGGTTGAGAGAAATTCAAAATTGAGAGCAAACCACCACTTGAGCACTTGTGTATATTGTCAATCTCGTGATTCACATTTGTTACTCTTGGACTCTTCGGTCCTTGACGGCTAGGCATCGTCGGAGAGCACCCAAGAGATTGTGGTGTGCCTCGGAAAGTTTGTAACGGTCGATTTTGCCGCCTCGGAATCAACTAGTGGAAGGAGGAAAAGGAGTTAGAAAAGACTCCAGCTAGAGTGACCTTCGTGGTACCCTCTAGGGCTGACCTTCGCTGGGTCACCCGCAGCCCCCTCAACGGAGAGTAGGACTTGAACGAGTCCAAACTTCGGTAAAACAAATATCATGTCTCAATTCGCATTTTATTTGATATTTGTGTTGCTCTAGCTCATGTGCAGGTTACCTGTGTGTGGCACTTTCCTTAGTAGGTGCCTACATGTTGGATTGAAGTTTGGAATCAAAAGGAGCAAGTTAGGGATCACACTACAGAACTCGTGTATACCGAACGTGTCCGGTGTAACTACCGAACGTGTCCGATATTGCCTGAGTTCGATCGAACCGGACGTGTCCGGTATTGGCCCCTGCTCTGTTTTAATCTATTCACTGCACTAATCATTGTGTTGTAGGGTTGTGGCTCCTAGATTTATTTTGTATCTTTTATATACTCTGTGGCTAACTTGTGAGGGGTGGTATCACTCTTATTTGGAGTTTCCATTTTGGAAACTCCCTTCTCTAATTGTTTCCATATTTAAAGATGTTAATTTTCATAAATGCCTATTCACCCCCCCCCCCTCTAGGCGGCTTCCTAGGTCCTTTCAAGACATGACCGCTCCCTACACGATGTTAGAAGTTTGACCTTGGGTTATACTTTCTGGCCCATAGTGGTTGGCGGTGGTGTGAGCTTCGATTAGGAGCCGTGGCCGAGGGATTAGGTGAGGCGGAGCTAGCCTTCAGACATCGAGCGAGGCGGAGCCAGCCCTCAGACATCGAGCGAGGCAGAGCCTGCCCTAGAGGTTAGGCGAGGCGGATCGCATGACCTTGGGGTTGGGCGAGGCGGAGTCCACCCTTAGAGGTCAGGCGAGGCAAAGCCCGTGGGCTCGGTGTCAGGCGAGGCAGAGCCCGTCCACAGAGGTCGGGCAAGGTGGATCGCACGACCTTGGGGTCGGGCGAGGCGGAGCCCGTCCTTAGAGGTCGGGCGAGGTGGAGGCCGTGACCCGCCCTTAGAGGTCGGGCAAGGCGGATCGCACAACCTTGGGGTTGGGCGAAGCAGAGCTCGCCCTTAGAGGTCGGGCAAGGTGGAGCCCATAGCCTTGGTGTCAGGCGAGGGGAAGCCCGTCCCTAGAGGTCGGGTGAGGCGGATCGCACAACCTTGGGGTCGGGCGAGGCGGAGCCCACCCTTAGAGGTCGGGCGAGGTGGAGCCTATGGCCTCGGTGTCGGGCGAGGCGGAGCCCGTGGCCTTGGTGTCAGTTGGAGCTATAGTCGCACCTTTGACTGTCTGGATAGATTAACGTATGACCATTAGCCCCTCCTCTTCAGGTACCCTAGTATTGGTCCCCGACAGTAACCCCCAAGCTTTTAAAGGAGTTGAATACTCCTTCAGAGGCTTTTCCGAACGGGAGGATTCTGAGAGCTTTGGCCATCTTTTGTAGCCCATGGCGTAACCTAGGAATGGTGGTTCCCTTTCGTTGAGACCGGACCCTTCGTGGGTATGGCAATGAGATTTGGTGGGTTGGAAAAAAGGTATTTCCTAATTGGGGCCTCGGTATCCTATTCGTGGGGATCTTGCTAGGGCCAGCTGGTGACCCACCCCTTTCTACTTCCTTACCTCGAAGGTGCTTAGAGCGATTATCGAACCCGTCGATGGGCCAACCTTTGAGCTCCTAGGCCCAGACGAGCCATAGAGGTGTTTTTATATCCATATTTCTCGCACTTGGACGAGTCATGACCCGTCCCGAGAGGCAAAATGTCCAGCGAGTTTTTTGAGGGAACGGTTAGAGATTGCGTGCGTATATCCTGTGGCATGATGTTGTGGCAGACCATGATAGGTGCGGAGATCTAGTCGGGCGGTTGGTTTACTCACGCTCGTTGCCCCTATAAAACCAAAGGGTTAGCCCCCGGGTTTCATACCTTGCCTTCTTGCCTTAGCATCTGCAACTACCGCCGCCAACCACCTAGGCTTCCTACATCCACATCCCCACCACCATCGAGCTCACATCCACCCGCCCCCATCTTTCAACGGATCCGTGGTGCCGCTCTGACATCACCTTCCAGCGTATGGAGGGCCTCATCCGTCGTGGCCTTCTCCGCGCGTGGACCTCAGCCGAGGAGTGGCTGCTGCCCATCGAGGAGGATCTGTCGTCGTCACCCGATGGCTATGTGGTGTCGTTCGCGCACTTCCATGAGCGTGGGTTCACTACCCCCACCCACAGATTTCTTCGAGGGCTGCTGCACTACTACAAGATCGAGTTACAGCACCTCAATCCCAATGGGATCCAGCACATGGCGGTGTTCGTCGCCCTGTGTGAGGTATTCCTAGGGATCAGTCCCTATTTCGATCTCTAGAGGTACTTCTTCACCATCACCCTCTAGAAGAAGAGGGAGAAAAGTGACAGGCAGGAGTTGCACATACCGATGCGGCGCGCTAGCATCCAGCTCCAGAACAATAAGGTCAGCGAGTACCCGCCGATGCGGCTGTTGACATCCAACAAGGGGTGGCACTCATAGTGGTTCTACCTCAAGAAAGACGCCACCGCCGCCCTGCCGGAGTTCACCGGGCATCTGATCGAGGAGGCCCTGGAGTCATGGAGGAAGTGGGGCGTCTCGGAGAAGGACAAAAAGAAGATCCGGGACCACATCGCTGCCATCTAGATCCTCAAGGAGAAAGGCTTGAAGGGGTCGAGTGTCATTGGGGCCTACCACGCAAGGAGGGTGGCGCCGTTGATGACGAAAGCACTCCCACTTTATGTGATGGCGCCCGAGGCGTCGTTTGATGGGATGGCGCTCGCCGAGGGGGCGCTTTCCAACTTCAAGATCGCGCAATGGATCAAGGAGGCGATGGAGCCCTCACAGGACAACGAGGGTGCCCCCCTCGATTTTGTCTTCCTGGTGCCAGGGCATCCTCCAATGCGGCCGGAACCAGGCCATGCCGTCTTCGTAAGTCCCCCCCTCCTAATACCTCTATTTCAATTGATTTCCCAACCTCTTGATACTAACTTTGAGGGGGACGGGACCAGCCGAGGGACCTCGTCTGCATGGATCACCTAGCTCCGTTGCTGAGGGATTTGTCTGTGAGCGCGGTGAATTGCGTCGAGGGCGAGAGGCTAAGGAAGGCGAAGGAGGACAAGAGGAGGAAAAGGCAACGGAAGTTGCAAGCGTGGGAACGGGGGAGGACATCGATAGCGACGACGGCGACGATGATGACGACAATGATAAGGTAGCCAATGATGTCGACTGGGGCATCCTAGAGAATGAAGATGCACTGATAGGTAGTGGTTCACCCTTGTAGGAGTCAGGACCCTTTCCGTTCAACGGAGGGGAGGGTATGTCTGAGGATCCGACGGAGGTGGGACATATCGTCGGCCTCCCTCAGGAGTCAATAGGGGCGGGCGGCTCTACCACTGCTCCTGAGATGCCGGCGGAGGCGGGCGGCTTCACTGCCGTGCCCTAAGAGTCAAGGGGAGTGAGCCCCTCTGCCTAGGAGCAGGGGGCGGGCTCGAAGCGGCCTTGCCCCGACAAGGCAGAGCAGAGGTCAGGGGGTTTTCCCCCTAAACATATATGCCGCCCAACGGCGCTGAGGTAAGCTATCAGTTCCCCTGCTTCCTCTGTTTTTGGTGGATTTCATCATGACTTATGTTTTTCGTTTCTTACAGCGTCGGGAGGCACCGTCGAGACGGGCGGACGTGGGGACCCAAGGGGCTCCTTCAGAGGTCACCGAGCAGCCGACGATGGCGGTGATACCGCTGCCAATGACAAGGTGGACAGGACTACTAACTGCGGCTAGCGCGACGTAGCCAGTCGTGACCCCACCAACGCAGGTGGCGGTGGCTCTGATAGGCGGGTCACAGCCGGATGCTATTGTGGTGACACCTGAGGTACTGGCATGACCTGCGCCATCGGTGGCCCTGGCGATGAAGTCTAGCGTGGGCTGGATGGAGGGGGACACGACCGAGGGGTCACCGGACGTCGTGGTGCTAGGAGAGAGGTTGGAGCCCGAACCGCTGACCCTTTCCGTTGCTGAAGGGGGCGTCCTGGCGAGAACATCGCGACGAGAGGGCTCGACGACGCTTGGAGCCAACGGGGAGTCGTCTCTGGCCCTGACGTCGATGGGTGGTGACTCACCTACGTGGGGCGAGCCCCTACTCTGGTGGACAAATCCACATGACCCGGCATCGACGCTCTTCACCCTCCACGCTGCCACCGAGAGCATGGAGCGGGAGAGCCTCGATGTGGGAGTAGCGTCCGTGCTCGAAGCTCTAGACCATGCCTGGGGTGCCTTGGCCGACGTTGTCATTCCCGCTGGCTGGGTATTAGCTTGATCCTGCTTCTCGCCCTTTCCTTTCTTCGCATATTTTTGTATTCTGACCATCGTCTTCTTTCAGTCGCTTATTGCTCACAGCCAGGGGAAGTCTCGATTCCTTCATGAGTAGAAGGGAACCTAGGACCACCTCATCGAGGAGGCATGGCTACGAGGGGAAGCGACCGCTCAGCTTGTTGCCACCTAGCAGAGGGTGGCCGAGCTGACTCCCCTCACCGAGGAGGCAGCAGTCTTTGGTCGCGGGTGGCCAAGGCCCATCGGCATGCTGACGAGGCTGAGAGGGCATTCGAGGCCCTATCGATGAGATCATGGAGGGACAATGAGGAGACCACCAAGGTTAGGAAGGAGCAGGATGAGCTACTTTAGAAGGACGATGAGACTCGCTAGCGGATCCTTGACCTTTTGGCCGAGGTTGAGAAGGAGAGGGTGCTAAAGCTGGGAGCCAAGGAGAAGCCCACGGCCCTAGAGAACAGGGCAAGCCTAGATGCCACGGCGGTTGCCCGGTTGCGCAAGGAGCACGATGAGTTGCTCCAAACCTCGGAGAGGCTCCGCGTGGAACATGGCGTGGCTCACGAGGAGCGCAACCAGGCCTTCCGAGAGCGGGACCAGGCCTACCAAGAAAGCAACGACGCGCAGCAGAAGGTCGGTTCCCTCCAGGCCGAGCTCAGAACGGTGATGTCCGAGAAGCTGGAGGCCAAGAGTGTTTCAGCCGGGCTGGCCATGGACCTCACCGAGGCAAGGAGGAATCTTCAGGCAGAGAGCGATGAGCTCGGTATCCTAAGCACCGCCCTCAGAGTTTTCTGCGAAGACCTTGAGGTGGTGCGGTCGGAGGGGACCAGCTCGCTCGCGGCCCATGCTATTGAGATCACAACTCGGGTGCGCTAGCTCGAGAGGAATGCCCTTCGCGCTGGGGTGAATCAATCCTTCGTGATTGCTCGTTCTCATTATGGGGACATCATCGACTTGGAGACGATGAGCCATGGCTTCATGCCTGGCTATGAAGCCCACGAGCTGGAGGAGATGGAGACAACGGTGGCTCCCCTTTCGCAGGACCTAGCAGATAGAATAGAGAACATAGTTCTCCCCTGGAGGGGTTAGTTAGCTAGATAGGTTGGGTAATCATTCTTATAACAAACGGACAAGCTCTGACCCCTCTATAACATTTAAACAAACTCATCATTTTGTTTTATTTGACCAAGTCAGTTCCTTTGTTTTGGTGCGAACGGATTTGTTTTTCCTCCCTTTTTATGTGTGAAAAGGGGTTAATGCATTCCGACCCTTCCATTTGTTAAGACCATAGAGCTTGAGGTATAGGATAGAAACTCTGATCATGCTGGTGAGCAAAGATGCCATAGCCGCCGAGGCGTAGGTCTCTCGTAGTCCGACCAGTTTTACTCAGTGTTCGTTCCCGCAGACCCTGCCGCTAGGTTTAACATGAGGAAGGGTGTCGGGCGCAGCGACTATTTCAGAAAGGGTGCCCTTCCATTTGTTAAGACCGTAGAGCTCGAGGTATAGGACGGAAACTCTAATCATGCTGGTGAGCAAAGATGTTGTAGCCGTCGAAGCATAGGTCTCTCGCAGTCCGACCAGTTTTACTCAGTGTTCGTTCTCGCATACCCTGCCGCTAGGTTTAACATGAGGAAGGGTGTCGGGCGTAGTGACTGTTTTAGAAAGGGTGTATGTATACCCTTATCAACCCCCGAGTGAGACCCAACCCCTTGACGTCGCTGGGGTCGGGTGTCACTAAAGATCAAGGAGAGGATAGCAAAATTAGTAGGAAAAACCATCTCTTGTTTTCGTGCATACCCCCTTTCTAGGATCCGAGCCATCGTTTTGTGACCGTGCGTTCGGTCTCTTTGTGAGTCCAACTTTCCTCGAGCCCCCGCGCATAGCGGGGGTCCGGTCGAGGGTTGCCTCATCTTTGTGATCATCGCCCCGTCCGTGGTTTCCGCAACCGGAGGGGTTGAGCTAACGTCGCTTGCCTCGATGGCTTGAGTGACGTGATCGGTGAGCTCACTAATGGGCACGTTTGAGTGGAATCCGGATCCATTGTTTGTGATGAGGTCAGCATATCCCTCATGTGGCATTCCACTGCTCCTTAACCTGCCTCCCGACAGATGCCAGAGTCATTCTGGGGACGGAGTCAGGTGGCCCAATGGCCTCCCTACAATGGGGATTCTGTGGGGTCGGTTCAAGGTTAGGATCGAACGAGAAGGTTGAGATGACCCTGTCCGCTTCTAAGCAGGTCGGGCGAAGGCCACTGGGGCTCATCTGCGTTTTCTCCCCTGGCTCTGTTCGACGCGAGGCGGCCTCAGTGAAAGGTCCTTGTTTGATTTTGGTAATTGAGTGAGAACCTTAGGTGGACGAATGTGTTTAAGTGTGATACACAGGTGATTAGTCCATAGGTACATGTGTGTGAGAAACATATGCCATGATGGTGATGATGGCTCAAAGATGTTGCAAAGCTCACACATGTGATGATGAAGGAGCTTATTGCACATGAGACATGACATGGAGTCATGTGATCAAGGTGGAAAAGATCAAGACGTGACTTGGCTTGATGGACCGGTTGCAAGCATAAAGGGCAAGTTGGAGGCTTTGGAGCGATTGACCGCGTGGCGGTGAAGCTTGAGCAAGACTTGGCGCCGATGGACGAAGGCAACGGTGAAAAGCAAGTGAAGTCAAGATCGATAAACCAATATGATCACGTGATGATATGAAGTGGATCATATCATTGTTGATCGTGTTAGTGCATGTGTTGCATCGACATTGGAGGAGATGGAATGGAATGCACAAGGCAAAGGTATAACCTAGGGCATTTCATTTCACCGGTCATAGGTGTGTAGAGAAGTTGATGACCGGGTTTAGGATAGATGGCCGTACTATCAAGAGGGGCAAACTTGTTTACATATCGGTCATCTAGTGTCACTCGAGTGATCTAACTTTGCATCGTCGCTAGGATCGAGTGGCGTGGCAAGTCAAGTGGCTAATCCTTTGAAAAATGTTTGTGAAAAGCTAACACACATACACATGGTGGTGTACACTTGGTGGTGTTGGCACATTTACAAAGGAGATGAAGTTGGGGTTAATGTGGATCAACTCGGTGATGAAACAGAGGTGAGAGGTCACTGTGAGTGACCGGACGCTGGCCTCAACTGGACCGGCTCTTCCGATCAGTGGCAGTAGTAAAGGTGTAGGTGTCAGTCTTTGACCGGATGCTGGGTCACTTCATGACCGGACGCATGGTGGGTGCATTCGGTCCCGCTGATGTGGCGGCACAGAGAAGAGGAGAAGGACCGGACGCTGATGCTGCGTCCTATCGTGACCTACCGGACACGTCCGATCGCACTTGAGCGGCTCTGGGAGCTCTCTAGACTCGACCGAACGCTGCCCATCCTACGTCCGGTCGTGATCAAACTGACACGTCCGGTCGTGAATGGAACCTCTCCGGAAACGACCGGACTCAGCAGAGGTGCGTCCCGTCTTCGCACTATGCTACGTCCGGTCATCACTTGACCATTGGCGCGTGGCAGCTGATCATTGAGATCAAGCGACTGAGGTTGAATGGAGGCGACACATGGCATGCAATCGTTGACCGGGCACTGGACCAGGTGTGTCCGGTCGATCCGACCACATCATCCGGTCACCCCGAGCCGTGCCCAGTGAAGGGGTACAACGTCTCTATTTTCATGGCGGCTATAAATAGAAGGTGGCCTCGGCCATGGCTGAGGTTGAGCACCTTGAGGGACTTTGTGTCCATGCTTGAGAGTGCTTGAGAGCCCTCTAACTCACTCTAGCTTGATAGTGTTCATCCGATTGAGTGAGTGAGCAATTCTAGTGCGATTGCATCATGAGATTGCATCGAGTGGCACTAGGTGGTCATCTTGCAAGCCAGTGGTGCTTGTTACTCTTGGAGGTTGCCACCTCCTAGATGGCTTGGTGGTGGTCTCCGTTAAAGCCCGCAAGAAGCTTGTGCTGTGCTCCGGAGAAGAGCTTTGTGAGGGGCATTGTGCTCGCCCTGCGGGAGCCGCAAAGAGCAACTCTAGTTGAGCGTGTCATTAAGCTACCCTCACTTTCAGGGTAGGTTCTTGCGGTGCCCGACGTGCGGGCTTGGCGGGTGATGCCAATTAGCTGCCAAACCACCAAGTGAGCGGTCGACACAACAGGGACGTAGCGTGTTGGCAAGCACATGAACCTCAGGAGAAAATCACCGTGTCAACATTGATTCTTCCCATTGGTTTGCAATCCCCTTACACAAGCTTGAAATTACTTTCATATTGTGCTTGTGTAGTTCACTAGTTACCTTCTTGCTTGTGTAGCATAGAAGTAGCTCCCTTGCGTGCCTAATTTGGTTTGTGTAACCTTGTTAGTCACATTGCTTAGTTTGTGTAGCTAAGTATTAGCGCTCTCTAATTTGGCATCAGTTGTCTTGTTATTGAGCATTGCTAGTGAGCTTAGGGGCTTTGTGCTTTTGCTTACTAGAATTGTGTATGAGCTCCCCGGTGTGTAAAATACTAGTGGCATAGGTTTGTGTGACCTTGCTCCTGGAATTGGATAGGTGAGCTCTAGCTAGCCCGACACCTTTGTTGCCTAATTAGGATCTTTATAAGGTGTTTGTGAACTTCGATAGAGGGGTGTAGTCTTGGCTAGACCGATTGTTTTAATTCCGTATTTGATTCGGTTAGCCAGAGAGATTAAATTTAGACAGGACTATTCACCCCCCTCTAGTCCGCCATCTCGACCCTACAAGTGGTATCGAAGCAAGGTCTCTCATTTGTGGTCTTCACCGACCCGAGAGGATGGCGTCTAGTGGGCTAGATGTTTGTGAGACACACATTTTTTATGGCACAAACTTTGCACTTTGGAAAAATCACATGCTTGATCATTTTTGTGCAAAGGGACCTAAGTTTTGGTGGATTATCACTAGTGGTCTCACCCATGTCTTGGATCATAGAAACCTCACCAAAGCTCATAGAGTTCTCTATGAACTTGATGCACATGCTTATTGTTTTCTAATGGATGCTTTGGGTTTTGATTTGATGAAACAAGTAAACATCACAGGAACCGCTCGTGAGATATGGGAGTCCATCAAGCGCACCTTCAGTGATTCCTCCATATGGGATGATGGCAAGTTCAAGGAGGATGAGCCAAAGAAAGTGGCGCATGAGGATGTTGAGCATGACCACAACTTGGTGATTGTGGAAGATTGCTCCACCTCATGGTCGAGTGATAATGATGATCGATCTACTACAAGTTCACTTGACAAGATTGAAGATGCCTCAAGTGATGCACATGATGATCCTACCCCATGCACACTTGATGGTAATGATGGTTCATGCTCGGGCCATGATTGTGATGCTACTACAAGCCCATCCACTACACCACATTGTTTCATGTCACAAGGTAACACCAAGGTATCAAATGCTAATGTGGTTGATCATGTTGATTCATATGATGAGCTTGTTAGTAGACTTGCTAGCATAACCATGTCTTTAGAAAATGAGAAAGCTAAAACATTGAAATTGGAAAATGAAAACTCATTTCTAAGAAACTCTTGTAAAGAATATAAGAAATTACTTGATAGTCTAAAATCTTCACATTGTGAGCTAAAATTGAATCATGAGACACTACTTGCATCTCATGAAGAATTATTAGAACAACATGCTTCACTCATTAAAGTGTTTACAAAGAAACTTAAAAACAATGAGAGCTCATCACATGGATCAAATGATAAATTGCAAAATGTTGCTAACTCTTGTGATGTAGGCAAGAAACATGTATCCACCTCTTGTGATGATTTATTAGATATACCATGCTCTTCACATATAGATACTTGTTCTACTTCTATGTCTTGTGAGACTAACCTTTTGAAGGAGAACAATGAGCTCAAAAATAAAGTGAAGAATTTGAGCAATAAGTTAGAGAGGTGCTACAACTCAAAAGTCACCTTTGAGCATATGTTGAAGACTCAAAGAAACTATAGTGACAAGTGTGGCCTTGGCTTCAAGAAGAAGATGACAAAGGGTGAAAGAAAGAGAGATAGAAAGATGAATAAGCTACAACAAAGAAAGCTCTCTCATATCATATGCTACCGGTGTCATAAAGCAGGACACCTTGCAAATGGTTGCCCTCACATTGAGAAACTCAAGAAGATAAAAGAAGAAGAGAGGCTCAAGCATGTGAAGTGCTTCAAGTGCCGCATTTGGGGTCATCTTACCTCAATGTGCCCAACCAAGCAATTGGTGAAGCAACTAGAAGAGCCTCAACCAAAGCCACAAGTTGAGCAAGAGAAGACACCCGAAGAGCAAGTCAAGATCTATCATGAAGATGGTGGTGACTTGATGACGAAGAAGAAGAAAACAAGAAGGGGTGGAAAGGCAAGGCATCCAATGCAAACTCAAGATGCCAAGATGATAAGCAAGACACAAGATGAGAAGAAAGTCTATGATCACATCAAGTGCTTCAAGTGTGGAAATACAGAACACTTTGCCTCTAAGTGTCCTACCAAGCTTGAGACAAAGGCTCAAGCAATCCATGAGAGGCAAGGCAATGGGAAGCACCACATGAGTAAGGAAGAGAAGGCTCAATCAAAGAGAAAGTGATACTCATGCCGAGAAAGGGGACACATGGCTCATTCATGTCCCCTAGGTAACTCTTCTAAGCCTATTTCAATTGTTGATAATAATATGCTTAGAATGGATGACAATGGTACCTCATTGGTTGCAATTGCAAAACATCCCACTACTCATACTAAGGCTTTGCCTAAGTATGTTGCTCCTAACTTGAGAGGATCCAAACTTGTTTGGGTACCATCAAAAAGTGGATGATTGATTGTAGGTACCATCGGCATTGGATACTTGATTCAATTGATTTCATATTGATCATCATATATTGAGTCAAGTTATGAAGCCTAGTGCACATCCAAACCCAATGCCATGATAATTGAGTGAAGTTCAAATGTGCTACATCATACAAGTGCTATAATTCAAGATGTTGGTGATTCATTGGATTATTTGATGACTTGCAAAATTATTTAAGTTGAAGCTTGTTAGTTGGATGATCATGAGCTAACCAAGGTATATCTCTTGTTGATCATTTCATTTGGCTGCATATGAGTTGATTGAATTGGATAAATATACAATATTGCTTGCTATGAGATGTTTGAATGGATAAATAGCTTAGTAATCAAGTTTGGGTTGATTTGTGTTGGATAAGTTCATAATATGCCTTTTAGTAAGAGGAATGAATGGATATATGTCTTGTGTAAGTATTCAAGCAAGTTAGTTTCAAGTTTGGTTCATATTCGATGAAGTATACCTCAATAGCTGAAATCTGTCCTATATTGAAAATCTGAGTGAGCTATGATCTTAGCCATATTTGAGTGATCAAAACTTATTGGATTGGCATAAAAATTGGTGTACATGCTCTATACTTATGGTATAAGATGTTGTACAAATTTCATGAGAATTGGATAAGAGATGCTTCGGTTGTGGAGTGGATCTTGTTAGCTATAGTGCAGCAGTTTTTAGCATGTAGCAGTGGTGGAAGAATTGAAATCTGGTAGCTATCTAAAAGTCAAATGAAGCTAAAATTTTTACAGATGCTATATAACTTAGTGAAGCACATTTCCACCAAATTTTGTGGTATTTGGATCTGTACTTTGGGAGATATGCATTTTTCTTTGAAGAGTACAGAATCTGCCAGAAAAGTGACAATTATCGGATTGATCTAGAGTCACTTCGATTGAAAGGTCCTCAAGTTGGAAACATGTTTATAAGTGGTTGAGGTACCTAAGTTTGGTTTTGAGATGATTTAGAAGTATGACAAGCAAAGAGTACAAGGGCTTTTGATTGAGGAGTGTACTTTGCACATATTTGGTACTCAAATTAAAGATCAAGATCAAACTTAAGATGAATATAAAGTTTAAGTTCTAGTGACTATTAGAAATCATTTGGTAGAAAGAAAACGGCTTAAACAAGTAGAAAGAAAAGGACTTAAATAAGAAATCAAGGTTACTCATCAACTTAAGTCCATCACTTGGATCAATCAATCAAGTTATTTCAAGTGGGTGTCAAGAATGGTTCTTGGAGAGAGGTCACTTCTCCCTACTGTAGGGGCTTGCCGCCTATGTGTAGGTAAACCAAGTGTGGTACTTGGAAGGCTAACATGGAAGGGGTGATCCGAGGGACATTTGAGATGCATAGTTGAAGCAATCAAAATGATTGATCAAGAAAAGTAAGCAACACCCAAAAGAGAGCTAATCATGATATTTCAAGTGGTATTCTCACGTTGATGCTCTCATGCAAGCATTGATCAAAAGATGAAGCAAGCCAACCACAACAAGAAAGTGCACCTGATCATAAGTGGTATTCATTTCATATGGGTGAAGAATGAAATTCAAAATTATATCTATTGATCTTCACCAAGCTTATAATTGGACTTCACATTGCTATTGGAGAAATGAATTGGAATCTATGTGACTATCCTCTACTCCAACATAGCAAAGGTATCATTGTAATGTGCATGATCATTTCATCCCTTACTAGTATGCGGTTAGTGCATATAGTACATACTTCATAGGATCATGCATAACAAATGAAATGTTTAAATTCATAACCTACCACTTTTGCTTGAATGATTAGTTGATCTAGTGGTTAGTATATGAATTTGTTCATGAGCTAGTGAACCCAAGTACTTGATTTAATTTGGATTGCTCACAAGTAACAAGTACAACATTGGTAAGATAACCCTTGTAAGAGATGTGAAGAAGCTTGTCATTGGTTCAAGCCGGACTTAGAAGCTTAGGCAAATCAATTTAATTCAAGTCAACCATAGAAGCTCATGATAGTAATAAGAGCACAAGCACTAGACAACAATGCAAATAGATATCTAGTTTGTTTGTTTCAAGAGGTATCTAGACTCAAGTATTTCATCAAGAACTCACAAGTGATGTCTAGATCAACTCACAAGTGATATTCTCTAAGTGGTACTCATGATGATAGCAAATGTTCAAGTAATGGTTTTTATTGATAAATCCAATAAGTGGTTCCATACTAGAAAATTCCTACAAGTGGTATCACATCTACACGTGGTATCAATCATGCAAGACGATGGTTTCACAAGTTATCCTCAACTTTAAGTAATCATCAAATGAAGAACGCATCCCTCACCTACAAGAACTCAAGTTTATCAAATGGATGACCCATGCTATGACATAGGGGGAGGTTTCCCACAAATTGGTATCAAGGTCAAAGATCCTATGTGTGGTATCTCAAGAAGCCCTATAAGCGGTATCTACAAGTGGTGTCATTCCAACAATCAAGTGATGTCCATAAAAAATACAAGATTCAAGCCTCAACCATCTACCCTAAATGCAAACCTTTGCATCAATGAGAAGCACACCTTTTATGGAAATTGATGACAAAGGGGGAGAGATTGTACAAAGATATGAAAGCTTTGGAGAAATTGAGACAAAGAAGTAGAGGTTGGACATGGACATGGACAAATAGGGAGCAACAGTGAAGGATGTGAAAGGATCAAAATTCTTGGACAAGAGAAGCATACAAGTAGGGGGAGCAAGCTCATGAACTTTGATTGATTGCATTTGATATGTGCATATTCATGTGCTTGCTTGCATTGCATAAGCTTTTAAATTCAATATGCATGCTTGTGTGGTGTATGCTATTTGTAGAATTTGAATGATGATTTGATAACTAGCATACATAGGATGGTAGCTAGACTCATATTTTTTACACGTGGTACTAGAACCTTGCTTATAATGTTGATCTCACAGGTTTCTAGTATTTTTGTTGTCTAGCTACTCATGATGCTAAGGATAGTGTTAAAAGTGCAACTCTGATTGGTATCACGCTTCAAAGGTTATTCTATACACCTTAGCATCACTTAGTAGTGATAACACTCCCACAAATTTCATATTTATGCATGTGTGCAAACTTGAAATCAAATCATTTGAGCACACATGTACGGGGAGCTATCACTACCAAGTTAGGTTTTATGATGCTTATCCAAATCTTAACATAGTGCTTAAAAGTTGGGTAAATGGCATAAAATCAAAATCAAGTTGGCAATTTACACTTGTGTGAAGTGCTACCTTGAAATGAGCTTAATTTCCATATCTTTGTAGAGTTGTCATCAATTACCAAAAAGGGAGAGATTGAAAGGTCCTTGTTTGGTTTTGGTAATTGAGTGACAACCTTAGGTGGACTAATGTGTTTAAGTGAGATACATAGGTGATTAGTCCACAGGTACATGTGTGAGCAACAAATGCCATGACGGTGATGATGGCTCAAAGATGTTGCAAAGCTCACACATGTGATGATGAAGGAGCTTATTGCACATGAGACATGACATGGAGTCATGTGATCAAGGTGGAAAAGATCAAAACATGACTTGGCTTGATGAACCGGTTGCAAGCGTGAAGGGCAAGTTGGAGGCTTTAGAGCGATGGACCGCGTGGCGGTGAAGCTTGAGCAAGACTTGGCGCCGATGGATGAAGGCAATGGTGAAAAGCAAGTGAAGTCAAGATCAATAAACCAATATGATCACGTGATGATATGAAGTGGATCATATCATTGTTGAACGTGTTGGTGCATGTATTGCATCGACATTGGAGGAGATGGAATGGAATGCGCAAGGCAAAGGTATAACCTAGGGCATTTCATTTCACCGGTCATAGGCGTGTAGAGAAGTTGATGACCGGGTTTAGGATAGATCGCCATACTATCAAGAGGGGCAAACTTGTTTGCATATCGGTCATCTAGTGTCACTCGAGTGATCTAACTTTGCATCGTCACTAGGATCGAGTGGCATAGCAAGTCGAGTGGCTAATCCTTTGAAAAATGTTTGTGAAAAGCTAACACACATACACATGGTGGTGTACACTTGGTGGTATTGGCACATTTACAAAGGAGATGAAGTTGGAGTTGATGTGGATCAACTCGGTGATGAAACGAAGGCGAAAGGAGGTCACTGTGAGTGACCAGATGCTGGCCTTAACTGGACTGGCTATTCCGATCAGTGGCAGTAGTAAAGGCACAGGCGTCGGTCTTCGACCGGGCGCATGGTGGGTGCATTCGGTCCCGCTGACGTGGTGGCACAGAGAAGAGGAGAAGGACCGGACGCTGATGCTGCGTTCGATCATGGCCCACTAGACGCGTCCGGTCACAGTTGAGCAGCTTTGGGAGCTCTCTAGACTCAACCGGACGCTACCCATCCTGCGTCCGGTCGTGATCAAACTGGCGCGTCCGGTCGTTAATGGAACCTCTCTAGAAACGACCAGACTCGGCAGAGGTGTGTCCAATCTTAGCACTATGTTGCATCCGGTCATCACCTGACCATTGGCATGTGGTAGCTGACCATTGAGATCAAGCGACTAAGGTTGAATGGAGGCGACACGTGGCGAGCATCCGTTGACCGGACGCTGGACCTGGTGCGTTTGGTCTATCCGACCGGAGCGTCCGATCACCCCGAGCCTTGCCCGGTGAAGGGGTAGAATGGCTCTATTTTCATGGCGGCTATAAATAGAAGGTGGCCTCGGCCATGGCTGAGGTTGAGCACCTTGGGGGACTTTGTGTCCATGCTTGAGAGTGCTTGGGAGCCCTCTAACTCACTCTAGCTTGATAGTGTTCATCCGATTGAGTGAGTGAGCAATTCTAGTGTGATTGCATCATGAGGTTACATCGAGTGGCACTAGGTGGTCATCTTGCAAGCCTGTGGTGCTTGTTACTCTTGGAGGTTGCCACCTCCTAGATGGCTTGGTGGTGGTCTCCATGGAAGCCCGCAAGAAGCTTGTGCGGTGCTCCGGAGAAGAGCTTTGTGAGGGGCATTGTGCTCGCCCCGTAGGAGCCGCAAAGAGCAACTCTAGTTGAGCGTGTCATTAAGCTACCCTCACTTTCAGGGTAGGTTCTTATGGTGCCCGACGTGCAGGTTTGGCGGGTGATGCCAATTAGCTGCCGAACCACCAAGTGAGCGGTCGACACAACGGGGACGTGAGGCGGCCTCGAGCCCTTCGCGGGCTGGCCTTTGAACCTTGGTCGATCGCCGCTCATGTCGAATGAGACGACTATCGCTTCGTGATGTGACGCGAAGCATTGTGATGCAATAACTGCATATGCAATGCTTGCATGTATGAGATGAATGTATGGATGAATGAATGCATGAATGAATGGATGAATGCATGCATGAGAATGGATGAATTAATGTTCTTGTATTGGAAAAGTAAAGTGGGGGTCGGTAAAGTTACCTCGATGGCTCGAGTGATAGGTTCGAGGAGTTTTTACCAGAATATGCCCGTGCGGGGTCTGGGTCCGTCGTCCATGACAGAGTTGGCGTAACCTGCATGGAGCATCCTATTTTTTCCTACCCATCTCTCAACAATGGCCCGAGCCGTTTGATCGACTTGGGCGGCCAGCGGGCCTCTCCTCGGTGGAGATTCCGCAGGTAGGCCCCTCCAAACCCTTCCGGGGAAGGAGGAGGCTAAAGCTCTGGGTGCAGGGATAAAAAATCTAATCATCCTAGTGAGCAGAGACGCCGTAGCCGCTAGGGCATAGGTTTCTAGTGGTCCGACCAGTTTTACTTGGAGTTTGTTTCCGCACACCTTGCTTCTACTTTTTAGCGCGAGAAGGGGTCAGGCATAAAGAATGTCTAGCGAATAGATATTCTTGCCAGCCCCTGAGCGAATCTCGACCCATTGCCGTTGCTGGGGTTGGGAGCTCAATAGCGAAATTAATGTGCGTAGAGTAAGGGTGACCAGCTGGCACAGGAATTACCTCGATGGCACGAGTGAGGGGTTCAGGGAGCGCTTACCGAATATGTTTGAGCGGAATCCGGGTCTGTCGTTCATAACGGGGTCGGCATAACCCACGTGGGGCATCCTGCCGCTCCTTACCCGTCTGTCGGCTGCGACTAAGTCGTCCGATCACTTGTATTGCCCTGCTGGGATAGGACTTACCTGTAGAGATAGAGGATGAGAACATCGCACGCAAGACTTTAGTTAGGAAGATAAGCCAGGCGACAAACTTGTAATAAATGGACAAGCTCTTAAATTTCATTATGGCCAAACAGTTTTTAGCCCTTCTCCCCCTTTTCATATAAAAAGGTTAGTGCATTCTAACACTTTTCATCGTTAAGGTCGTAAAGCTCGGGGTGCGAGTGAGCAAATTCTGATCACACTGGTGAGTAAAGGCGTCGTAGCTTCCGAGGAGTAGGTTTCTCGCAGTCTGACCAGTTATACTCAGAGCTTGTTCCTGCAACCCTAGCTCGTAGGTCTTAACATGAGAGGGGGTCGGGCACGAAGAATGTTCGCCAGGTGGATAGACTCTTAAACCCGTACCGACACTTTTTGTGACTAAGGCTAAAAAAGCCCGGGGTGTGGAAAGAAAACTCTAATCACGCTGGTGAGCAAAGGCACCGTAGCCGCTGAGGCGTAGGTTTCTCGTAGTCCGACTAATTTTACTTAGCGTTTGTTTCCACAAACTTCGCTTTTGGGTCTTAATCATGAGAAAGGGTCAAACATAGAGACTATCTATTGGATGGATATGCTCTTATTAGCCCCCGAGTGAGGCTTGACCCCCTGCCATTGTTGGGGTCTGGTGTCACTAAAGGTCGGGGAGTTTGATAGCGAAACTGATAAGAGAAAGTGTGCGTTTATTAAGGGTAGAAGTGACGTAGCTGCTTGATGTTCTAGGCATTGGCAAAGACCTCGCCGTCGATGGTCTTGAGCTTGTAGGCGCTTGGCCGGAGTACCTCCATGATGACGTACGGTCCCTCCCATGGTGGAGAGAGCTTGTGGCAGTCCTTGCTGCTTTGGATGAGACCGAGGACCAGGTCTCCGGTGTTGAAGGCCCAACCCCGCACTCGTCGGCTATGGTACCGGCGCAATGCTTGCTGGTACTTGGCCAAGCTAAGGAGGGCAACGTCACATGCTTCATCCAGCTGGTCCATGGCATCCTCGAGGGATGCCTCGGCTCCCTGTTCGTCATATGCCCTAACCCTTGGCGCTCCATAGTCGAGGTTGGTCGAAAGGACAGCCTCGGAACCGTAGACCATGAAGAATGGCGTGTCGCCGGTGGCCCAGCTAGGGGTCATCCTTAGGCTCTAGAGCACCGCGGGAAGCTCAGCGATCCATTGTCCGCCAAACTTGTTCAACCGGTTGAAGATCCTAAGCTTGAGGCCCTGTAGGGCCATGCCATTCACGCGCTCAACCTGCCCTTTTGTGCGGGGGTGTGCCATGGTAGCCCAATCGACCTGGATGTGGTATTCATCGCAGAATCAGAGGAACTTATTTCCGGTGAACTACGTGTCGTTGTCCGTGATGATGGAGTTCTAGACTCTGAAGCGATGGATGATGTCGAGGAAGAATAGCACGGCTTGCTCGGACTTGATCGCACTGACCGGCCGAGCCTATATCCACTTTGTAAACTTGTCTATGGTGACAAGCAAGTGGGTGTAGCCCCCGAGCGCCCTTTTGAGGGGTCCGGCCAGATCGAGCAGCACCCAGACCACGAACGACAATGTGATGGGGATTGTCTAGAGCGCTTGGGCCAGTAGGTGAGTCTGCCGAGCATAGTACTAACACACTTCACAGGTGCGTACAATCTGCTCAGCACCGGCTACTGCGGTTGGCCAGTAGAAGCCTTGTCGGAACGTGTTTCCGACCAGGGTTCTAGGTGCGGCATGGTGACCATAGACCCCATCGTGGATATTGCTTAGCAAACGCTTCCCCTATTCGATGGGGATGCAGCGCTGTAGGATCCCGGTGTGGCTTCGCTTGTAGAGTTTGCCCTTAATAAGGACAAAAGACTTGGCGCGATGTGCAAGCCATCGAGCCTCTGTCTTGTCCATCGGTAGTGCCTCATGGAGGAGGTAGTCGAGGTAAGGCGTCTTCTAGTCGACCAGAGGGTCGGGCTCTATCACTGGATCCTGGTCGAGCTCCATGACTTTGGGGTCGACTGCAGCCAATGGTTGGTCAGCCCCTGAGCCCAGGGCAGGGGGCCCAACACCGGCTTGTTCTGGCTCCTCATAGCGGACCGAGGGCTCGTACTGATCACTGGTGAAGATGCCTGCCGACATCGGTTCTCGGCCAGACGCCGCCTTCGCCAGTGCGTCGGTTGCCTCGTTGAGACGCCTCGGGATGTGATTGAGCTCGAGGCCATCGAACTTGTCCTCTAGATGGTGGACTTCTCGGTAGTATGTAGCCATCTTGGCATTGTGGTAGCTCGACTCCTTCATGTCTTGGTCGATGACTAGCTAGCAATCGCCCCAGACATCGAGGCATCGGATTCTGAGTTCGATGGCGATGCGCAGGCCATTGACGAGCGCCTCATATTCGGCCACATTGTTGGAGGAGGGGAAATGGATGCAAACCATGTACCTCATGCATACCCCAAGGGGTGAAATGAAAACCAGCCCCATGCCGGCGCCCTTCTTCATCAGTGATCCGTCGAAGTACATCGTCTAGTACTCTTGGTTGATGGCCGTTGGTGGCATTTGGACCTCGGTCCACTCTGCAACGAAATCAGCTAGCACTTAGGACTGGACGGCCGTCCGGGGGACATACGCAATGCCTTGACCCATTAGCTCGAGCGTCCACTTCGCGATCCTTCCCGTGGCATCCCGGTTTTGGATGACCTCGCCGAGGGGGAAGCACATCACGACCATTACCAGATGTGACTTGTAGTGGCGCAGCTTCCTCTTGGCGATGAGGATGGCGTACAGGAGTTTCTAGATTTAGGGCTAGCGGGTCTTGGATTCAGACATGACCTCGCCAATAAAGTACACTGGGTGTTGTACTTTGAGGGCCTGCCCCTCTTCTTCTCGCTCCACCACCAAAGCGGCGCTGACCACCTGCGTGGTGGCCGCAATGTACAACAGAAGTGTTTCTCTATCGGTTGGAGGAACAAGGATCAGGGCCTTTGTTAGAAGCTACTTGACCATGTCAAGCGCCTCCTGGGCCTCGGGCATCCATTCAAAGTGGTTGGCCTTCTTCAGAAGTCGATAAAGGGGGAGACCTCGTTCATCGAGGCGCGAGATGAAGCGGCTGAGCGTGGCAAGGCACCCTGTAACTCGTTGTACCCCCTTTATGTTCTGAATCAGGCCCATCCTTGTGATAGCCGGGATCTTCTCTGGGTTGGCTTCGATGCCGCGCTCAGAGACGATGAAACCCAGTAGCATACCCCTTGGGACCCCAAAAATGCACTTCTCGGGGTTGAGCTTAATGTCGTTTGATCAAAGTTTTGTAAAGGTCTGCTTAAGGTCAGCTATGACCTGGTCAGCCCGTTTGGAATTAACCATGATGTCATCTACGTAGGCCTCAATGGTTCACCCGATGAGGTCTCCAAAACACTTGAGCATACAATGCTAGTACATAGCCCTAGCGTTCTTCAGACCGAACGACATTATGATATAGCAGAACGATCCGAAGGGGGTGATGAATGATGTCGCGAGCTGGTCAGACTCTTTCATCACGATTTGATGGTACCCGGAGTACGCATCAAGGAAGCAAAGGGTTTTGCACCCTGAGGTAGAGTCGACTACTTGGTCTATGCATGGCAAAGGAAACAGATCCTTCGGACATGCTTTGTTGAGACCCATGTAGTCAACACACATTCTCCATTTCCCACTCTTCTTTTGTACAAGAATAGGATTGGCTAACCACTCGGGGTGGTATACTTCTTGATGAACCTAGCCACCAAAAGTTTCGCGATCTCCTCACCGATGGCTCTGCGTTTCCCCTCGTCGAAGCGACGTAGGCGCTGCTTCACCGGCTTGGAGCTTGGCTTGATCTTCAAGGTATGCTCGGTGACTTCTCTCAGAATACCTGGCATGTCTAAGGGTTTCCACGAGAAGATGTCTTTGTTGGCGCAGAGGAAGTTGACGAGCACGCTTTCCTATTTGGAGGAAAGCGCGGTGCCAATGCGCACCACCTTGCTTTTGGAGCCACTAGTGTCTACGAGGACCTCCTTAGCGCCCTCCACTGGCTTAAAAGACCTGGCCGACCTCTAGTGGTCGGTTGTCTCTTCGGCGACCTCCTTCCCAATGGTCGCAAGCTCCTTAGAGGCGACGATTACCGTGGCATGATTGCAACATTCGACCTCGCACTCGTAGGCGCGCTGAAATGAGGTGCCGACGGTGATGACCTCGCCTAGGCCCGACATCTTCAGCTTCAGGTAGGTGTAGCTGGGGACAGCCATGAACTTCGCGTAGCATGGATGCCCCAGGATGGCGTGGTAGGTTCCATGGAACCCCACCATCTCGAAGGTGAGGGTCTCCGTCCCATAGTTGGATGGATCCCCGAAGGTGACGGGCAGATCGATCTACCCAAGTGGCACAGCCTGCTTTCTAGGCACGATGCCGTGAAAAGGCACTTCGATTGGTCCGATGCGGGATTGGCTGATTCCCAGTGTACATGATGTTGAGGGCGCTGCCTCCGTCCATCAACACCTTAGAGAGCCGCTTCGTGCGGATGATTGGGTCAACCATGAGCGGATACCTCCCCGGTTGCGGGACACTCTCCGGGTGGTCGGTCTAATCAAAGGTTATGGCGGACTCCGACCACCGGAGGAAGGTAGGCGTGGCTGGCTTAGACGTATAGACCTCGCGGCACGTGAGCTCCTGGCGACGCTTGGAGTCATAGGCCGCCGACCATCCAAAGATCATGAGGCAGCCATCTGGCGATGAAAAGCCATTGTTCGTCCCCTCGGCGTCGTCCATGGTCGGCTCGGGGTCCTTCCCATGCTCCCCCCTATTGAAGCCTCCGGACAAGAACCACTTCATGAGGCCACAGTCCTTGTATAGATGCTTGACCGGGAAGGAATGGTTCGGGCATGGCCCTTCGAGTAGCTTCTCGAAGTGGTCTAGAGTACCCTCCATGGGCTTCTGGCCCCCCTTGCGGTCGGTGGTGGCCACGAGCAAGCCCTCACGTCGCTGCTTGTTCTTCTTCTTGATGGGATGGTTGGAGGCACCTTCACTGGTGTCCTTGTCGCACTTCGCCTTGCCTTTTAGGCCATCGAAGATCGCCCCGGCCGCCTCCTCGCCAGAGGCATGGCTAGCGGCGATGTCAAGGAGCTCCTTGGTGGTTCATGGGCACTTATGTCCCAGCTTGTGAACCAGGGACTCGCGGGTGGTCCCAGACAGGAAAGCTCCTATAACGTCAGCGTTGGCGATGTTAGGTAGCTCGTTGCACTGCCAGGAGAAGCGTCGGATGTACCCACGAAGGGTTTCTCTAGACTTCTGTCAGTAGTTCTTGAGATCCCATGGGTTCCTAGGGCGCTTGTATGTGCCCTAGAAGTTCTCCACAAAGATCTCTTTCAGGTCCACCCAACTTTGGATTCTGTTGGGCGAAAGATGTTCCAACCAAGTTCATGCTGAATCGACCAGGAACAATGGAAGGTTGTGGATAACGAAATCATCATTATCCGCTCCACCAGCCTGGCAGGCAAGCCGATAATCCTCGAGCCATAGTCTAGGGTTTGTTTCCCCAGAATATTTTGGAATGTTAGTGGGTGGTCGGTACCTTAGCGGGAAGGTGGCGTTGAGGATATGTCGTCCGAAGGCCTGAGGCCCTGGTAGGCCAAGGCTTGGGCTTCGGTCCTCGCTGCTATCGTAGCGTCCGCCACGATGAGGGTGATAGCCATGGCTAGCTCCCTCTCTCAGATCGTTGCGGGTACATCTGTGGGCGTCGAGGGTGTCGCATGCGTCGCGGTCGTGGCTGAGACGCTCATCCACTGGGACCGTAGTGTGCTGCCTGCCGCCTTGTGGCCCCTGGTGAACTGATGCGTCCTTGTCGGGTCACTCTGAGGGCGTACGCTGGCTGGCGTCGAGCTCGCATTACTAAGACAGCGAGCTCTCAGCCTGCTGCGCAGCCACATGCTCGAGCAGCATGCGAATCTCGTGGTGGGCCTAACTATCCTCGGGCGTCATGGGCCCCAGAAGCCCACAAAGCAAGGCCGCAGTAGCAGCAATGTTCTGGATCACCCAGGTGAAGTGTGGGAGTGCTTCATCATCTGCAATGATCCTCCGGTTCACATCGCAGGCCATGGCGCGCGCGCGCCCACCGTCTCCATGGCGCTTGATCTCCCAATCGAGCTCTGCGCGTTCCTGCTCATGTTGGAGTCGTGCTTCCTCAAGCTCTAAGTGTTGGGCCTTTAGCTGCTCCACCCACAGGTTGGGCGAGGCCCCTGTCTCACCCTTGACCCCGTCATCAAGGTCGTTCATTGGGGTAGCCTCCTCTTCCTCGTGGATGCTTTCGATGTGTCCCTCGGGGGTACCTGCCATTAAACACTCATGAGAGGGGTGATGACTCCCCCTGCTGGAGTCAGAGCTGGAGGGTGACTCCGATTCTCCCACGAGGAGGTCGTGGAAAGATTCCACGACATATTCTATCATCCCCATGAACTCGTCGTTCGTGGGGGACGGAGACGTGCGTCATGCCACAGGATAGCCATCGGTCCCTGCGGTGTTGCAGAGACTGAACGGGAGCGCTGTCGGGGTGCTCCGGATGAGGTATTCTAGAGAGAGTGGCTCCCCTCCGGTGAGCTATGCCATGACATTGGTGAATGAGAAGTTGAGGTGGCGCAGGTCTTCCTAGGATGGTCGGGGTCCTAGGAAGGCACCAAGCTGGAGCTCTAACCTCCCGTGGTCGAAGTCAAGGAGCTGGTTGCTCCCGAGGGCGCAGGCCTCCAGTGCGTGTAGCTGCAGCTCCTCAAGCGCCACGATGATCGCGTCGAGGTCGGCGGAGTGGAGAGGTTGGACGGTGGTGGGAGCCATCGCCAACTCTCCCTCAGTCATGATGATGAAGTCTAGGTCCCCAAAGTGCACGTGTGCGCCCGGGACCCAACTGATGTCGTGACTGGCCATCCAAAGCCTGGTGTGGATGTCGAGACGCGCAAAAGGCCCCTACCTAGAGCGCCAACTGTCGGTGTTTTGAGTAAACACCAACGAGTAAATTTATAATATTGCGCATCTAGCTCGGATGGTGTGCTAAGAGGACACAAGCTTTATACTGGTTCGGGCAGAATGTCCCTACGTCAAATTTGCTATTGCTGCTTGTGTTACTAGCACTGAAAAGTTCATAGTAGGGGTTACAAACGGATGAGAGAGGGACAGGTCCCAAGTCTCTGGTGGAAAGAATGAAGGGGTACCGAGAGCTCGGTCGCTGCTCGGCTATGTGTTCGAGGCTCGATGCTAGTGGTTTTGATCTGATGCGGTGCGATGCCCCTTAGTGGGGTGCCCTATTTTCCCTTTTATAGGCCAAGGAAAAGCACGTGTTATAGTGGGAGAAAAGAGGAGAACGAGAGAGAGAGAGAGAAAGTCCTTCGAGGTCATCGGGCCTTTCTTTTCCTTTGCACGGGTCCCGCTGACATGGTAGGTGGTGATAGGGACAGCTCTACGCCGGGGGCCTGTCCGTCTGATGATGCCATGCCCTGGCGTTGTCAGCGGGTCATGACATCCCATTCCACCCCGGCAGGCGGCGTGGTGAACCAGCATGCTAATCAACGGCCGTATAGGGAGTAGGCAGCATAGTGACCACATGTCCATAACTGTGGGCGATGTGAGTTCCCTAGAATGACATGTCACGGGGACGTGTCGTGTTGAGACGTGACCGCTCCCTGCACGATGCCAGAAGTTTGACCTTGGATTGTACTTTCTGTCCCACAGTGGTTGGCAGCGGCATGAGCTTCTGTTAGGAGTAGTGCCCAAGGGATCAGGTGAGGCGGAGCCAACCTTCAGACGTCAGGTGAGGCGGAGCTAGCCCTTAGACATCGGGCGAGGTAGAGCCCGCCTCTAGAGGTCGGGCGAGGCGGATCGCACGACCTTAGGGTTGGGCGAGGCGGAGCCCACAGCCTTGGTGTCGGACAAGGCAAAGCCCGTCCCCAGAGGTCAGGCGAGGCGAATCTCACGACCTTGGGGTTGGGTGAGGCGGAGTCTGCCCTTAGAGGTCAGGCGAGGCAGAGCCTGTGGCCTTGGTGTCGGGCGAGACAGAGCCCATCCCCAGAGGTCAGGTGAGGCGGATGGCATGACCTTAGGGTTGGGCGAGGCGGAGTCTGCCCTTAGAGGTCAGGCGAGGCGGAGCCTGTGGCCTCGGTGTCGGACGAGGCAGAGCCCGTCCCCAAAGGTCGGGCGAGGCAGATTGCACGACCTTGGGGTTGGGCGAGGCGGAGTCCGCCCTTAGAGGTCGGGCAAGGCGAAGCCTGTGGCCTCAGTGTCGGGCGAGGCGAAGCCCGTCCCTAGAGGTCCGGCGAGGCAGAGCCCGCCCTTAGAGATCGGGTAAGGCGGAGCCCACAGCCCGCCCCTAGGGGTCGGGCGAGGCAGAGCCCGTCCCTAGAGGTCGAGCGAGGCAGATCGCACGACCTTGGGGTCGGGCGAGGCAGAGCCTACGACCTCGGTGTCGGGCAAGGCGAAGCCCGCGGCCAGAGGTCGGGCGAGGCGGAGCCCGTGGCCATGGTGTCGGTTGGAGCTGTAGTCACACCTTTGACTGCCTGGATGGATTAACATATAACGACCATTAGCCCCTCCTCTTCGGGTACCCTAGTATTGGTCCCCGACGATGGCGTGGTGACGCGTCAGTGTCCATCGTGGAGCACCACTGTCCCGCTCGGTCGTACGTGGCCAGCACCGCACAGGGTCTCTCCCACTTCACGGATGCGTTGGCTGTACTCATGGTATGTCACTGGTGCTCGCGCACCACTTTTTCTCCCCCTCCATCCTCCTCTCTCGTCGGAACGATCTCGTCGCCGCCATGGATAGCCGCTTGCCGCTGCAGCTCGCACCAGTGTGCCTCCGAGCCCCTGACCGACACCCATCTTGACGCATTTAGATGTAGATGGCGACCGACCCGCTAAATGGGTCCGCGCAGGCCCCTGGTGTCTGGCGTGGACGCCCAATGCTGTCGCTCGCCGCGCCGCCGTGCACGGGGTGGCTGGGGTGCGCGTAGGAAAATTTTGAAAAATCCAGGGGGTTAAGTGAATTCGCCAGAGAGAGGAATAAAAAGTAATAAGGCTTAAGCGTAGTTCAAGAAAAGTCCGAGGGCTCTTTTGCTAAAGTGCCAGCGCACAGGCTCCCCGTCGTGGGCCGTCTCGCGTGTGGGCCGCGCCCCGCGCTGGGCCGCTGGGTTGCCGGGCCGAATTGATTGCCGCCGGCCCTTTTCCTTTTCTAAGCATTTTCTAAATTAGTTTTTAAGGCAAACTTGTAAATTCAAAATAAATTTGTGTAGTTGACCAAAAATTATGAAACCAATTTTGTTCAGTTCCTAAAATCATGATTTATCTGCTAGTGACCGATGTTCGCATGGTTTCATAGCATTTCCAAGAGTAATCTAATTAATTGGAAACACTTAATATTGTTAAAATATTAACTTGTAGGAATTATTGTGAGGAATTGGTAGTAGTGTTGGCTCTAAAATTTTTACAAAAAATTCCTAACATTATTATATGTTCACTGTAATTTTTGTAGCTTCATAATAATTAATTTGCTAAGGTAGCTAAATGAGCCATAGTTCAAATATATAAATTTAATCAATAAGAAGCCAAAACACCTTGGGATTTTAGAACTAAAACATTTTCTGAAAATGAAGTCTTACTTGATGGCGTGGATACA
Source organism: Miscanthus lutarioriparius (assembly GCA_904845875.1). Lineage (NCBI taxonomy): Eukaryota > Viridiplantae > Streptophyta > Magnoliopsida > Poales > Poaceae > Miscanthus > Miscanthus lutarioriparius. Next base: position 39,996,202 of record CAJGYO010000011.1, on the reverse strand, counting down.
TAGACTAGTATGTTAGTTATTAGAGCTAGCTCGTTAGCTTACGATGTATAATCGTATTCTTAGAGTTGCGATTACCGTTGGTTAATTATGTTTTCTATGTTGCGTCTACGTATATCATAATAGGGACAACGATTGATCGTGGAGTCGACCAAAAAAGCAGAAAAGATGGAGCCTTGGTAATCGTGTTGCCTTTATGGAATGCTAATCCTTGGTTATATCTTACCCAGGCAAGCCCCGGTGCATAACCCCTATTATTCTGCACTTTATTTTATGCTTGTGCATTAAGTTTTAAGGAGTTGAATGAGAACCACTTGCATATATATATTCTTATCCTACGAGTCCTACTAGTATGACAGGATCGTGTAGATTGCTATGCTATAGGACCCGGTAGAAGCCGAGTGATTACCTGTCACTTACAAGAGATAGAAAATATATTAATGTTGTTATTATATTACTATCACATGGAATATATATGAAGGATAATTGGAGACCGGGTGGAATGGTACTTTGGATCTAGACTTGGAGAGGCATTCGACGCCTATGTCGATTGAGGACCGTCCGTTGCTGTGGATGTTAGTCAAGTCACAGACTTATTATCTTGAGCACATACTTACTTATGGAAGAGGAAAGACTTGTTACTCTCTTGTCATGAGTTCCGGCTCTTTCTGGACTGGCTTTTAGGGGTGGGTATTAGATGGAGGTCTAAGCACTATACTGAGACTAGGTCTTAGGTGTTGGGGGCTTGGAGTCCAAGTTTGAACGGGACCTGGACCACTTGACAGGAGTGGAATGGGTTGGTCTTGTTTGTGCCTGAGGTACAAGCGAGGCGTGTGTTTCGGGATACCTAGCTGGGATACATTGATTCGTGAATCGTCGTTTCTGTGAGACGGTACGACTTGGCTATGGTCTAGCATCGTAGTAAGAACTAGAATATGAAAAATAATAAAATAGTTCTGATTTGCTTACCACCTGCTTAAAAATAACATAGGTGCTTACATAGAATGGTTAGTTAATGAACTAATGATGACTGCTAATAAAACTTGAATATAAGGATACACTATTAGTAATGCTTTCTATAAATAAAATAAACCAGCAAGCCAAATAAGTCTTACATATTCTTAGAGTCTTTTATTTTCCTCCTGTCGGGTAAGTCTTGCTGAGTACAATCGAGTACTCAGGATTTCATTCCCCCTGTTGCAGGTGACGGGTGGATGCTAGAGCTGATTTTTATGTGTGGAAACCTTCTGATGGGCTCAAAAATTATTCCTTTCACGCTGCGATCGTAGTGTTTATTTATAACCCTCACTAAAGATTTTTATAAGAAAAAAATGTAAAATCTGCTAGTATCTCTTGTATATAAATGTCAACTATGTTAATACTTTACCGTGTCATTAAATTAATTTTTGTTTCTGTTGTAACTCTGATCATATGTTATTTTTCGTTGTAAGATAAAACTTGTGAACTCGAAATGTATAGACTCTTTTACGTGTAAACTGTTTTAATTCCGTTGTTGCATTCAACTTGTGTAATACTCTAATGTTGTAATAAAGTGATGTAAGAAATTGTTAAGAATGTTGTAAGCTTTATTCTCTCATTTATGATCTGGACGGAAAAATATGGACTTTCGAGTTCTCCCTTGGGTGTGTTCGATGGGACGGCACGTTTTAGTGCACTCTCTTGGGTACTTAGTATCTAATGGAAGACAAGTACTCTTAGGAGGACATTAGATTAGGCGGTTCTGCCACAGTCGACGCGGAGCTCGATACCGGCACAAAGCTCGATGCCAAGGAGGTTGCTAGTGCACACCTCATCGGCGACGTGAATCTCAACGGCGCAGAGCTCGTCGACAACATGCAGCTCACCAGCGGTAGCGCGCGCAGAGCTCAGCGACGACGCGTAGATGTTGGCGACGCAGAGCTCGGCAGCAGCGCGCGCTGAGCTCAGCGGGGCGGTTGAGGCCGGCGAAGAGGCATGCGAGCTGCGGCGGGGGTGAGGAAGCCGACGGGGTGGTCGGTTTGGACGGAGGTTGCACGGAGGAGGGCGCTCGGAGGCACCGGAGCTAGCGGCGGCTGTGGAAGCTGGGCGGGCGGCCATGGCGCTCAGTGCCTGCGCTCTCGAGCAGAGCGAGAGGGAGAGGAGCGAGGGAGAGCAAATGGGAGACGGAGAGAGGACGCCGACTCGGTCTCCACAGTTGCGCGACCCCGAGGCGACGAGTGGTGGAACGAATGGAGCATGGTGGCCATGTGTCGGGCGTGTTCTGTCCTTCCTGTTCTTGTTGCTTTGAATGGAGAGACAGAGGAGAGAGACGAGATGGAACCGGAAAGGATATTTATGTGGTGGGTAAAATATGTGGACTCCATGAGGCCACGTAGCGTCCGCCGTCTGGATACGGGACGGACGCCCACAATGGAGCATTATCGAAGTTGAAAGGTTTATTTCTTTGAAATAGAATTTCGAAGATTCATTGCCCGAACTGCGTCACTATGTAAAAGTACGTGTGCCTTTAGAAGTTGACTATAGTTTAGTTGGTTAGATTTTGTATGATAAGACCTAGCCATATGGATTTAAGCGTTTAATTTAGCACGAATGCTCATATTTATGCCTAATATTAGTATTTCAGTGATAGACAATGTGTCTATTAATGACGAGAGTTTGTGATGATTTCATCCATTTTAAGATTTACCAATTCAATCTTTTAAAGTCCTATACATGTAAGTGTGAGTAACTTTCACTCCATTTCCTGAATATATGTGAGCTGTTATCAGTTTGGTGATAGTCTAAGATGCCGTGGCGTAATGGTAGTGGTTACTCCTATATATTATATTGTTTGAATCACTGGACTAAACTCCTAGGCCATCTAAATAGATAGAGATGAAAACAAATGGAAACGGGCGGAAAATATCCTCGTTCATTTCTGTTTTCATAATATTTCACCGAGAGCGGGAGTAGGATAGTCAGGAGAGGTAGCGGTAGCAGGATATACAGTTATACGAAAATGGTATACGGTAAAAAAAAAATAGACACAAACAGACCGTAAGTGAGAACTTAAGCTGAATTATGCCGCATGGCATGAGCTAAATTGATGGTGTACCATATGGTGCACCTCATAGAGTCACAACTCAGTATGACATACTACACCTCGTAATTCATGTATTACAATACTACAATACACAATTCAACATTACACATACATCAACAAAGGGAACGGCCATGGACCGTATCCATCGTCGTGGTGTGAGTGGAGGTAGCGACACACCGACTCAACCGCGTCTGCTCAAGAATCAGCGACAACACCACCCATCCATCATACGCCACAGCTCGCAACAGCACATGATAGGTTGCAGCTACGCTGCTTACGATGGTGAGAGGTGCCGAGATGACCAAGGACTAGCGAAGCTATGGATACAATCCAATGCAGTGAAGTGCGGCGGCAGTAGTGCGTGAAGAGAAGCGGCGACTAAGGGTTGAGAGCGCGAGTCCTGAGGGAGGGAGTTTGCTAACCAAGCATTGTGAGATGAAAACGGGAATATCCCCATCAAAAACAAGATACCGAGAACAATGGCAGGATAACCTCAAATCCTCAACTGTTTTCGGTCTTGGTCTCGGCGCATCCCCTCTCGTTTCATGTCCAGTTAGTGTATTTTCTCCAAAAAAAAAACAGGGATGAAAGCGGTAAATGGTACAAGATTGATCCCGTCCGTTTCATCCTATAAACGGGTGGACTAAAAGATGAACTAATTTCCAGTCCAACTCAACTAGTTGTTAGTCTCTCTGACTAGTCTATGTATCTGAATAAAATATGACTAAATTTTAATGGGATTGACAACTTTTTTTAATAATGAATAAAATCTAGTTTCATCCCTTGTAACCAACTAACCAAGGGAATCAAACCAATTATTACAAACGTTTGACAAAACAGAAAGTTGACCCAACTTAAGAATCAATCCTAACATTAAAAGGCCATCCGAAAGAAGCAAAGAATTTTAAGGGCGCGTTCGCTGGTCTGGATGGTCCAGACAAGCCGGCCGACTCCCCTCACAAAACACTGTTCATCAACCAGCCGCTACAGTGTTTCTCTCTCACAAAACCAGCCAGTTTCATTCAAGTTTCAGACCAGCGAAAGGGGCCTAAAGCCTCGTTCGGCACACATGGATGATGCCCTCTTTGTTTCTTCACACCGTTCCACCTGTGCCCAATGACGTAACCAATGTATTCCCCTAGATAAAACATGTAAAAAAGTTTTAGGTTTGCATGTATCAAAAACAATTTTATTCCTTGTAAGCCATATTGGCCAGCAAATAGCAGCACCTCCTATTAACAAAAGAGAATAAATCTAACAACTAATTTAGGTGATCAGACATGCCCTTAACTGTTCAACAAACCATATATTATGACCTTGTTTGGATTCATAAAGCTAATAGTTAGTTGCTAATAATTAACTTTTGGATCCAAAAGTCTAGTCAATAGTTTAGCTAATTGTTAGCTGCTAATAATTAGCTCTTTGGATCCAAAAGTGTAGCGTAATACTCAACTAACAACTAGTACTTTACTAATATTAGATATGAACTATTAGCTAGATAATTATTAGTAGCTAATAGGTCCAAACATGGTATATATGTTTATACAAGTGTCATGTACTCGGCTCGTTTAGTCACACCCGAACGCAAAGGAAAAAGAGTGGAAAACTAAGGGTCAGTTTGGAAACTCTAATCCTTTAGGGATCATTGACTTTTTCCAGGATGAGCAAGCTATAGGAATGTTATTTGAATAAGATATTATTTATGGGAGGTTTTTTCTCCTTCAGTTTGGCTCCGCTCCCAAATTATGGATCCGTCATCCCTATACGGAGTGGCCACCGATAGCAACCTGTCGGCGGTGGTCAACTGGTCATCGTCCCCGTCAGGCTCCACGGGCTGTACGGGGACTGCGGCGTATGACGAACGGAAATGTTTATCCGTAACCGAAAGCATCTGGACAGCGATTCCTCGCGAACGTGCCCTTAGCCGCGTGTTTGGACAGCGATTCTATCGGGGCCGTCGAAGCTGATATTATTTCACTCATCGCCGTCGGGGCCACCTCCTCTCGGTCCTTGCCTGTCGTCAGTCTCATCTCCAAGTGGACACAGGACCTGCAGGCTGCAGCCAAATTTGGGCCATGTTCGCTTGAACTTATCAGCCATGTCTCACACCAAATCAGCGAAGAAAGATTTTCAAACCAAATTTTCGCCCATCGCCAAGTCGTTTTACATCTTCATCAGTCTGGAGGATCATCATCAGTCTCAATCCATTTGTCCGTCATGGCTATCTGCCTTCATCGGCCATCTCTACCTGAGCACAGCACCCGCAACCGACACAAAGGTGCAATCCTCTTATTTTTGTGCCAAACAACGGCAGCTGCAAGCCTACTACAATCAGGCCCTCACAAGCAGGGGTGCAGGAGATGCACCCCAACACCATTCCATGCATGGCACAAACTGCACTGTACTTGAAAGTATCCTGCCTGAACAGCTGAGCAGTCACATTGCTATGACTGTATAATAAAGCAACATATGGTATGAGTATGACATCAGAAACTGAGGGCTATATACCAAGCAGATGGCTAAAACATGCAGCAAGGTTTGGACTATGGAGGTCATCGGCCAATCCTACTGGAACGGTTTCAGCTATAGCAATGCTCAATGTTTTTCACCTCAGGAGTACACTCACACACGCCTTTATCATACAAAATCATCCCCTCGCATAAATACGACCCCAAGAAAACCAACGGAAAAAATCGCTATGGCTAACATATTGATCCAACAATGTACAGATACTGTCACGACGATCGACACAGGTGCTTGCAGAGTTTGCATGCCTGACCAACCAACCAACCGATGAGACTGCAGTCGAGCTTTTCTGTCCCTACGCGATATCCAGCTTCTATATATCAGGCACAGACTCGTAGCAATCACCGTTTTCCTGATAGCTAGCTAGTCTTCCTGATTTCTCCAGTTGAAAGGTTCTCCCTTCGGTGCATCCTTTGGAGTGTTGTTTCCACTACTATCACCAGGTTCACTTGCAGGTGTTTCCACTGATCTTGCTTGAATTGGAGCTTTGCCACCCCGACGCTCCTGGGAAGGGCAGCACAATGTTAGCAATCTAAGTCTGTGCAATTTGGAAAAATATTACTCTTTTCATGATCGTTGAAATTGTTTGAAGAAAGAACAAGTTGGCACAGCTCTTGCAGGCTTTGAAGGGGAAGGCACACATAACTTAAAGCAAAAACGACCAGGCATACCAGATTGATATCTAAACTCATATGCTGTGAGAACAAATAAAAAAATGAAGAATGGAGGGCAGCCCCCCAATTAACCTACAAAGGATTAGTGAGAGCACAGTCCTCTAGCGAGTTGCCCCATGAGAGTCATGGAATTGTGATAACAATAAGTGCAACCAATTCAGTGCATATCGTATAGTGACCTGTACGGATACTTGACTATAACAAGTAAATAAAGGTGTTACCCAGCAAATCCAAATGTAAACAATGAGCGCAAACAAAGTGTTTATCATGGTGACCTTCTTGCTTCAGAATTGGCGGACAATAAGATTTACGGGCAACAAAATCAACACAATATTAACATACTAAAACAATGGGTACTCAAAAATAAGTTCAAAAATATGCACATTCCATCTTAACTTACATCTCTGTACGGAAAATCATCAACTTCAAGCATGTGGATGACATGCCCAATCTTTGGCCTCTTGCGAGCTTCAGGATCTACGCACCGCAGAGCCACTAGCAAAGCCTTCTTCAATGCCCTAGAAGTAGGCTTCTCAGTCATCTTAGGATCCAAAACCCCTTCAGAGTTTCTGTTGCTGACCATCGTCTTCAGCCACTCAACAAGATTAATCTGAAAAGATTGCTCCACAAAGTTCATATGTGCACTTCTCAAGTTCATTATTTGCGTATGCAAGGAGGTACCACCATTACTAACCTCCCCTGGCGGCCTGTTGTAATCAACAGGTACGCGGCCAGATATTATTTCCATGATCAGAATTCCAAAACTATAGACATCGCTAGTTTCATTCAACATGCCAGTGCCCGCATACTCTGGCGCAACATACCTGCAAGCAATTAAATAAAAAATAAGCCACTGCATTCTTGCTTATCTTGTGTGATCCTAATCTTATAAGTAGTGTTGATGTCTAACCCAAATGTCCCCATGACCCTGGTTGTGACATAACTCCTCTCAGAACCCAAAAGTTTCGCTAGCCCAAAATCAGAAAGCTTTGCATTCCAATGCTTGTCAAGAAGAATATTGCTCGACTTGACATCACGGTGAACCACCTTTGGCTCAAGTCCCTCATGCAAATACATTAACCTGCACAATTATGTAAAATAATGTAAGCAGACAGTGACAGCCAAAAAAATTATGGACCACAGTAAAAGTCAAAAGGTGCATACCCTTTTGCTGTTCCCAGAATAATCTTCATTCTTATATCCCATGTAAGAGGGCTCACAGGACCAACATCACCATGGAGCCATTGCTCCAAGTTTCCATTATTAACATACTCATACACAAGCATCCTGGAAAAGAACCATATACAATGAATTTTATGATAAAACTGCAAACTCCTTGGTTCTACAATTTCACAATATAAACTAAAGCTATTGTCCATACAAGAAGATACCTTTGGTTGCCTTCAGCGCAATATCCTAACAACCGCACAAGGTTCTTGTGTCGCACCCGACCGATAGCTTCCACCTCAACCTTGAATTCACGCTCTGCCTGCCCCCTGATAGAACATAGCATCAAAGTTGATCAAATTCAGCAGCACAAAAACCACTAATTGAAATATACATTTCATCATCTATATTATATATATGGCAGACTACACTATTAAGCATGAACCCTACAAAACAAAACTTAGTTGGATATTTTCTAGTATCGAGTTCTTGCACAGAGTGTCACCATCTGAATTGTCACATCTCCATTGACAATTCGTATACATCTTGCTTAGACTATAATCAACATTTTGCAAAGGAAAGACGATAGCCAATTGAACACACAAGCTTATAAATACGGCTATGCTTCGGTCCACAGGTAGCATCAGTACCTGTTGTTGAGCAAGTTTTTGACGGCGACCTGCACTCCACCCTCGAGCACGCCGTGGTACACTATGCCGTAGCCGCCCTCGCCGATCACCTTCTCGTCGGCGAACATGCACGTGGCGTCCTCGAGCTCCTTGAGCGTGTACCAGTGGCCCCACCCCAGGTGCGAGACCTCCGGGACCCCCGGTTCCCCGCCACCGCCACGGCTCTCCCCGCTGGCGCCCCGAGACGACGGGCCCCCGCTCCGCTGGTGGTGCGGGGGCGGCGGCTGCTCCGGGAACGTGATGCGGTGCTCCTTCCCCGTCTCGATCTGGATGGAGTCCGGCGGCGGCGCCTGCAGCACCTGGGCGAGCGGGGCCTTGGCCGGGGCGGCGGCGGGGGCCGCGGTGCCACGGGAGGGCACCTCCTGGATGTCCTTGGGGGGCTTGGCGGGGTGCTTGGGCTGGGCATTGGGCACGACGACGGGGAGGTGGAGGACGGGGGTGGCCGGGACGGCGCGGCGGCGGCGGCGGCGGCGGGAGGCGAGGAGGCAGAGCAGGGAGAGGAGGACGAGGAGGAGCACGAATGCGGCACCGACACCGACGCCGACGAGCTCCCAGAGGTGGAGGCCGAATACCAGCGTGCCCTGGGACAGCTCAGAGTCCGACATGGGCGGCGCCGCGCTGCTCAGCTCAGCTCCCCCGGCTGCTCAGGCCGAAACGAAATGGTGGATCTCCCTCCCAAGAACCCCCCCGCTCAGCAGAATTGGGCGCTACCAAAGAATGAAGAAAATTCCCAAGAAAAGAACCGCCAAGAACTGGGGTTTTGCAGGGAATTGGGGGCGCGAAGCCGGATTCATGCGGGGAACAACCAAGAATCTCTGGATTTCTGCAGGGGGCGGGCGCAGGCAGTGGGAAAGGTATGACTTTGCGGGGAGGGAGGGGATTTAGGACAGGATGGAGTGACGAAAATGGTGGATTTGGAGCTTGATTGGGCACGAAAAGGTTGGATTTGCGGGCAATGTAGGGGCTGAGACTGGATTATTTTGGGGGCGTGAGGAGCGACGAGCGAAGCGTGGTTAATTTAGCTAGCTCTGATGCAAAGCATGGATTTTGACGTGGAGGTGGAGGACTGGAGGAGGGTGGTGCCCGGTGGCGAGGTGTGTGGCTGGCCTGGGTGGCGGGGTGGTTGGTGGCGATCATTAGAGGCCAATCACAGCCCAAATCAACAAGAAATGCACACAAGGAAGCATGGACAGTACAAAAGTGACTGCTCAGAGAGAGTGAGAGTGTAGTGAGTAGAGTACGTACGATAGATAGATAGAAGGGAGCGAAAGGGCACTAGGGGAGAGAGATGAGACGGGGCGGGGAGAGCGGAGAACAGAACAGGGAGGACGGAGGAGTGGAGTGCAGGACCAGTGGGACTGGGAGGGAGAGGAGAGAGGATCACAAAACAGGAGCAGTGACAACCAGCCCGACAGGGTGTTTGCATAATTGTACAGTATTGGTGGCGACTTGGAATTGGGCGATAGAGAAGTCAATACCGGATCCCTAAACAAATGCACAACAGGATATTTTTTAGGTCGCAAACGCAAACAGTCTCGGTTTCAGACGCGAGCGGATCGAGTTCATGAGTTGCAACTTGCACACCCCGTTTTCAAGTTCAAGCGTGGGAATCTCAGGATCGGATGATTCCTGTTCGGCTGCGGCCACAGCCGACAGCCTACAATCGCTTTTGCTACAATAAATCTATGAGAGGAAAATGGCAGCCGTTTTTTCTACTCTCACAAAATTACTATATTAGTAAAAGCGGCGGTAGCAGCAGCCCAACAAACAGCGGGTTCGCTTTAACTTATGAGGCCGGCTTATTCCGTATGGTACAATATTTTTCTCTCATAATAAAACAGTATCAGCTAGTTTATCAATCGTAAAAATCATTAACCGAACAGCTTATATTGTATGTTTAAGACGAGGTTTAAAGTGAACTTGTGCTATTCCTAGATTTTTTAAGACGAAAGAAAAATTATGTTAAATTATAGCTGAGTACATCATCACGTTACAGGTACTTTGGAATACAATACGTATATCAAGAAACTGTTTTTCATCTACATTGTACCCACACCTCGTATAGCTCCAAATCTAAATCCCAAACCTGTACAACGATTCATATGGATGACCGAACTGATAAACACTTAGCAAAAGGCCTGAGAACATATGCCCCCAGGCGGAATTGAGCATAAACTTCTTCTTTCTCGTGCCTTTCTTCTTCTTCCTTCTGCCACCGAAGAATAAGGAAAACCAATCTGAATCTTCCCAACTCACTACCATTAATCGGCTTGAGGGATATATTTATTCTCACTAGTCCTTCATCGTGGTTAGATCTAACCACAACAAAACGAAGAAGAAACCGATGAAAATTATTCCATAACGGCGACATCATCTCCGTCTTGATGTTGCCGTCCAAAAACCTAAAATCTTCTTGTCGCCATGCCAAGGAAGTTGCTAACACAGCTGTTGTCCCCTCGTCTTTATCAAAGTCGCCATGGAGAAACCAAATCCATCTTATCTCTTCACCGTCGCCGGAAAGGAGGGAGAGGAGACAAATCATCAATACCAAATAATTTGGCACGGAAAGATCCTAACTCCAACATGACTGATCTACTGAAAAACTTATTAGAGAGGTGGATCCTCACTTCTTCCGGCCTCCGGCGAGTTGTCGAAGAAGAAAAGGAGGGGGCCGGCGGTGGTGGAGGCGGGGGGGCCTACGGCAGCGTCGACTACGCACTAGGGAAGGGTTTCATTTCACTGTTTGCAAGATTTGGATTGAGAAATGAAACTGGCTCTCTCAGTGGAGGGTTTCATTTCACTGTTTGCAACACAAACTGCAACAGTTAATGTATTCATGATGTTGTGATCCAATGTGCCATATAAACTATGTAGCCATTTGAAAATATATCTAAATTAAACCTAGTCACTTTGATAACTACAGTATACTGTATGCTGACAAATAAACATTGTAAAATAAAAAAATTAATTAATCCAATATTCATTAGTGTATATGCATACATTAAAAATGATTACCTATAATTCAACATATACGAAATCTTCGATGGAAAATATAGAAAGAATACGGAGAATTTTCCAGAGAAAGCCAAAGTAAGGCTTCACATGTGAAGAAAGCTCTCAGACTACAGTCATCGTTCACACTACACGCAAGCTACAAGTATCAAGTTCACACGTACATGCATCGGGTTCATTCATGTACGCGACGCAGGGGAGAAAATTTCATGCATGCAAGCCGAGCCGTCCCGTCAAGTACTGCTCATGTGCTTAGCAGCCATGTTCCCGTTGGGAACCATGAACAGGAACTTGAGATATCATTTCGTAACGTAGAAACAAGAACATTCGCGTTTCCGGAACGTAATGTTCCCGGAACGTAGAACATGAGAATAGGAACATAGACTATGTTCTCGTTCCTAGGCTGCTAAGCTCCTATCCCGTTACGTGCTACTCCAGATGCAAATCAGATACGTACGTGACCTGAAACCGTCACGCCGGAAAGGAGAAGACGCGCGCGAGACGCCGGAAAGGAGAAGACGTGCGCGCTGCGCAGGGGATCCACGCGGGTGCTAGGTATTGAAACTCGTCGCTCTCAGTGCAGGTTTTATGGCCTGGGTAACCGTGACAACTAAGTTTTATATTGATGAAATTCTTTTTCTCTCTCTCCTAATAAATATCTCGCCACATAAACGAATTTGCTGATGTGTTTAGCGTCCTATAAACGTTACCATGGTTGTCTGGGCGCGGTCCTGCTCGGAGGGCATGATCCAAACAGCCTATTTATACAGATTGGTATTGCTAATTATGTTGTTTATTAAAAAAAGTTGTATACACTAAATCTGCCGACGGATATTAAACCACATGCAGCCATTTATATTGGAGCTTGTGGTGGGTCCACTAAGACTCTATGAAGTCATGTTTATGGTTCTATTTGGATCTGCTAGGCCGCTTCAAATTAATTAAGGTTAGTCAGCTAGTTGACTAACAGCTAGTTGAAAACTTAAAAATTTAGCATATCTATTGCCCCCTATTTAGATGGAATAGAATTAATTTTAGCTAATTTTTATTACATAACAATTAGTGCTTCGTATGAAACACATCTAATACACATGCTATTTGTCACGTTATGAAAGTCTTCGATAATGGATACTCCGTCCATAAAAAAATACAATTATCGTATTTCGAGAAACAAAATGCTTTTAAGTTTAACCAAATCGGTAAAAAAATATCATTAGATTTTCATAAACTTTCATAATAAATCAATTTAAAGATATAAATGTGAATACTATTTACTGTAAATTTGGTCAAATCTAAACTACTTTAATAGGTACTATAGTTGCATTCTTTTGTGGGCGAATGAAGTATATAAAAGTAAACAAACAAAAGATATTTTTTGAGTAAAAAAATAAAAGATATTTTGATATAGAACATGGGTGCAATTGGAGAACGAACCGAAAACTCTGATATTCACGTGACCTTCGTGCCATGCAAGGGTTTTAGTTACATTCTAAAAAGTAAAATACATTGTTAGACCTACCGTGCACTTTGTCAAGATTGCTTAACCCTCTTACCCACACCCTGGCTTTCACGACGTGCGCCTTGTTTAGATGCCATCTAAATTCCAAGTTTTTTTACTTTCTCTCCATCACATCAATTTTTAGCCGCTTGTATAGAGTATTAAATGTATGTAAAAAAAACTAATTACACAGTTTAGTTGAAAATCACGAGATGAATCTTTTAAGCCTAGTTGGTTCACGATTGGACAATATTTATCAAATAAGACGAAAGTGATACTATTCATCGAGTTTACTTTTTTTTGCAAAATGAACGAGGCCGTGGAGAGCCTTTGTCAGAGAGGACGTGTTTGCTTTGAAACCTGAGCCAGGTAAGTCTATCAGGCACACGCATCTAGACCCAGGCGTATGAAATCCAACGCTTGGGCTTGATGCCTACTACATCGGACAGCGCTGGTTAGCCATAAAGGAAACATATCAAAATAATAGTAAGTCAGCAACAGATTATTATCATTGCCATCTCCACGTTTCTACGGGTAGACAACTGAGGAATGTGTAAAATGTTATTTAGATGTTGAAATGACTTATATGTTGCGGGATGCAATTTTTAGTATTTCAACCCTAGTTGCAATATGTGGTCTACCTTATAAGAGTGTTATAGAAGCTACCCCTCCGTCCTGTAATACAGTACATTCTAGCATTCAAAAATTATCATCAAATATAATGCATTCTAGAGGATAGAAGCCAGTTTTGCATTAATTACTTCCCATTTATCAATCAATCACCATTAATCACGTTGATAATAGCGGCTAATTAGGAAATAAAACGAAGGTATATGTGTCTTTTATGTTCTCTTTTAATATGTCTATTTTTTTTAAACATATACTGTATTACAAGACAAAGAGAGTATATGTAGCCTCAGTGGGTTTCCGAAGGAAATTCTTCTTTGCTGCCGTAGTATTTTGTGTACCGAGAGGATAGCATGGACCTAGCAAAACGTATATGGTTGGAAGTTGCTGTGGCGGCGACGCCATTGTTTTGGTTGCCAACCGCGACAGCACCTCAGCCACGTGATTCTCGTCCTCCAGGAAGCCTAAGGTGCAAATCGAGGAGAGTAACCATATGAATCGACATGCTTAAATTTGTTTTTAAAACTATTTGCCAATCATATGAATTTTATTTTTTTTCTCAATCACGCAAAAGATTTGTGCGTTTTTGTATTAAGTAGAAGAATAGTTTATTACATCTCGGGTGGTTTACAAGATTAACACTGAGTGCACCCACCCTGCTCAGCTTCTTCTCTAACCAATTACTCGCTGAATTAAACAACCTAGGTGCTTCGCACCGGCCTGGACCCATAGCTCTACCTGAAGTTTGATGGTTGCCTTGATCGCCGGAATCTGTGTGGCTGCTCCGCGGAAACAACGTGCATTACGTTCTTTCCATATTTCCCAAGCGATTAGCGCGAACATGGAGTCTACGCCTCTTGCAAACGACGCTGGCCAAAGAGCTCTCTAGGTCTGCCACCAGTCGACAATGGCGCCAGCTGGTTGCTCGGTCAGAGTTGCCCCAAGCGTCGTGGCTGCCTCGAACCGCCAGCCAGAGAAACAGCTTGACCTTGAGCGGCGCCCACACCTCCCAAATCCTGACGCAGCCCGGAATGGGGTGAGAACCGAGATGTAATGCCTGATAAGCCGATCGGACCGAGAAGCTTCCGTCATACTCCCATCGCCAGACGAGGCGGTCCGGTGCGTCCGTGAGGACGATGTCCTCAATTGCATGCCAGACCTGCAAGTATTCCGTGGCTGCTGGGGCAGTTACTCCACCGGATATGGTGCGCACCCAATGCCTGTCCGTGAGTGCTTCCGCCACCGTTAGCCTGCAGATGACTCGTTTGGGGACAAAGTGCATCAAGGTGGGCGCCATTGCTCTGATTGACACCCCATGAACCCAGCTGTCTTGCCAGAACAGAGTATTCCGGCCATTGCCGATGATTGTGTAAGTTGATGCTTGGAAGAAGGACCTCGCTTCATTAGATTGTTGCAGTGGCAGCGATGTCCAAGCTCTATCGGCGTCAGTCTTCTGAAGCCACAACCACTTTGCTTCGAATGCCGTTGCCTGGAGTTTCAGGTCTGTGATTCCTAGCCCCCTGAGCTTTTTTGGCCGTGTGCACGTCTTCCAGGCCACCATGCATTTCCCCCTGACATCGCCGTTACTTCCAGTCCATAGGAATCGTCTACAGATTGAGTCGATCTCTACCCGTGCCCATGGAGGCAGACCATCAGCTATCATGCAGTAGACGGGGATTGCGGTCAGCACCGATTTTACCCATATCAGCCTCCCACTTCTGGCCATGAGGGAGCCATGGCATGCAGGCAGTCTCCGCGCGACGGCGTCCACTGTCTTCCGGACGTGTTCTTTGGGCAGCTGAAAGCTCTAGTTTGGTTTTGGTGAATTGATGAAACCCTAAGTGCTAACCTAGTTTATCAAGTGATCATGAGATAGGTAGCACACTCCAAGTGGTGAAGCAAATGAAGATCATAGCATGATAAAGATGATGGCATGGTGATGATCAAGTGCTTCGACTTGGGAAAGAAGAAAGAGAAAAACAAAAATCTCAAGGCAAAGGTATAATTTGTAAGAGCTATTTTGTTTTAGTGATCAAGACACTTAGAGAGTGTGATCACATTTAGGATTGATAGCCGTACTATTAAGAGGGGTGAAACTCATATCGGAATGCGGTTATCAAAGTGTCACTAGATGCTCTAACTCATTGCATATGCATTTAGGATCTAGTGGAGTGCTAACACCCTTGATAATATTTGTGTAAATATGCTACCACATGTGCACAAGGTGTTTGTAGGGTTGAGATGGGTTTGAGTGCTAACACCCTTGATTCGGCGCTTTCGGGAAAATGAAATGTCTATTTTCTATTGCGCCGGATGCAAAATTCTTGGTGGTTGGCACACTTGAGCAAGGGTAAAGAAGTAAGAGTTGAAATGGAGTTGATCAAAATGATGCTGGCGTCGGTCCAGTGACCGGACGCTGAATCCAGAAGCACCGGACGCTGGCTGCCTGCGTCCGGTCGCGCTGACTCGGCGGTACAGTGGCTAGGGGTTGAGCACCGGACGCTGGCTGCGTTCGGTCAAGGTGGACCGGACGCGTCCGGTCGAAAAATCATGCCTCGGGGAGCTTACTGGAAACGACCGGACGCTGGGGCTTCAGCGTCCGGTCAGTTTTACCGGAGCGTCCGGTCAGCTTCACGACCGTTGAAATCTGACGAACAGCGTTTGAAGCTGGTGACGCGTGGCGTCCATCGGGCGACCGGACACTGAGGGCCAGCGTCCGGTCAATATGATCGGAGCGTCCGGTCAGAGCGCGTTTTGCCCAGTGAAGGGGTATAACGGCTCTATTTGATTGGGGCTCTATTTATAGCCCCATGGTCGGCTCAAGGGAGCGCTCTTGCACATTTTCATTGACATAGCAACCTTGTGAGCCTAGCCAAAGCCCTCCCACTCATCTACATCATTGATTCATCATCATAGTGAGATTGGGAGTGAATCCAAGTGCATTGCTTGAGTGATTGCATCTAGAGGCACTTGGTGATTGTGTTTCGCTACGGATTTCGCTTGTTACTCTTGGTGGTTGCCGCCACCTAGACGGCTTGGAGCAGCAAGGATCGTTGAGTGGAGGAGGTGATTGTCTCCGACTCCGATCGTGGTGATTGTGAGGGGTTCTTGACCTTTCCCCGACGGAGCGCCAAAAGGTACTCTAGTAAATTGCTTGTGGCTTGTGTGATCCTCATCTTATGTTGGTTGTGCGGCACCCTATTGAGGGTTTGGCGAGTGATGCCAATCAGCGCGTGAACCTCCAAGTGAGTGAATCGCCACAACGAGGACTAGCTTGTCGGCAAGCAAGTGAACCTCGGTAAAAATCATTGTGTTCATCATTGATTCCGAGGTGATTGGTCATCATTGTTATTCATCTTCGTGATTGATTGGTTCATTCATCTACACGGCGGTATAACCCTCTTGATCACTCTCTTTACTTTACCGCAAACTAGTTGACAAGCTCTTTAGTGTAGCTAGTTGTGAGAGCTTGCATGCTTGGTTGGTGTGGCTCTTTAGTTAGCCTTTGAGAGCACACTAACATAGGGTAGTGTCATTGCTCTTGTGTGAATTGACACTATCTAAACTAGAATTGTGGTAGGTGGCTTGCATTTTTGAGTAGGCTAGCGCAACACTAGCTTCGCCTCATAATTGTCTAACCATTTGGTTAAGTGTTGTTGTAGAAATTTTTATTAGGCTATTCACCCCCCCTCTAGCCATTAGGACCTTTCAGCAGCTTGGTTGTGCTTATGGGCAGCCCGAGATAGCGGATGGGGAAAGGCGTCACTTGGCAGCCAAGCACCTGTCGGACATGTTCGATGGCGTCCTCTGCCCCATGTATGTTGGTAATCGAGCATTTGGCCATGTTGGTCTTTAGCCCTGAGGTGTCCGCGAAGATTTGCAGAATCTCCTTGATGGCCAGGGCCTCGTTGGCGTCCGGGTGCGCGAACAGTATGACATCATCGGCATAGATGCTGCATTGGAACTTGATTCCATACGTGCTCATACTGCGCAGTACCCCATGCTCTCTCGCCGTGCTGAACAATCTTCCGAGCACTTCCATGGCTATGATGAATAGCAATGGCGATAGTGAGTCACCTTGCCGCACCCCCCGTCGATGTCTGATCGGCTTCCCTAGCTGACTATTTAGCAGGATGTTGGAGGTTGCCGACGAAAGTAGAGTGGTTATCCAACGCCTCCAGCACGGGCCAAACCCCATCGCCTGGAGCACAGCAAGCATAAATGGCCACTCGACAGTGTCGAAGGCCTTTGCCACGTCCAGTTTGAGAAGGATCTTGGGTATCTTTTTCTTGCGCAGTAGCACTACCGCCCTCTGCACGTACTTGAAATTGTCATGTATGGACCTTCCTCGGATGAAGGCATTTTGATTGGGTGAGATCAGGTCGTTCATCCTGGGTGCTAGCCTGAGAGCAAGAATCTTGGACACCAATTTTGCCAAGCTGTGTATCATTGTTATCGGCTTGAATTGGGACGGCTCGTTGGCGTCCGTTGTCTTCGGCAGTAGGACGATCAGAGCACCGTTCAGCCTGCCAAATGCCCTGGCATCTCCAAACAGCGCCGCATTGATCCCAGCGACTACTTGGTCCTTGATTACGTGCCACGCAGACTTGTAGAACGCTCCCGTGAAACCGTCAGGGCCGGGTGCTCTGTCAGGAGGCAGCGCCTGAATCGCAGCCCAGGTTTCCTCTTTAGTCAGTGGCTGCTCCAAGTGTGATAGGTCAGCCTGCGAGATACCGAGCTGCTCAAAGTCAACTACCCCGTCCAGACTGTCGCTGACACCGAACACCGCCATGAAGTGGTCGTGTACTGCTGGCCATGGTGTCGTGGTCCGATGTGAAGGTGTCACCTACCTTCAACCTGGTAACGATGTTTCGCCTTCTTCTACCTCTTGCCAACAAGTGAAAATATTTGGTATTTGCATCTCCGTTTGATAAATAGCGTACTCTGGCCCTCTGCCTTGCTATCGTTCGGTCCAGTGAGGATAGGCCGAGGCATTTGTGTTTGAGCTTGGCACGCAGCTCCGTCTCTGAATCTGACAGTGCTCTCTCTTCAGAGATCTGATCGAGTTTTAGTATGATCGCTCTGGCCATCAGCAGCTGCTCGCGCACCAACCCAATCCTGCGCGCGGCCCAACTTCGCAGTTCCTTGGCCAGCTCCTTGAACATGATGTCCAACCTTACGATCGGATCATGCACCGAGTCAGGACAGCTCCAGCCCCATTTTAGTGCATCTTGGTAATCTAGGAAGGTGGGCCAGAAAATCTCGAAGTGGAATCTTGGCTTCGTGTAGGCTATCAGGCTTGTTTGGAGTAGCAACGGGCAATGATCAGAGGCGTCTGATGCGAGAGCCTGTAGGTGGCAGTTCAGGAACCGCTCTTCCCAATCAAGCGATGCCAGGGCGCGATCAAGCCTCACCATGGTCGGCTGCTCCCTTTCATTACTCCAAGTATACCGCCGTCCATGGAGATGTATATCTAGCAGCTGTAGAGCAGCCACCATTTGCCTGAAACACTGCATCATCCTTCTGTTGATGCGACTGTTGTTCTTGTCAGAATCTTGTAGTATTAGATTGAAGTCCCCAATGATGGCCCAAGGCCCCTGGCATTGGTCTCTAATCGCTTCCAGCTCCTCCAAGAAGTGCTCCTTGGCGGCTTCATCATGCGGGCCATAGACTACGGACAGCCACCATGGATCTACGCCATGCGTTAACACCTTGATCGTGGCGGAGTAGCAACCGATGTGCGGCTCCTGCAGTGCGACATCTGGAGAGCGTGCTGCCACAATTATCCCGCCCCTGGTATTAGCCGCTGGCACATACGCGTAATCAATGTAATTCATTCCCAGCATGGAGGCTATTAGCCATTGGTTTACAGATTGTAGTTTAGTCTCAACTAGACAAACAACATGGGCGTGCGCATCTCTCATCATTATGCGCACGTTGTCCCACCGGGCTCTATCGTTGAGCCCGCGAACATTCCAACACACAATGGTTGTGTTATCCATTGTTGTTGTCGACCGGGAAGTGAGCTGTTTAAGCCCGCGCACGACGGTGCCTCCTACGGCCGCCGATGTGGCCATCATCCGGGAACAGTTCCCTGAGCGCCTCGTCGTCCTCCGGGTTGTTTCCGAACAAGGCGTCGAATTTGTTCCTGGCAGTGGATGAGGAGAGTGGGGAAGCGTGTCCAAGGCGTTTGAGCACCAGATACTCCCCACGCTTGGACACCGAAATCCACGACAGACTCTGCGCCGTGATCCTCCGGCTTCGCGTCGGCCTTTTCCTGGGCGTTTCTGCCACCTTGACTGGTGATGGGCGCTTCAGTAGCGCCGCAGGCTTGGGCCTCTTGACCTTCACCGCGAACGACTTGAACCTTCATTGCGCCGATGTCGTGTCCTTCGGCGGCGATGGTGTAGTGCGCTCCGGCCTGTTGGCCGGTGGCGTTATAGCCCCCTATTCCCCGTCCGGCACCGTCCCATCCCATGGCGGCGATTGGTGGGCTGTTGAACGATCAGCATCAACTGCTATGGCCTAACTGGCCTCCTGGGCCTCATGGGCAGGTGGGCCGTTGGACTGAGGTGTGCTCCCTTCATGGGTCGGCGGCAGCGGGCTTTTGTCCGGCCCACCCTCCGCCTGTGTCCGGTCCCCCTGTGTCGACGTGGCGGCATCCTTTGCCTTGGCTGCTTCTTCGGCTACCAATGGACCATCGTCGACGTCGTCCACCACTGGGTCCCCTGAAATGGCTGTGATTTGAATCTGTACCGGTTGCGGGATCGCTATCGCTTCATATGCCGCTGCTGTCAGGTCCCCGCCGTCCGCTTCTGTTGTGACGTCGTCGGCCGCCGCCTCCGGTATTTCCGGCGTGAACTGGGTGATTGGTGGCCGCTTGTCCTGGAGCTGCTCATCGGTGGCCAGCTGGCCTCCCTAGGCATCCTGATCTTCTACCAGGTGGGCTAGCTGGGGAGTAGCTATCTGGTGCCCCCCATACTGGTGGCAGCAGAGCGGTTGTCAGCCTTGGCAATCTCTGGCTGGGTTGGTGCTGCTTCTTGTCTCTTAGCTTGCTTAGGACGCCAGACTTGCCGCGGCGCCTGGAACTGCTTTCTGCTTTTTTGACCGGGGCGAGGCTGTTCGTAGCTTCCGATTCGTTGGGGACCAGGTACATGAGCCTTCCCGTGTGGACCTAGCCTTTGGTGTGCCGGTACACGCCTGCGCGGGCCCTGGCGGTCCCGGTTTCTGTCCTGCCCGCCGCCGCCTGATGTCCCCGGAGCATTGTCGTCCGGCTCGCCATGACGGCAGGGGAAGGGGTAGATCTCTGTGCCGGAGTCGCGGTGGCCGTGGTGATGCCTATTGTTCCTGCCGTCCTCGGCTGGGTCGTCGGACGAGGATCCATCACCCCTGTAATCCGGCTGCGGCGAGTAGTCATGAACGCATCTCAGGTGGATGATGATCCTGTACCGCAGCGTGTCCTTCTTCCACAGGAACGGTTGAGTCCCCGCGGAATCTGACCCCTCCGGTCTCCGCTGATCTGACCTCGTGCTCTACGACATTGAGCCATAAGATTTGTGGCAGAGAGCTTGGCTTATTCGTCCATGCTATGAGGCGGAACGAGGATAGGTCGTCGCCGGCGGCCATGATTGGCTCGATGCTCTGTATCCAGCAGTACGGCGCGAGGAGCTTGGCTGCGGTGTCTTCACGCCAGACGTGCGGTGGCACCCCCTCAAGCTCGATGGCCAGCTTGTACTGTAGCGTCGATAGGTTTGCGTGCGCCAGTTGAGTCCATGGTAGGAGCACCAGCGACGTGACGTTGAGCGGTACCGGCGATGCCTCCCGCACCCGGTCCTTGATCGCCGGTGAACTACACAAGATGATGAATTGCTCCGGGTAGAACTTCTTGACCGGGACATCGTCCGCCGCCACCCCTGATGCGGCCATGACCGCCAGCAGAACCTCCGATGTGGAGCATCCAACGGTGAACCCGCTCGGCTGCGCGATGAAGGCTAGGTGCAGCGCTGTCTCCGCGGAGTCCGTGGCCAGGTCACGCTGGATGAAGCACTCGGCCTCCCACGCCCTAGTGGCCGGGTGGCCAGGTGGTGCCCTGTTGATGAACTCGGATGCAAGCTCCTCGGAGGATCGGTCGGGGAGTGGCAGCGGCTCGAGAGGTGGCGTCGGGCCCCTCGCAGTTGACCCCGCGGCGCGGTGGAGCCGTCGCGGCGTGCCCTGACGAATCTTCGCCCCGCCGGCCTGTCCCCGCCGTCGGCGTGGTCTCTTGGCCGCTTGCAGTCCTTTGCCAGGTGGTGCAGACTGTGGCAGCGGACGCACCGGTGCGGCAGACGGCACGTGGCCACCCTGTGACTGTAGGAGAGGCAGTTGAGGCAGCGACCATCGAATTCCGGTGGGATGCGGTGGCCAGGCTGGGACTGGGACTGTCTTTGCGACGCTCTTGGCGGAGGACGGCCCTCGTCGCGCGGGAGCACCTTCTGCCAGCCGTTGGCGTCCGGCGGGGTGGCTCGTCTCTAGGGCCCCAGCCGCCGATGGGCGGGGACCCTCTCCGCTGCCTGAGGGCCGATCCTTTGCGTCGCCGGGACCCGCTGCGTCGCCGTGGCTCTGCCCGGCGGTGGCAGCTCTGTGTCTTGGTGGGTGCGCAGTGACTCGCCTCGGCCGTGGTCTCCCCCGGGCCTTGGCTGTCAGGCTGCGCACCCGCGCGACCCATCGAGGCGGCTTCGCACCCGCGGCGTGCCACGTCGAGGTATGAGGCAGCCTCCGGCGAGCTGCAGTAGAAGTCGGTGTCGGAGTCGTAGGAGTCCATCTCCCACCGCTGCGACTTGCCCCTTCCCGCCGACCGTGCCCCTGGGAAGAAGGGCTCGGCGTCTGGGGAGAGGGGGGAGGGGGAGGAGGCGGCGTCCTTACCTGAGGCCGGCGAGGTGAAGGTGGCTGGCGGCGCCTGAGCGGTCGCCGACAGGGCTGGGGAGGGGGAGGGGGAGGGAGGAGGAAGAGCCATCTAAACCTTAACCTAGGGGAGGATGATGATCAACCATGTCATATCCACCTTAGGTGCATTAGGGCGATACATCTCTCGCAGCAGGTTGTCTCGATTCATCGAACATGTGCTCTTTCGCGTAAATAAGCAAACAAGAAGAAAACATTTCTATGCGAAACATAAATTCAACAGAATCAGGGAAGTAAGGATTATAAACTATTGCTTCACTGTTGGGTATCTCCAAGAGTGCAAAAAATTGCAGACAAAAACATATTTGGGGGGTTTTAAGGGTACGGATACCCTGCCAACAAAAGACTAAGGACACCCCGCAAGCCAACTTTTTCAATAGTGTTAACTTTTAGCACATAGTTTTTAACATAAATAACCTGACATGACACTCTTATATAACCTTAAAATATGTGCAAGATCTTATTAAGAGCTAGTTTTTCTCTCTATTCTATTAAAAAAAATACTTAGAGCTAGCTTAAAAATCGATTATTAGAGCTGCCCTAAATCACTCGGCCAGCACCATATCACTTCAAATTTGCGCCCACACGCCCTTGGCTGCCACTGGCCACACCTACCCGCCTCTGGCTGCCAGCTGCGAGCAGTGTGTTCCTGTGTCCCAAATGCCCGCAGAGGCTACTACTCGGTATTACTTTCTTCTTTACCCAATACATTTTTGAAACAATCGAAAACTATAATTTGTTACTGTTTTTTATACGTTCTTAGAGATATTAATCTTGACCTACATTAAGGGTCTTTTTGTAACTTGAGAATTTTCATAGGAACCATGCAGGAAATTCACATGAGTCAGTTCAATTTCGCAAGAAAAATATAGAAATAGAAAAAAAATTCTGTGTTCCAAACATGACCTAGAAGTTATTTGGACTGGCGAATGAGAAATGGAGTGCCCAGATCTGTATCTGAGCCCAGAAACCGTAGGTAACACGAATTTGTCAGAAATTAGCGTTCTGATGCTTAACCATAGACCTACCTCTCACAGGTCTCTATCGTTGCAAGCTCTCCGTTCATGAAACGTGTGCCCCTTCCATGGAAATTAGCAGACCAGTCACCCTTTTGGCAGGAATTGCGCATAAAAGAACAACCATGCATGCCACCACAACATCCAAAAGCAACTAACCGATCTGTTACATGTGCTGTCATAACGCAACTGTAGTTTAGAAAAATAACCAGCCAAAAAGTGCTGCTGTGTTAATGCCACGGCAGTTGGCGAGCGCATCACCAATTCCTGCTTGCTTAGGGCGCGTTTAGTTCCAAAAAATTTTGGTTTTTGTCCATCACATCGAATTTTTTAGACGTATACATGGAATATTAAATATAGACGAAACAAAAATTAATTACATAGTTGGGTGAGAAATCGCGAGACGAAACTTTCGAACCTAATTAGTCCATAATTAGACACTAATTGTCAAATACAAACGAAAATGCTATAGTAGCCAGACCCAAAAAATTTCGCAAACTAAACGTGCCCTTACTCTAGTGACTGCAACGTTTGGACTCATCCCACCCCACGGCAGTCCCAGTCCTTGCGTAACACAACACCCGAGAACAGGGAACGGTGACAGCAGCAATTCAAGCCTGCTAGCACGGCAACCATCAGCTTTGCTGTGGTGCCTGGTCTGTTGGACCTGACACCTGCAAATGTGTAATACACTGCAGGGGACAAACACGGCAGGATCTAGTAACATTTTTCGCTATTAATCTTCCCATCGACTTCAAATGATGTATTCTGTTACTTCCATGATGATGTGTATATAGTCCACTCCCACCAATCAAGGGATGTATAAATTAGACAAGTTGATTAACCTGCCTCTATACCGGTAACTAGAGATGGAAAAATCTGGGGAGCAAAATCCTACGGCATGGGCCACGGGCTCAACTGCTGAAGTTGCGCAGAAGAGCTCTAATTCTTTTCGATGAATCGCTGCTGTATCAAGATGACCCAAAACTTCTTTTATGTGAGCATCATCTACTGTAGTTCACCTACTGGTGCCTCGTTCAGCCATAGGCAGTGGATGAAATCGTACAGCTTTGCACTCACGCTCACCTGCCCAGATTGAGGAGTTAGTGGTACTTCCGGTTATGACATGTCATTATATCAAGATGAGGACAGACAAAGACGAGATGCAAAGAAGCAAACCTTGTACGGTGTTGGATTTAGCCGCCGGATGTGATCCGGACGCAGCTTTTCAAGCTGCTGCATGCAGCGGCTCCTGATCTTCTCCAAGGAGGGCAACTCTGCTCTAGGTTTATCTGCAGGGAAACACAGATACACATATTAACACATAACAAAACAAGACAGGATCCAGGACACTAAAGTCCACAGATTTTAATGATCCAAAAGATAATTAGCATTCAAATTTTTCTTTTGATATTATGCAGGGTTGATGAAGTCTTTTTTCCTAAAGGTGATACCAGTCAACCAGTGGGTTAGCTAGCTAACTCGTTTTATCTCACTCCCCTTGCTTCTTAAATCGGATTATAGTTCAACTACAGTGACTTATGGGTCGACCCAGTGATCCAAAGGAAGCTAAACTTGCATCCTTAGCTGTGGCTCTGGTGATTGTCAACACTAGGAATATAAACAGAACAGAGAACCGGAAATATGGGACATTTAAAGTTATCAAGTCTACCAAACTATGTTCAGAAAGAAATTTAAGCCTGTCATGCTGCTCTGTTCTATTTTAAGATTCTTCTGCTTAAACAATGTAGTGCAAAACGAGGATCTATCCTTCTAAGTTTTGAAGCCAATCAAATGCTGATGCTGGTTACTCCCATTTTCAGTTACTACTTTCCAAAATTCAGCCATTAGTGTGTGACCACTAACAAAATTCTCGCTAAAGAGTTAAAAGGTCCATACCTGATGTCCCAGGCCAATAGCACTGTAGAAGCTCCTCAACATGCTGGGGGACAACATATGCTCTCTTTGATTCAATGAATGGATGGCGGCAGAGGATTCTTTCTCCTGCCTGCAATATTTTAACAATATGAAATCCAGTTTAAACATTAGAGGTTACTGCAGATGGAAATGTCAAAGACAAGATACAGAGTATGATAGCTGTGGTGCATAACACATATAGGAAGCATGTGATGAACTCAAGTACTAGCTCAGCTTATATTCCATTCTAAGATATGTTCTAAAAATTCTGTACTGTGATACTTGGGAACCTTGTGCTAAATATAAAGCTCAGATGTCAACAAAGATAACAGAGGTGCATTGTTACCTTAGGTGATGGTTCACTTTCACGAATCATGATATCTACCAGTGGGTAGCCTTCTTTCCCATACAGTCTAAAACATCGTTTTTTGCATGGAATGGAAACCTGAAACATATTATCACACCATCAACGAATATATATAAAATAAAGCAGATATTTCTAACACACAAATACTGGACATACTTTTGCCACGTCCTCAGAAAGCTTAATACGAGGTCTATTATTTATCTCAACTAGCTTAAAGACACAGCCAAGAGCAGCCTGGGAATAACACGTCACAAGGTAAGTTCCAATTCCAAAGGCATCAACCTCATGACCCTGCAAAATAAATGGAGATCTTAAATTATATCTGCAATTGGCAGGATGAATAATAAAGATAAATCTACAGAAGAACAAGCAAACACGTCAGATAACACTGGAGCCACAGCTGCCATAATACGAAAGGTAAAATAGTCCTTGACAAATTGTAAACACAAGATAAGTTTACTACCTGTTTGTTGAGGGCATCAATTGTTTCCTCATTCAGGTCGTTGCTAGCAGTAATGACCATCTTTGCAAAACCAGGTACATTAAATTCCTTCTCTACTGCACGAAACACTTTTCGTGCTTCAATGGACAAATAGGCTAGATCACCAGAATCTAATCTAATACCAGATGCCTTGTACCTACAAAAGAATATATGATTAGGCAAAAAGCTTATGTTTAAAGATTGAGCACAAGATTGGGGAATTTCCTATCTCAGTTGTAACTTGTAAGCATGGTAGTTATAAACGTAAACCATCCTAAAGTATATGCTATTGGTGTGACCTTTTTTTAATAAATTTAGCTCCATTTGTGTTCTCATGAATTTGATTCTGAGTACACGATGAATTTTCATGTGAAGATAAGCTTGTATCTAATAGGGGTGGTCAAACACACAGGTAATGAGCGCCAAAAGACATTTGGCATACCCTAAGTCATGAAGTGCTAGAGCCACTGCACAGAAATTTGGAATACCACTTCGCATAACCTGAAAGGCAGAGAAGAGGGTGAGTATGGCTTATGGACGCTAATTGTTACACAACAGAAAATATATACATGAATGAGTAAGGAATTGATAAAGCCTTCTGAATAATGCCAGGTAATGATAATAGTGAAAACACATTC
The DNA here is from genome assembly GCA_904845875.1 of Miscanthus lutarioriparius. Taxonomy (NCBI): domain Eukaryota; kingdom Viridiplantae; phylum Streptophyta; class Magnoliopsida; order Poales; family Poaceae; genus Miscanthus; species Miscanthus lutarioriparius. The sequence continues at coordinate 39,969,571 of CAJGYO010000011.1, read as the reverse complement.
TGTTCTGGAATTGTGCAATCACCAATCAGTCTACCCTCAGTCCAAAAAAATCCATACATGTCTATGCATAAAGTAACAAGTTTGGCAGTAAAACAAAAGATCATGATTTCTTAATATCAGCACATAAAGAGGAGCATTCAGAAAGACACAGAAAATTATAGAAGACAGCAATGACAAATGGAGGTTTTCAGACCTACTCACAACATCAAGAAAAGAGAGTTGACCCTCCTCATTCAGACATGAATTGAAGTACAAACAACCAGAGAAAAGCTTGAAGCTCGAACAAACTGACAACTCACGTCATATGTGTCCACAAGAGCAAGGAAGTTGCTTGGAAAAGCCAATGCGTAGGATGCAAATGCAGCCAGCTCACTTTTATTTGTATCACCAAATACACCACCTAATGAATCGGCTGTCTGAAATCAACCAAAAAAGTAAGTAACATAAGCATACCATGATAATTAAAATCAACGTAACAAGTTTCTAGAATCATACCTGAATCTTTTGAAGCCACTCTTGCACTAAACTAACAAAATCCTGGCAAACTCTTGAGCCATTTTTGCTCCTGAGGGCCTTGTCTGGTATCTCATCAAGGCTCTGAAAGGGTGGTAAGTATATTACTAAATCATGAAACAAGCAAATTGTGAGAACTGGCACAAAGAAAAATACTCTCAAAATAGACATCTAAGCATGAACATCCAAGGGACAGCCTATTAATGCAATGATACGCAGCTCTCCTGCGCGTTCGAGGAAAAAATTGCAAGGGACAGTACCAACTGTTGTGCACACTGCACAGAAATTATATGAAAAGGAGGAATGATAAATTTATAATCCATAGATTCCACATCAGACTAAAAGAACATAACAAGAAAAAACTAGCATGGTTGAAAAGAGAAGAAATGAAACACATTACCCAGAATCCTGTAACACTGTAACAACAGTGGGGCTAGCAACCAATGCAATGAAGAACAAAGGTTTTGTTTGACCAATGAAACTACAGTATGCAGACATAATGCTCTCATGACGAAAGTAACTGCATTTGTGTAAACTTTCATTCATTCATATAAGGAAGGATACTTTACTGACCATATATGAGCTAACAAAAGCATGAGAATGTGTTCCACGAAGTGGTATGCCAAACAAATTTCCAGCCAAAACATTACTGCAAAAAAAAAAGATTGAACAAAAGGTAAACACATTTAACATTTTTGGGGGCAAAATATTTTTTATAGTGAGGGATAAAAAGGCAACTATGCAAGGATAACTGAAAGTATACTTCTTCAAGCATTATTATAAAGAGCAAGGATCATAAATATGCTGGATTTTAGTTATAAACTATAAATGCAAAATAATCCACCTGGTTGCGTCAAAACCTCCCATAAAACAATATTTTGAGGCACTTATTGCTCCATCAGGTCCCTGCAGTAATAAATCCACAGCAATATTTTTTTTAACATAGAAATACTAATGTTTTACAATGACAGTTGAAAAGGGATGGATAATTGAATATCACACCTGTGCTCGTCTTAAACCAAATTCTAACAGAACCTTTGACTTTCCAGCAACATGACGATGACGCGCAGCATTAGTAGTTACCAAAGAAGCATAATTGATAAGATTTATAAATGGAGTCTCAAGAAGTTGAACCACCTGATGGTGTAATAGCAAATGGTAAGTTATCAGAGGCATTTCAAAATTCTGGTCAATGCTCATATGGCAAACATGTATGAGCACAACAACTGGTGAGGGCTTCGTACTTACAGCAACTGGACCTTCAACTCTCATCAAGGGCACTTTTGGAAAAACTACTGATCCCTCAGGAATGGAATACACCTCTACATCAGAGCAGTCAACTTCCCTGAGATAATCGAAGAACGCACCCTAGGAATTGAAGTTTACATCAGAAAATGAACATTTGGCAGGAAAACAACCAAATAAGGAGTGTTTATAAAAGTTAGGTGATGTTTCAAAAAAAAAAAGTTAGGTGAAAAACGAAAGATCCAAGGCACAGCATGTGCATTTAAAATTACTCCCGCTTCTTCCATTTGAAGTAGCCACTTCTTTCTAGTTCATACTAATTGGTCTTGGTGACTAAAAGGCATGATTTTCAGCAATCCCAACAACCTATCTCAGAATCATGGGAAGAAAGAGAGACTACTCATGTATGGATGAGATGATACCTCACACATTGGCATGACTGATTGCAAGAACGAAATGTCATGTTCTGTGAACTTAAAATTCGCAATAAATTTGATGCACTCCTCAAGGCCAGCAAAAACAGTGAACTCCCCACCAAATGGATTTTTCCTAAAGTACAGGTCAAACCTGTGAAAGGAAAAGGATTCAAATCAGAATTAAGTTGACAAAGCTGTTAGCTGTAATACATTATTTCCATCCTTAGATTTGTATTCACTGAAACTAAATCAGAAGGCTTGAAACTAGATTCACTGAAAGGTTCATGGAGGACTAGCACTTGCATGAGGAAGCAGACACAAAGTGTTTTCTTGATCGCATTAACTAAAATAGCTTCTAGTTATGCAGGTGAGAAGAGTTTTGCCATTCAACCTTATGATCAGCTTATGATCATTTATTGTTTTCATCTCCATGAACAAATAGCTTCTAGTTATGCAGGTGAGAAGAGTTTTGCCATTCAACCTTGAATGGAGAAACAATAAAGAAGAAACAACATGCAAGGAACAATTTCTTGTAAAGGAACACAAGGTAGAAATGCATACAGTAGTAAGTATTCATATCAAGATAATGGCGGATGAATGGTAAAAAAAGGAGAATAATGGAAAGAAATACTTTCACAAAGGGCGTACCCAGTGCAGAGAGCTCCCGCTCTATGCGGGGTCTGGGGAAGGGTGTTAGTGGCAAGCCTTACCCTCGCCTGTGCAATGCGAGGAGACCGCGACTCGAACCCGGGACCTTCCGATCACAGGCAGTAAGACTCTACCGCTTGCACCAGGCCCGCCCTTCAAAGAAATACTTTCACAACTTGGCTAAATTGAATTATACCATGGCCTACCATTAACTTGCCACAATGCCACTTGCATTAAATTTTCCCTAAAATTGTGATAAAAATTATTTTAAGATTGGCCGCACTTTATTTGGAGACATGTGGAGGCATCTCTGCTGCAATCTAGGGAACTGCTGAGATAAAATAAAAACATTGCTTTTTCAGAAGCCGATAAATATCTTAATGGACAAACAACATTTTAATATAATGCATACAAGCAAGTTCTATCCATATGAAACTTAAGGGTATGGAGGCACATATGACCATTGATAAAGGCAAAGCAAATTGGTTCAAAATGCCCTAGTTAAGAACTATGACTACGTTCCAAGACATAGAGAAGATCACTTCACACAAAGTTTCCTGTTTAGCTCACCATCCATCAATAAGTTTTGCACTGTCATGTTGTACTAGCAATATTATAAAACAGCCTAGTGTTTCCCAGAATATTCATTGAATGACACAATTATAGCTTTTTTCCTCGTAAAAACACACCCCTGTTCCTGAGCTAGCAGTAGCAGCCAACACAAATATGATGATATCACCTTGTTTCTTCTCTAAAGAAAAGGAGTTTTCCGCTACTAAAATATGCAACTGTTTTTAAGTCAAAGTCACTTTCTTGGATACGTTTGTGATTGTACACATTTCAATCCTTGGATGACCAAAGCAATTTTTAAATATAAAATCCGAAGATAATTGATTGGCTTATTTGTTTACTCAAGCAGTAAATGTCATTCATCTGTTTGTCTTCATTCAAATGTCCACGTACCCTCTGAATTACATCAGCAAATTTTAAATATAAAATCATAAGATAATTGATTGACATATTTGTTTACTCAAGCAGTAAATGCCATTCATGTGTTTGTCTTCATTCAAATGTCCACGTACCCTCTGAATTACATCAGCAAATTTTAAATATAAAATCCGAAGATAATTGATTGACTTATTTGTTTACTCAATCAGTAAATGTCATTCATCTGTTTGTCTTCATTCAAATGTCCACGTACCCTCTGAATTACATTGCGATTTAAAAAACACTACTCACGTGTCATGTCATATGCAAATTGTGAAAACTATCCAAGGCATACAATTAGAAAAGTAGGAAAAAAGTTTTGGCTCCTAAACCCAACTTAGGATAAACTAACACCAATTGCAGAATATACCTCTAACAAGAGCACGATAATCCCAAATGAATGCATCGTCCACTCCAAACAAATAAAAACAGATAAATACCAACATCGACAAGGAGCAATTAAAACTGCACAGTGAAAAGGCTTAGGCGGAGAAACACAAAGTTGAGCAATGAAAATGAAAGTCCGGTTTGAACACAGAACAGCACATATCAAAATACTAAAGGTGACACCCCACTTGCTCATTTTTACATAGGCAACATTGTATTAGCAAAAAGTAATGCATATTGACATACAGCAAATGTACTAACACAGAAACACGAAAGACGAACAGTAGATATCGAGAGGAAGAGATGCTTGAAATATCACTGCTGCAACAAGAGAAAAATTTAACTACACGCGAAAAGGGTTCCCAAAGGCAGAGCAAAACCAGAGCACCGAGTCGAAAATAGATAAAACGCTCTGAACAATCAATGATCCACGATGTAAAGAACACTGCCGTAACCCGCAACGGTGAGAAAGTAATAAGAGGGAAAAATCAGCAATATCAAACAACCGATCCTACGAGGACAAACGCTCCCAGCACATCAATCAGAACCGAAAACGAGAGCACCGCATTAGCAACAGAACAGCAACAAGGGAATTGCAGCAGGGAGGGGCCGAGCTCCAATACATGGCCCTGAAAGCCACATCCCTCAAAACCTAATCCGACACGGATAAACCGTCCCCGCTCACCACCCTCACGCCAGGTCACGACCTCCCGATCCAATCCAATCCAACCGGCACCGCCGAACAAGTAAGACACGGCACAGCAACGAAGCGGGCGGGACAGGGGAGAGAGGGCGCTCACACGGCTCGGTCGGCGTGCTTCCCGGCTTTCCAGTACGCGTAGGCCATGGAGAACTGGTACTGATCGGTGAGCAGCGCCGTAGCCATGGGGTTGGTGGGCGCGCCCACCGGCGCCGCCACCCCCGCGAGGGAGCCGTTGCCGTTGGCGTGGGCGTGGGCGCTCGCGGGCGGCGCTGACGTCGCCGCCATCCAGGCCTCCCCTACCGGGGCGAGCTTCGGGGAGAGTGGAAGGTGGCTCCGCGTAGGGTTCGCTCGGCTGGAGGGGGGCGGGGGAGGCTGCGCCGGGAGGGGACCGGGAGGAGGCGGGAGGAAGACAACTGGAGACCGGAAGGAGGCGGAGGCGGAGAAGGCGGAGAAGGCAGGGGCCGGAATGGAATTTGGGAGCTTGGCCGGGAGCCGGGCGGTATTTATATGTTGGAATAAGATTGCAGACTTTTAGGCTTGCACCAGGGTAAAGAGGAAAATTACACCGATACCTCTGTAGGTTGTTGGTCGTCAGCTAGTCACTACAGTATAGGTGTTTTGAATGTCAAAAAAGGTACAGTCATGAATTGATGTTTGATCTTGACATTCGTTCATTTGGCATAGAATGGCATTCTTGGGCAAGGCCTTGTTTAGTTCGTGGCTAGGAATTAGTATTCGACACTGTAACACTTTCGTTTGTATTTGATAATTATTGTCTAATCATAGTCTAACTAGGCTCAAAAGATTCGTCTCGTAATTTACAATCAAACTGTGTAATTAGTTATTTTTTTATCTACATTTAATACTCCATACATGTGTCCAAAGATTTGATGTGACAGAGAGAGTGAAAAAACTTTGGAATCTAAACAAGGCCCAAATTGTGATTCTTTTATTTTCGAGTTTGCTATTTTATGTTCCTAGTATTCTATCATTTATCTGTGTCATATTTAATCGTTCGTATCTCATGCTGAGCTAAGCAGATTATCTTTGTTGTTAACATTACCACTTAGAAATTGCATGGCATAGCATAGGTCCATCGGTGATCCTAAGGTGTAACAAATAGCAAAGTAAACAAAACGCGCAATAAACATCTCGACGTAGTCGAGAGCATGTTTTTTCTCCTTTGCGACAATGCATGCATATTGGCCAATTAGCGGCTAGAAAGAAACTATATAACGACAAAATGCACACATAACTTTATTCACTCGGATAACATCATTAATTATAGAGATAACGACACCATCAATTTTTCTCGCAAGGAATTCCGTACCAAAAAGTACGTACGTGGTACGCTTGAATACGTCGTTGTTTTAGTGAGCCTACTAATAACTTTCACAACTTCTCATCGCCATTCCAGTTTATCAAAGGTCGTGTTCTAGAGTTGCACGGATAAAAACCCTGATCCATCGGCACTGCACTTATAGAGTCACAATAAACTAGATGATAATATGATGAGAAACTTGAACCAAACAAACCCCTGTTTCGAAATGGATTTTCGGAAACGCCGAGGACCGGATCAGAAATTCAGGAATCCTCCCTCTGCTGATTTCCGTTTCCGTCCTGGCCTTTTTGGACCAATATAGCCATGATGATGATGATCACTTTTCCGCTTTCCCCCCCTATAATATCGTACAAACACGAACTTACCCGTGCACACGATATTTGGGTCCCCAAGCGCGTCGGTCCCACTGTCAGAGAGCGTTTTCTTGTGCCCAAGACACGACGAGTCCACGGACCAGAGATGCCAGGTGGCGCGCGGCTGGTGGAAGCGGCTTCGCTTTGGCCTGGCCTTTTGGGTCCGCGCAGATGCACGCACGCTCACGCGACGCGACGCGACGCACCTCTCCTCTCCTGGTGGCGGCCTGCAGGAATCTTCCTGGATCTCGCCGCCGTGTTGCTGCTGGGATCTCCTGCGGCCGCGGCCGCCGCGCGGACCCCGACTTGCTTTGCGCGTTGCGTGCTAGTGCTCCCACTAACTGCCGTATCCGATCCAAACGAGAAATTCTTTGGGATCAACGATAGTGCCCGGTCGCCGCCACTGGGGTTCGAAGTTGTTGAAGCCTAGAGAGTGTTCGGCTGGGATGAAATCCGGCACTGTTTATGCTGGAAACGCTCTTCATGCTGAAATTTTGTGAGAGAAAAATATTGCTCCGGTTGAAAAAAAAAAAGATAACCAGCCAGCTGAACACGCTGTTAGATAGACGGTGGTCATGCATGGACTTCTTTGCGTTTTCTTTTTTCCCCCCTCCATCAACAGCGTGTCGAGTGTTGCGCACACATGTGTTGAGGGCCTGTTTGATAAAAGGAATAGAAAACAGAGGAATAAGAAAAAAAAACGTAGAAATGTGACGAAGGTGATAGAGGATTGGAAAAATACATGAATAGATAAAAAGAGGTGTTCGGAGGTCACAGGAACTTGAAACATGCATAAGCTAAGAAACATATTAGTGCTTAATACTGACTGATTAACTTCATCTTAGCACATTTGGGCATGAGATTTTAGTTGGCCGGTTCACAGCTACCTTTCTATATTTTATTGTATTTTTTATTTAGAAGTATTATGTCCTTATCTCTTTGTGGCCGTCATCCTCATCTCCTAGCTCTCTTTCCTTGCTCCCTCTCTCCTCTCGGCAAGGCCATGGCGAGCGACTAAGCCAGTGAGAACAGCGGACTGGGAGGTTACGGCCTTCGGACTCCTACGAAGGACGTCAGTGAGAGCAGCTGGTTGAGTTCTTCGGCGCCATGCTCATGACCTGGGACCTGCTCGGATGGGAGCTCGTCGAGTCGAGGTTCCTTCGTGGCGCCATGCCCATGACCTGGGACCTACTTGGATGGATTTGTTTGATTCGTTCAAAGGGGTTCGCTTTGGGGTTATTGGCGTGCGCTTGCTTAAAATTTCTCTCTGCTCTCTTATGACCTCTTTGTTGCAGAAAATAGTTTTGATTTGAGAAACTTTCCACTGCTAACTCCGACGAGTCGGCCATTGCTGAAGCTTAATCCTCCGTTGTTGCCGCAAGTTGCCTCGGGCTTCCGCGAAGGAAGAGAAAACAAGGGGTCGGAGTGGATTCTTTCTTTTCCATGAAATCAGTATCTAGCTACAGTATTCCAAAGGAAAAGGGTCGTTGTTTCCTCCGTTCCAAACGATCTTCTTCCATTCCTTTCCTCCGTTTATGTTTTCTTCACTTTTCTTATGAAAATCCTTTGAACCAGAACCAGACGTGGCCTTAGGAGGTATTTCAATATGCGATTGTGTTAGCTACTTGATGGCATGGAACACTATGGTATATAAGTGTAGTAGGATTTTGCTTTCTATAATAAGAGATATAGATTTGTTGGTCAAGAGTGTTTGATCGCTTAGAGATTATTTTATCTGAATACTACTCCCTCTGTTTTGATTTATAAGTCAAATATTTATAACTTTGACCATTAATCCTTTTCTAGTAAAATGTATAGCTTAACAACATAGGGTTTATGTTTTAGATTTACAGTGCTACGTAAAATTTTTTCATAATATATATGTTGTGAAACTCCATGTCTTTTAAAATTAATGATCCAAATTAGAACTATTTAATTTAGAACAAATCTAATATACTCTCTCCGTTCCAAATTATAAGTCGCTTTGACTTTTTTGGTACATTTATTTTGCTATGGATATAGATATAACGTATGCCCAGGTACAAAGCAAATTCTATATAAAAAAAGTTAAAACAACTTATAATTTAGAACAGAGAGTAACATGTAAGAAAGGACAAGGAAGAGCCGAAGAGGGTATAATCTAAAGGTGATCTAAATGGAGCCTTAAATAAAGTGGACGTCCAGTGAGATACTATATCATCAGGATATCTACAGAAGCAGAAATGCAATCTACTGGGAAATATACGACGACACCGGTTCTTAGAATTTAGTTGTCCCCATGTGATTTTTCACATCCCATGATTCTAGCGGATGTCTCGATCAGGCGTATTTATCCGTGTAAACTAATGCACCATCAACAACCCTAGTCACAGTCACCACTCACCAGCTAGCAGCCCCATTCCAGACCATGTCACGGTCAAGTGCAGCCCCACCCCAAAATCAAATTCCAACCACAAAAATGCATGTACAGTACCTTTCACGGTCTTCCCACCATCCTTCCTACCTTCTTCTCCAGGTCTCCACAAGGAAAATTGGCAAGACCAGACCCTTCATCGCAAATATAAAATACTCGAAGGAGCAACTCGAAAAAGGGGACAAGTTTTTCCCCATATTTAAAGCCAAGATTTCTAGTGCTCTGTTTGTACTTGTACACACGTCATGACTGGATGGGCATTGTGTTGGCAAAAGAGGTGACGTCAAAAGGATCTCACATGGACCGCCAAACAAATGTGGCCCCATATATATATCTCGAGATTTCTGTTATTTATTTATTTTCTATCAAACATATCTGTACAACGGAACTCAATATATATGAATTGAATATCATTGTTACATGCAAGTTGTTCTAAGCATAGGTCGTGAGTTTGATCGCATACGAGATATGGATGACACAAGCTGTTACATCTTGGAATCAGACTCGATATCGATCAACGCTAGATACAAATTATTCTAACTCGTATGAGTTCAGATCACATATGAGACACAATGGATGTAATCCAACACGTCTTGGAATCGGACTCTGCATCGATCGTCACTAAACACGAGCTGTTCAAACTCGTATGAACACGAATCATGATCAAATCACATGTAAGACACGGATGACGTGAGTGCAGTTGGGGAAGTAAAAAAAAAGTAAGACGAAAAAACTCACCATTGTCCAAATAATTATAATTAGGAAAAAAACCAGACCAACAAGAACTCTCTTTTTTTTGCAAGCACAAAAATAGAACTCTTTAATATTATTTATTTATGTATTGATGAGTCATCTTGACTTTTGGCTGACTGACCAGTTGTTAAAGCTACTCCTTCTGTCAAACTATCTTAAATATTCTTATAAAAATATTTATGAGATCAAATAAAAATACTATTAATATTTAAAAATCGCAGTACTTATTAGATATTGAAAATATTGATATTTCTTAAATCAAAATTACACTAGAATTGTATGCTTCTCAATAGAGGGCACTTACAATTTACAAGCGATTGTTCTACTAGTGCTAGATCACACAAGTTGGATGTGACCCGACAAAATGATAATCTAGTACTAGTTTATTATAGTAATGTATGACAGGTACGTGCTTAGCAGAGATGACCATATGTGCTGGTACCACCTGGATTGAGGACCATTTTCTAATTCATCTGATCTGGTTGGTGTGATTATTTTCTCATAAATAAAAGCAAAGCTTGTGCTGGTGTTGCTGTGCGGCTGTGACTGCCTGTGTCGCAACGTGGCGTGCAATCTTGCCTAGTTTTTTTTTTTTTTTTTTTTTTTTAGGGAATGCAATATTGCCTAGGTAGGCTGTGGGCCTAGGCTAGGCGCCTAGCGGCCCCCAAGGCCGAGGGCCTAGTCCACGTTACTTCTCAACTTTTATGAAAGTCTGATTTTCCTGTCTGAGCTCTAAAACCGGATAAATTATCTCCCTAAACTTTTAAAATCGTTCATTTTATCTCTCTGATCGGTTATAAGCGATTTACAAAAGTGGTTTTGATTTTTTCTTTTTTATTTATTCCGGCTGAATTTTTAAAAAATCATAATAAACCACAGAAAAATCTCCTACATTTTTTCGTGCGACTTTTTTGTGTCGCTCCTCCTTCCGTGCGTGCGATACCGCGTCACGCGCTCCACTCCATCCTCCCCCCGCCGCCAGCCCTGCACGCCCGCAGCCTCCCTCCATGGTTCGATCCCTCCCAGCGCTGTCATAGGGATGCTGTACTAGCGGTGGACACCTCTGTACACAGCCGGTGGTTACTCCCGCCGCGGCTGTGTTGGTCGCCCTCGCGGTGGAGGAGCCCAGGGGGCTCGGGGTGGAGGCGGCCACGACGCGGCTGGAGGAAGACTACCACCAGATGCGCCTCGCGCTCGCCATCTCCGTGGCGGACCACGCGGGGCTCGTCGACACGGACTCCGTCTAGATCCGCGCGGCCGAGCTCATCAGCGTCGGCGCCCACGGAGGACACGACGGCGGGTATAGGAGCGACTGACGAGGTCGCGTCGTCGCAACCCCCGAAGCTGCCAAGGTACGGATCTCTGGTGCCCCTCCATCACCACATCCGTTTTCGATTATGTCGTGTTCCTGATCCCCTGTCAATCTGCCGGTCGCACGGGACGCGGCAGCACGCGATCCCGACACTGGTGAGCACCTCTCCCCTTCTGGCACTTTCCTTTTTTTCCCCCGACCTCGAGCGCCACCTGCGGCCGGCCACCCGGGTAGATTGGGTGCAATTACACAACACGCATGAAAACCACTCCTCTAGCCTCTATTTCCCTACCAAAATCTAATCGCTCTTCTAGTTTGCGTGTTGCAGTTGCAGGCACTGGGGCTGGGCATCGACACCTCTGTCATCTCTTCCTGTTGCCGCTGAGGTGGAGTGGCAAAATCACAACATACGGCAGCGCATTGTAGCGCCCAACCCCAATTCTGAACTTCACAAGGCCAAGCCGAAGGTATGTAAACGCTAATCTGGTGGCTAAAGAAACTAAACTGTAAACAAAGCAACTCAAGGTCTGTGATGTATCCATTTATTACTTACGTTAAATAATCTATATAATTTAATTAGATTATGTTCGACTGAATTATTTGTTTCAATTTCTTAGATTTCTTAGATTTTGTATTTTTATTTGTCTTGGTGTTTATTTTGTAGAGAACTCATGAAGCGATAGCTACTTCTTTAGAAAGGTGAAAACATCCTGACCAGCAAAGTTCTTGTGTCACCAGGTCAAGAGGTAAACCACTGATGCCTTCTTTTGTTCTTTGTCACACCAACATGATTATTCCAACAAATAATTTACCAGGCATAGAGCAGATGAATATACTATTCTATTTAACTGAAGGTACCTAGAGGATGTAGATACAAGCTTATTCGTTTCGCTCAGCGCTAGCTTGATATTCTAATGATGCTTGAAACAACAATGGAACAGTTGCGAGCAAGGTTAGGATGCAAAATCCTTCGGTTTTGAATTGTATTTCAGGGCTAACTTATTTTTGGCTCGCCAAAAAAAATCACAATATAATATGTATTGACATCGACATCATCCATGCTATGTACTTTCTCATGAATAGAATTTTTCTTTATTTAAAGGGAACAATAGACCAATATTGCATCCTAATTAATTGAGGTCATCATGGAAAGGGCCAAGATTGGTTGTTTGTTTGGGTTATTTTTTTTCTGATGTGTGAAAACTGAAAAGTATGGTTCATGATCAGTATGGCTTAAGGAGCAAGCCGAGGAAAAATGCCGCTGTTTTGTTTCCAGATCTACAATGTTGAAGTTCTTGCTATATAAATTGCCCATTGTCATTCTTTTGTTTAGCTACTTTTCCATTGTCATTATTTTGTTTGCCTACTTTTATACTGCGCCTGTTTAACATGGCATCCCAGAACTGCCACGCAATAGCCTCAATGGGCCTCTTTCCATTTCATGTATACCTGGCTGCATCTTGGCATTCTAATTGCCAGAACTTGTTGCAGGTGCTCCTGTTGCTACAGCAGTGTTCGCCACAAAATTGACAAGCCAACCTGATAACTATGATTCTAACAGTTCTGCACTTCTATGAGTTAAATTTAAAATCTTATGATAAATCCAGAGAAAGAAAAATGGAAGTTATTTACCAATATGTTAATACCAATTTAGAAGTAAGAAAATTTTATTTTTATTGCCTAGGATTGTTCCTTTTTTTCCCTGTGCGGAAACCGGCTCAAGGAAAAGAGAACACGGCAGTTTGACAATTTATGTTTTAAAAGCTAGCTAAATGTTTCTGATGTTTTTTTTTTGTTAAATCTTCTCTGTTGCAGTGATTTATTTTTTTACAATAGAGGTTGCCTGTGGTTGCTTGCATCTTGTGGTTGTGTTTTTTTCTAAAGAACTGGTTCATGCTTTCATTCTTTTTTTTAGGTAGATGATGTATGTTGTGCTTCCTCAATACGACTAATTTGTCCACAAGATGCAAGATGGAGCAGCCAATGGAACCAGCAGCATGGAAATACAGGAGGCAACAGGAAATACAGCAGGCATGTGTGTGCTTGCCGGGTGCGTAGAGCAGGATGGAGTTCAGGTGCATGGAGCTTTATCGGACATCGGTGAGTAAATAAACATGGGATTGGTTTGAGAGTAACTGGACTTTCTTTAGGACTCATGTTAGGGATACGGAAGAATGGATCTGTGTTGAATGCACCTTGGTTGCGAAGCGCCAAGAGATGGGTGCTAGCTAACAACCCTATCATATGGTCGGATGGATTTTCTTTGTCTTTTTCTCCCTTGGTAACCTTTGGAATTTGAACTGATGTAAATACTAATATGTCTCACTTCCATTACCAAAGATTCTTTGAATTATTTATTTTGTAAGACTAATATTTGAAAGCAACCAAAACTACCTGCTACTATGTGCAATTGCAAGAAGCAAATCATATTCTTCATTACTTCATATAGTTAGAACTGCACACAGTTTGTAGGAGAGATCTGGTAAGGGAAATTCCTTTTTTTCTAACTTACTATGACATGATGAAGCTGACAACCTGTTTTTCTTTTTGCAAGAATATATTCCTTTTATTCTGCATTCCATCTTTCTTAATTTGTAACTAATAAGGGTATAGCAGGAGATCAGTTATCCATAAATATTGTCATGTTATTTATATTAATATACTCAACACATGATTCAGCATTTCTTTCACAAATGTATAAATAGTTATTTTTTTGACTCAGCTTCGTTTTTTCATGCTTGGAACTGACTCCATACCTACATTAGTAATCACACTGCCTTAACTTCTGTTCTTACGCAGTAGACTGAGACTTATGCAACCTATGTTGATATAATTATTGGTGTGTTCAAAGAATAAGATCCCCTTACATGTAGACGCCTACCTTTTGTCTAAGCTTCTAAGCTTGTCGTTCTTAATTCAACTTCATTCTGTTTTCACTAATCGAGTATATAGCCATTGCAGGTCCAAAAGGTCAGTCGAATGTTTTGGATGTCTTGACATACCTGAAGCAAGAAGACAACATTGGCAGATTGATAGCGGTAGCTAGAATTGAGAATTTATGCTTTATAGCTGGCTAAATGTTTCTGTTGTTTTTTTGTTAAATTTAGTTGTATAATACACATTATCTGAATGGCGTATGTATAGGACAAATTTCTATAATATACTAAAAATGATGCAATGAATTGGAATCTCTCTTAATTGTCTTGATATACTTTATTTATGTGACGAAGTACCACCGTAGTTTGGTTATCTTCATGTGCATCCCTGAAATGAAACCGTACGTTAGCATGGGCACTATACTATATAAATAAATAAACAATGTACTATATGCTGGTCAAACCGATTACACATTAATTACAGGTTAATCTTAATTACTGATTGATCGTGCCATTCTCCTTGATTGAATATTGCCTGTCATGTGATAGAGGAATCACGGTAAAATAGGGAGTACAAAATTATTGTGCTATCCATATACACATTGCATGTTTGCATGTACCAGCATATATAGTAATGAGCAAAGTAATGAGCAAAAGTAAAGAGAATTAACACAGAAGAAAAGAGAATTAAGACAAAAGGAAAGAGAGAGACGGTTATCAATCCTCTGCTATAAATCATGTGGCCTCGCCATAGCGCCCACCCTCGCCAGCTGAGCTCGCCCTTGCTTGCACCGGCCTCTGCCCTCGCGCCCTCCCTCACGCACCGGCTGTGCTTCGCCATAGCGCGTCGCCATCGTCGTCGCATGCCGCCATCTCCTTCACCGTCTTGTTGTGCCCTCGAGGAGGACTGTGGACTGCTATGAGGAGCTTCCAACATCTTCTGTCTTCCACAAACGTCCACCCTGTTAGTGAATCACATCATGCCCTGATGTAAGTTGTAACATGAAACTATCATAGAACTATATTTATCTTTTATTTTCTATTTCCACTGCAAATATAATATGCATGTTTGAAATTATCTCTTCTTTTTTTAAAAAGTACCTACTTATCGACTTTTTATTTTTGCATATATTTGTTTGCCATTACCATACCGCTGGCCCCTTATACTTGATGCACGCATCTTTGGGTTAGGAACATGCTTGATTTTTAGATCCACACATAGAAAGTGCTTAGCTCGATAATTTTGAGACGCTATCTGTTCACAGCATAATCTGAATCATTTAAATTTGTTTGGTGCACTTTGTACGTAATCAAGTCCCACACCAGTTCAAAATCTGAATCCTTTAAATTTGTTTGGTTCACGTGGGCATAAAAGTCCCTTGATAGGGTCCTAGGCCAGTGCAAATCCAGCGTTAATCGTCAGGCTCGGGCAGTAACCGTGCCTGACTAGAACCGAATAAAATGGAAAATTGATTATCCTGTAATAATTTCCCCTGGATATATACCGTATATATATGCAGTATCATTTCTAAACCAAACATCACCTAGCAGCTTGTTCGGTTGGCTGGTTCGTATCGTTGCTGGTTCGTGAAGAAGTACTGTTGTCATGTTTATATGAGAGAAAAATACTGTTCCGGCTGAAAATTTACGATCGTTTACGAAAGCCACAGCCAAACGAACAGGCTGAGATTCATGGGATTAGCCATTCACAAATGCCACAGCATATCCAACTCGGCAACTGCTGTCCAGAATTTGTTACATCACAATTCAAATTACACCAGTCACCAAATACTGGCAGTGATGAACATCACAAGTGAACATTCAACTTCCCACGTTATTTGGTTTCAAGATTTCTCAACATACAATAAGATCTCCTTTTCTCATTCCTGTGATCACCTCCCACTGAATATCTTCATACCTGGCACAGTTCACCATTTAATTTATTGCCTTACTGTTCTGGTTTCTCGATCATATCAATGGATTCCTATTGACATCTTTGTACAACAAGTATCTCGTCCTGGTCTTACCAAGGGCAGCATACCTGGAATGTTACGGTTTATGACAATAGCCGTGAGCTAGCTAGAAAAAAGACAAGTCAGTAGATGTCAAACACGAAGGTGGCATACACTTACCACTGAGGAACAAACGGTGCCATCCAAACAGTATCTCCTGCTTGCACGGAATACCTGTGTAATTAATAGAAGTGGTCTTCAGAATTTATTGGGGAGTATAATATGTAAACAAAAGTTAAGAACTTCAATAGGAAAAAAAGGAACACGTGCAGTTTATGCATAGTAGGTAGCGTCTCTGTGCGTTGCTACGGGACACCTAAACTTTTATACTAAATTTTATGGCCATGTTTGGATTGAATTTCTGGAGGCTACACAACTCCAATAATACATCATAAATAAAAAATTATTTCTAATGCATCATGATAGCAACCAAAACATGATATCATTTTAGTGGTTTGATTTGCATCACGATCTATCACCGTATACTTTCAAATTTTGTTGGCATGTGGCCACGCACGGACATCAAATTTACGGTCATGTATGCTAACAAATTAACAATGTAGGTGTTGTAGTTATTTCAGAGGCCTCACATGACGTCATCAAGATAACAGGACAGAGGCACAGAGCACGCGGACAACTTTAAATCTTTAATTACTTGCCGATCTCTATAGAATAATAGTATATTATGTTCGACTAACGTCATCCTGTATATTTTTCATGATTTTGGTTTCTCAGTTGCCGATATGGGTTCTGGCTGTCGGTCGCTCAAAAGAAAGAGGGTGTACGTTGACCCACCGCCTGCAATCACCGATACACACATCTACAGGTAACTACGTTACATTTATCTTATAATTGATCGAGGCAATCATTTTCTGTCAACATAGGTTTACTCGTGTGTTTTATCATTTTGATTGACACGGACGGGATTGTAGATGGGTTGAATTACATGAAGTGGGAATGGAACACATATCTTCCATACAGGATGTGAGTGCCATGGTTTTTTTGGAAAGGCAACGTACGACATCACCATGGTGACATATATTTGCGTGTAATTTTGAAGGATGAGCAGGTGCATTTTGAGCTCATCTTTTTGGACCATGTATAATTTTTTTTTCTACAAGCCATTGTTATCTATCTGTTGGATCTAATATTCTTACAGGGAACTAAAATGGAAGCGGTTGCATACGGTGACCAAACCATGAGGTTCGATCGTTTGCTTCGTGTAGGAGAATGTTATGACTTCATGAGAGTTGGCTTCGCGCCTACTCATGTTGGTCCTTTGGGCTACATCTTTCGTTTATGTGCCAACTACTTTGTGGTTCTATCTCCACAAAGTATGGCTAATGCACCACCGAGAGAGCTATGGATTTGTCAGTGTCCTCGTACCTTTATGGAATTCGAGGATGTATACGCTCAAGCTAAGTACTTTTTTTGCAGGTATACCTCATACGTCTATATTTAAAAATACATAGTTAATTGTTCATGCTCCTATTCCATCAATAAATATCATTTGTGTTTGTAGATGTCATTTGTATAGTTGTGCATGTGTCTAATATTCGAGGAAGGGATGACGTGCGGATGCGACCGTACAGATATGTGGTGCTGATGAATGAAAGGTACTTAGAATGAAAATTTTATCATTGCTCCATACTATCAATTTTTTATTGTTTGATGCTAATCAATTTTGTAACTCGTAGGTACCACTACGTCATAATAACCGTCAAGTATACACACATATGCCGTCACTTATCGGAATGGTAGCGAGCGGCATCAGAGTTGCGCATTTTAGCTGATCTCCATGTACAAATGAATAGAAAGAGAGGTATTGTATCACAGATGTCCTCATATGTATTGACTAAATAAAGTATCAGTTATTACATTTTTTTGCTCGTGCATGATAGGTGGAGTGACCACTACTAACGATTTCAGCGAATTGGTATTCAGTCCTATTTGTAATCATGCGCATGATTTTCAAAGTGAGGTTTTTTTAGGGTAATTTATTGATTTAATTTATTGACTACAACACTTACCCAAAAGTTTTTTATTTGTTTATAGGCCTACGTAATCGTCTGCTTGTTGATGAAGCCAGACGTCGTCGAGTTCAAGAATTTGCTAAGAACACCGTGTCGCGTCTTATAGATTTAGAGAACTAAATAATATTGAAATTATTTACACGCTTGTGACATGCACTTTAAATAGATGATGGACATGAATTTAGTTTAATATAATAGTTATTTTGTGCATTTTCATTGGTCAAACATGTTTAAAACATGTGGATTGAGCAATGTTTGTATGACATATTTGATTGTTTCATTTAGTTTGTAATATCTGAGACTTTTTGTCCATATAAAATATTATTTTAGCCATATCACGGAAATGTCTATATAGTAGAGTTTGTGAGCTTGCGGTGTCGTGCTCTTAGTGACTGTTAATTTCATAAACTTTGCTTTTTTGGATTAAATGTCAGTTTAATGTCTTACAGTATTGTTATCTTAACGTGCGATCCATTTGTTTTTAGTATAAAAGTTTAGTTGTCCCGTAGCAACGTACGGGCACGCTACCTAATCATAAAATAAAAAATCCAATTTTGTTGGAGTCCACGTGACTAGATCTACACAGTGAACATATAATATGATATGCTTTAGTACAAATTTTTTACTGTAACTTTAGATGTATGTTTTTCTGTAATTAATTCATAGCTGCAGTTTCTTTGGTCCAATTCTAGTGAAATTTTTATGATTGGATTAATTATTGTATGTTTAAATTATAGTAAAAGATTCATACTTATTTGGATCATACTTAGTTATAGATCTCGAAACGGACCTGCCCTGGATGTTGGGTGGGCTCAGGCATGTCATGTTCCTTGTTCAGCGTCATCCATCTCCTTGAATAATCATGTCAACTGCACTTCAACGCCAGCAGCATGCGGATGCGGTTGCACGCTCAGCTGGCAGGCCTGTAGATTTGGTGCATAATATGCAAATGGAGTAGATTTGGTGCAAGTGATTAGGCCCATTGGAACGACAAGGTTAGATGCAGATGCAGTGCAGGCGACCTCGTGGCTCCAGTCCAGCAGTGAATAATGGAAGCAGGCCCATGAGGCATCAGTCCAGACTCCAGAAGCTCGAACGCATGCATTCTGCTTGACTGCTTCTATTCCTCGGATAATTTTTTAATTTGGAACCGTACTGGAGAGCCACACTGCCGCGACTGCGCTGAAATGGACGGGCATGCGGCGTGGCGGCGTGCCGCATGGAGGCACACGCAGAGCACGAGATCGTCGTACCTCGTGTGCTGGTGGCATGGTGTGCGGGATGCACGCATAGCAAACCAAACCAAAGGATTAAAAAACTTGTCTGTACATTGGCCACCAGAATCTGATGTCTACGCGTATGACACATACGCCTAGAGCAAATTTTTTTAATCAATTCAATTTGCTTCTGTACGCTGAGATACGCCTAGAGCAAAAAAAATTTAATCAATTCAATTTGCTTCTGTACGCTGAGACACGCCTAGAGTATTTTTTTTAAATCAATTCAATTTGCTTCTGTACGCTGAGACAACTGCTCGGACCAGTAAAAACAAAGAACTACATTGATTTCTTATTACAGAAAACAAAAACTATTTACCTTTATTCCTTGGAAGAAAAAGAAAATCAAACTATTGATTTCTTAATAAACTAGACTATTTGGCTTGGAATTTGATATTCCACCCACTTTCCAATGTTCATGTATAAGTCTATCTCAAATTCATAGGGTGAGAGATGGAAATTAATTCTATAGATCACCGTGTTATGTTTCTACTTTGCAACTTATAACGCACTCTTCAACTCGCTCCCTATGATAGAAATGCAACACATAGTATCTCTCGCGTATAGACAAAAATAATATACAAATAGAATCCATATACAATCATATTAGCTTAATTAATATATGTCTAAATTATGATTATTAAAACGAATTCAATTCCAAGGATCCAAACGGGGCCTGCAGTCAATAAAAACATACTCCCTCTGTCCCTAAAAGAATACAATTCTGGAACAATATCATGTTTTAGTATAACACCTTTCACCAATTATAGATAAAAAGTATAAATATTTACAATATAAAATAAATATCATTAGATTAATTAGGAAATGTATTTTCATAATAAATTAATTTGGAGCCATAAATATGAATATTATTTACTAGAAACTTGGTCAAACGTGAAACACTCAAAGTGACACGCAACCCATAGTTGCATTCTTTTACGGACAGATGTAATATTAAGTTATATACACAGAAATTAATTTTAGCGTTATTCGGCATCGATAAGAAGCAAATAACTACATTGCAATGCATTCCTCCCGAGCAAGATCAGCAACAAAGTTGAAAAACGTGCCGATGCACGCTCTCGAAAAAAAAGTTTTAGGTTGAAATTATTTGCCAAAAACCACACTATATCCCTTGTGAGATATAATGTGCACCAAATACTTGCATCTACTACTAAACACAAAGCCTTGTTTGAGTTACCTCCTGCGTTTACCAACCTTGAAAAAGGTCAAGGACATTAAGTCCTTAAACTTGAAACAAATTAGTTTTTATTCATTTTTTGCTAGGAAATTAGTTTTTATTTAAGGAGATATGACAAGCACTAGTTTTTTTTTTTTTCTTGTTTCACGTTTAGCGGCGAAGCTACATTCAAGCATCGGGGTCAATCCGCCCCCGACGGTTTTGTGGTAACCCCTTGTACCAGCGAACTCTGGCCGGATTGATACCCAGTAGAAATTATGTGTGACCCCGGCGCTGACAAGCTGGCAGCCTAGCCCGAGTAGTCCAACTCCTCGGTGGCTCAGGGGTGGAAACAAATTCTGAGGGTAGTCACGTGTTGGCCCAACCGAAATGGAGAGTAGAATAGAAGAGGAAATTTTTGGGGCCAACAAATTTTAAAGTGTAATAGGTAGTCTGCTCGAGCTATTTTTTTTTAGAGTAGGGGGCTAGGCAAATAGATAGTGCCGCTCGAGATGCTCTAAGTAACTAGTGCTCGGATGTATATGTGAGAAATTAGCTACCGGATTATCAGCCTGTTCGGTTGGCTGGTTCGTTTCGTTGCTGGTTTGTGAAGAAGTACTGCTGGCTGGTTTGTGTGAGAGAAAAATACTATTCCAACTAAAAATTTATGACCATTTACGATAAGCCACAGCCAAACAAACAGGCTGTATATGCAGTTAGCCAGTGCATCAACACATTGCATTTCAGAGGTCAGAGATACGGTCTACGGAGTAGAGTGGACCGCCAAAAAAAAACTCCGCGTGTGTTCAACGGCCTCGAGCCCGCAAGCCAGCGCTGAATTGCCCACCGGATACTAGCTGGCCCACGAGAGTAAAATAGGCCCGCCACTCTTAATTCCTCATGAGCGCTGAATTGCCCATCTGAATTGTCGTTGGTTTTCCATTAATCCCGTATGGGTAAACTACAGAGTGTGGCCCAGCTTAAACCCTAACTTGCCAATGCTATGGACGTGCCGAGCCTTGATATTGGCCGCGTGTGCACACCTCCTGTCTTGCCCTCAGGAGTGAGTGTGAGACATGAGCCGACAATTGGTCCTCATTTTATTACCATGTTTCCGACGATTGGTCCTCATTTTATTACCATACCATGAGTGTGAGGATTGGTACTCATTTTATTACCAAGTTTGTGTACCAGTTTGTTCAGCAGATTAATTCACCCTTCACTGCTGGATCCAGAGGCGGAATCAGGGGGCCAGTAGGGGCCGTGCCCCCCCCCCCTTCAAGCACAGTAGATTTTATTTAATACCTATATAAATATTTGAATTTGTAGCACAAAAATACCAATTTTCACCCATTTTTATTAAAATATTATGATTTTGGTTATAAATAGTGTACTTTTTTTAAAAAAATTATTAAAACATATAATTATGTATATTTTATCACACTAAAAAATATGATCACATTTTTTCGGCCCCCAATCAAAATCGCTGGTTTCGCCACTGGCCGGGTCGGAAGACTAGGAGTCTCGTGCTCTCATCTTCCTTTGTTGCTGCATCTTCCTGTGTGAGGGGCGGGGCTACCGGCGAGCTACTCCAGGTATATAAGCGTGGCATGAAGTTTTGCATTTCAATGGATATACACACCTTGATTAGTATTTTAACTTTCATATAGAGGGCTCTACGCAATGACGCTGAAAGGAGATTTTCCTGACCCCGAGGAGGGCCATGTTTAGATTGCAAAAAATTTCAACCCGATGAATAGTAGCACTTTCGTTTTATTTGGTAAATATTGTCCAATCGTGGACCAACTAAGTTCAAAAGATTCATCTCGTGATTTCCAACTAAACTGTGCAATTAGTTATTTTTTTTACCTACATTTAATGCTCCATGCAAACGGCTAAAAATTGATGTGATGAAAAGAGAATGAAAAAACTTAGAATTTTGAGGCTATCTAAACAAGGCCGAGGTTGCTGCCCTTGCGATGATGGCGCTCGCGGCTGTTGCCCTGGCTGGAGGCTTGGTGGTCGACACATTTTGGCGTCTCCCACTGCTTCGTCGAAGGATCCCAGGTGCACCTGCAGCTCAACTACCACCGCGCCGCGTCCGAATTGCTTGCCACGTCATACCTTGTGCAGCCGGGATTTTGTTCGCTCTCCTTGTCCATTTCATCGAGCTGATATATACGGAGACGCGACGGGCCAAGACGGCAATTATGTTTATCGCCTTAGTCTGTCCTCACATGTTATATGATGTCCTGTGCTTCCTCCGGTTCTCTAAAGCAAGTTGTTTTGGACATCGACACGGTCTTTAAGAAACGACTTTGACTGCAACTTTTTGCTATAAAATATTTAAAAAATATAGTTAATATTTACTTTTATGAAACTACATTTCGAGATGAATCTATTTACATCACTTTTATATTTTTAAACTCAACCCAAAAGAAGTTATTTGTAGTCAAAGTTTAAAATGTTTGACTTAAGATAACCTCAAAACGACTTGCTTTAGAGAATCGGAGGGAGTATACATTAACCCTTACGGCACTGAAACCCGTGTGATATTGGCATATAGCATGTAAACATAATAATAGTAGGGTATCGTGAAGGGAACACTCTTTTTGGCACTCTTTGGAGGGAGTGGATTTTTTTAATGGCGCCGTTCGGATGGTTGAAAAACTAGCCGGGATTTACTGTTCACGACTGAAAATCACTGTTTACCCTCTCACAAATTTCTCCAAATTTATTCAGATTTCTCTAGATTCCTCCTAGTGAACAGGGCCAACGAGGTCCCCTTTAATTTTTTTTTGTTTCCTCCAAAAAATAATGTACGGTATGAACCCTTTAATTTTTCAGTCTAGTAATGTGTTTGCTGATCTCGTTGTTTGTCGACCCGAGTGACTTTTATTCAACGTCTTAATAAACTTGTATCTGCTTCTGTAAGCACGCGACAAATGTAAATTGAGTTATAGAGAAGGAGGATGCTGCCCAGAAACAATTAGTGGTGATTGTTACGTGTAAATCAACGAACAATAATAGTGCGCGTTGCTCTTTATGTGCAAGTGACTTTAGCCGGACACCTCATCGACGGCTAACGAGCGCCGCATGGTGGGCGTGGTCGCCGTCACACCCAACTTGGACTTAGGGGCGAATCCAGCCACGAAGTTCACCGGGGTCATCACGTTTATACAGTGAGGTCATCGTTGTTGATGAATTATGATAAACAATAATTCTCCACTAATTTTGTCAAAGTTATCAGGGTCAGGCGATTCAGTATCATAGGCTAGATTCGTCCCTGCTTGGACTACCTGCTGTCCGCGGGCATAAAAAATTGATCCTTAAGAAGAGAACGACTCAAGATACAGCAATGCTGATTGCTGAAATGCATTTTTTTTAAAAGAGAAATCATGATGACAACGTTCCTAAAAATACTACACATTAACAGCATGTTCACTTGCTCGTATACGATCATGGATTATAAGCTGAAACAGTATTTGTCCGTGTTTCGGACCGGGGGTCCTCAACCAACCAGTAAATGTGAACTGCATGCCCCTAATCCCGGATAGTGATACAAAGAGACACAAGGTTTATACTGGTTCAGGCAATTGGTGCCCTACGTCCAGTCTGAGAAATCGGTCTTGTATTCCTTGCACCGAAGTGATTGTAGTAGGGGGTTACAAGCTGGGTGAGAGAGGAAGCTAGTCCTAGGTCTCGACGTGGAACGGTGCGGGCTGCTTGAGACGCTGCTCTCAAGCAGCTTGAGAGTGTGGGTGTTACAGGATGTGTCTAGGGCGCATATGGGAGCGTGGTTCTATCGTATGTTCTTCTTCCCCTCCGAGCTATCCCTGGCCGCTTCCTTTTATAACCGCAAGGAAGGAGCCAGGAGTACATGAGTGAGCTACACGTGGAGCCTACTGCAATTTAGTCCTGTAGTAGCATGGCGTTGGGAATGGAGATTGGTACTTGACTGGCGCGCCGTGCTGGCCAGGTTTGAAGTGGTTGGGGTCGTGGGAGTCCTTGTCGACGTCTAGTCAGTATGACTTCCACGGCCCGAGACATGCCATGCTTTGGTGGACTCTTGACTAGGTGGAGTGTCGAGGCCTAGCGGGTGCTGTAGCTGATCGTGCCGAGGCCTCGCAGGTGACCTGTGTGCGACGCGGGGGTCTCGGTGGTCCGCGTCGTACACGGTTTGGGTGAAAAAGTGCGGAGCGGGTGTCCGCAGGGCACGGTAGTCCCTGCGCCGTTAGTAGGGAATGGTAAAAAGGAGATTTGACCGCCGTCCCATCGCCCCTGTTGCTATACCCTGCCAATCGTGTCTGACATAGGTGTAACCAGGGGTACTTACACGGATGGGACGGCCCCGCCAGAGGGGCAGTTGAGGCGGAGGCGACGAGGATACGGGACGAGCCCGGCCTCGGCCGAGGCGAAGAAGGAACAGTACGTCCGAGGCCCTGCCGAGGGGTCTCGGACGAGGCGGAGAACGAGCAGTTGGGCTCTCGTGCTGTTTCCGAGGCTACAGAGACATGGACTTGACCTTCCATGCTGCTTTGTCCTCGGCGCAGGGGTTAGGTAGCACAGGACAGTACGGGTGTCAGTAGGGAGCACAGTGATGAGCACAGTGGCAGGTAACCCCTGCTACGCCTGGTCCCCTGTCCCGTCGGTCGTTCTGCCCGTGCTATACCCGCGTGCGGCTGACGTTTGCGGGAGTAGTTGGGCGCATTGATCCGGACATGACGTTTTGTCAGAGGAGTTCGGTCGGGACGGAGGTTACGAGTTTGTTTGCCGAGCCCGGCCTCGAGCGAATTAGAGAATAGGCATCTCGTCTGAGGCCTTTCGGGGCGGGGCCTCGGCAAGAGGGCCTCGGCGAGAGTGGGGAGCTTTTGGCCTTTCGCCTGAGGCCTCGGCGCGAGGCCTTAGGCGAATTGGAGAATCTGCTGAGACCTTGCGGTTTGATTTTTGTAAGGTTTAAGCAATATTTTTGGTTCTTGCTTAGGGTACCCCTTCTTGTGGTATCCGACAGTAGCCCCCGAGCCTCGAGAGGAGTGTGGGCACTCTCCTAAGGTTTTGTCGAGACTTGGCTCACAACGGCTCCTGTTTGGGATTGTGTTTTGTACTTGGTGGTTCTGGTGGGTGCGCGCGAGCGCACCCACCGGGTTTAGCCCCTGAGGCCCTGGAGGAGTGGGTTTACTCCTCTAGGGGCTTTTTTCTCCGTTTGAGCAAGGAGTTTTATCATGTTTGCCGGGCTCATGAGTGCGAGTTCGGTCCGCTGGGACTTAGCCTAGTGCAGGAAGAACCCCCAAGCCTCCGCACGGAGCGAGAGGGCGATCAGCGATTTCCCTGTCTTCTTTGACGGCCCTCGCGCATCCTTTTCGCTCGGAAGGAGGGGTTTGTTTGCCGAGCCCCCTCAGGTGCTAACCTAGGTCGCTGGGTCTCGGCAAGGTTTGCAGGGAGAGCCCCCCGAGTCTCCGCACGGAGGGAGAGGGCGGTCAGGAGTTCCCCTGGCTTTTTATGCGACCCTCGCGCATCCTTTTTGCTCAGAAGGAGGGGTGGAATATGCCAGGCTACCCTCGATGGGCGTGAGCGGTGGCACTTCCGGTGAGCTGCTATCGGGTAAGTCCGAGTGGAGGCCCGTGCCCCATTCGATAGGGGTCGGCTAGTGGTCAGAGACGCACTCCTAACGTACCAGAGGGCTTCTCTATTGGGTCCCAGGGCCGTTCGATTGGCCCTGGGGGCTCGACGCCTCCCTATGGTGGGATCCCATTCGGAGAATTCCCTGCTGGTCTCGGACACGACTTTGGGCATCCCGAGCGATCGCTTGCTCGGACCTCGGCCATGTACGGGCTCGCCCACAGTTGTCCCTAACTCTGTTGTCCTGGGGCGGCTGTCGAAACCCTCGAGGGTCTAGCCTTCGAACCCCTGGACTGTAACAGGCTCGGCGCCCTTTTTGTCGCTTTTTTCCGAATCTATGAGTGCGAGCTTGGGTGGCTTGCTCTTGTCTTGGGTGCAAGAGGAGCCCCCGAGCCTCCGCACGGAGCGAGAGGGCGGTCGGGGTCCCCTGACTTTTTTGTTCAACCCTCGCACATCCTTTTCGTTTGGACGGAGGGGTTGTTTGCCGAGCCCACTCTTGTGCGAACCTGGGTCGCTGGGTCTTGGCAAACTTGCAGGAAGAGCCCCCTAGCCTCTGCACGGAGCGAGAGGGCCGTCAGGTGCTCTCCTGGCTTTTTATACGCCCCTCACGCGTGAGGGTTTGTTTGCTGAGACCCCCTCGGGTGCGAGCCTGGGTCATGGGGTCTCAGCATATCTGCAGGAAGAGCTCCCTAGCCTCTACCCGGAGCAAGAGGGCCGTCAGGAGTTCCCCTGGCTTTTTGTACGACCCTCGCGCAACCTTTTCGTTCGGAAGGAGGGGTTTGTTTGCCGAGCCCCCTCGAGTGCGAACCTGGGTCGCTGGGTCTCGGCAAAGTTGTAGGTAGAGCCTCTTAGCCTCTACGAGAGGTCCGTCAGGGGTTCCCCCGGCTTGTTTATACGACCATCGTGCTTCCTTTTTGTTCGGAAGGAGGGGTGGAATATGCCAGGCTACCCTCGATGGGCACGAGTGTTGGCATTTCCGGTGAGCTGTTATCGGGTAAGTCCGTGTGGAGGCCCGTGCCCCATTCGATAGGGGTCGGCTAGCGGTCCAGAGACACACTACAAAGGTACCAGAGGGCTTCTCCAGTGGGTCCCAGGGCCGTTCGATTGGCCCCAGGGGCTCGATGCCTCCCTACGGTGAGATCCCATTCGGAGACCTCCCTGCCGGTCTCGGACACGATTTACGTCGTGGCAGAGGACGATGAGAAGGCCGAGGAGGAGGTGATGAAGCTTGGTGGAGGCGGATGATGCCCCTGGCATGGCGCTGGCCCGGCTGTTTGAAGGGGAGGTGGCTCCTCCTACGCCGTCCGTCGACGCTGGCGACCCCGTATTCTGACCTGGGCCAAAGGGGTCATGTAATAGATTAGGACGTACATCATTGTACCATAACGTTTGTGGCCGTCGAGGCCTTTTCAGTACTTGTGTATATATGTTTTTTAATCATTTTCTATTATGTTTCCCAGCCCTTGCCCTCTGCTCCGTTTCTGAACACATCACTTGCAAAAAACTTCCTCAGAGCGCAAGCTGCCCCTCTGGCGAAAGGTGGTGAGGGAGTTGCCGTAGCCCAGAGGCGTAGGCAGTCTCGCGGCTCGGTCGGCCTTTTGGCCTCGAGGCATACTTTCGGTCCTTAGGTTTTTTACAATTGATTTGTTAGAATACGTGAGAGAGTTTGGCGTAGGAATTTTTCGAAAAGACGACTAAAAAACGGTGTCCCCTGTCTCGTTTTTAGACAAGTCCTTTGCAAAAACTTCCTTGGAGCCTAAGCTGCCCCTCGGGCGAAAGGTGGTGAGGGAGTTGCCGTAGCCCAGAGGCGTAGGCTGTCTTGCGGCTCGGCCGACCTTTTGGCCTCGAGGCGAACTTTCGGTCCTTAGGTTTTTGCAATCGATTTGACAGAGTTCGTGACAGAGTTTGGGATTTGGGGGGGTCCCCCTAGCCCCCGAGGGAGGCTCGGTTCTGCAGAGGCAGAGTTGAGTCTCCCCCCTAGCATTATCGTAACGCCGAACCCGTATCGATGGGCTCGGGGGGTTCCTCGAAAATTTAGAACAATTAAAGAACGCTTCTTTATTGTATTTTGAGGAAAATTGTATGACGCTTGGGAATTTAAGGGTAGAAGCGACGTATCTGTTCTATGTTCTAAGTGTTGGTGAGGATTTCACCCTTCTCGTAGGCTAGCTTGTAGGTCCTGGGCTTTAGTACTTGGGCGGGCCACCAACTTCCAAGTCATCGACGAGGTCACTGGCCTTCCTGGACTTGTCCTCGATGTCGTCCACGCCGACCTCGACGGTTCGCCCGATGTGCTCGCCAAAGACCTGGGTGGTGCACCACTGGTATGTGGCCCCTGCGTTTCTGAGACCGAATGACATAGTCACATAGCAGTACATGTCGAATGGGGTGATGAAAGAACTCGGCTCCTCAGGAGGTGGCGGGGCAGAGCTTGACGGCAGGACGTCGCTGCGTGCCACCGGCGTCTTTCCCCTGCCTAGGCTTAAGCTATACAGGTCCCCAACCAGGGACTCTGTACCAACAGCCGGGCATGGGATACCGGTGGAGCGTGGATCGTCGCCTTGAACTTGCGCGGTGTCGGGGTGGTCCCGCCCGCGTTGCGCCTGGCGAGCGCGACGAGAGCGGCGGCCCGGGCGCTGCCCGCGCCTGGGCTGCTGGTGCGTGATGTCGACGTCGGTTGACGGGGCTCTGGGTGGAAGGAGTACCATGTCGTACTTCTATCCTAGAGACATGAACTCTAGGCTCCCGAACCAGATCATCGTGCCGAGATGTAGTGGTCGTATGGGGTCTGCCATCCGGGACTTGTTGGGATGATTAAGCTAACACGCAGCGTGTCACAGAACCGACCAATTTATAAGAGTACAAGTACGAAAACAATCGCCGAAACGATCAAATTCTCGAACTTGCGCCCATATAAACCCGGTAGTCAACTGAAATCACGACGGATTTCAAACCAACTTGCATACAACCAAGATCACGGTAATTCAACATAACATATCGTGCGTTACAACATTTCGCAGCGTTAGCAAATAGATTACATCAACACAGAGTCATCGTTATTACAAAACAAGTCTTGTAACATAGCGGAAGCAAATAGTTTAACTCACACACACGAGTTCAATACCGAGTACCGGTTCATTGATCACATCCCACAAAAGCATTCGGATAAGATAACGAAAGATCATGCCCGTGATCTAGTCTTCGTCACCCGCCGGTGGAGACAATACTTACGAGAATCCCCGATAGAGAAGGTCATCTGCAACAAGAGGGAATAAACCACGAATGCGGGAATGTACTCAGCTAGACTTACCCGACGAAACCAAAATAAAAGACACCAAGGATCATGCATAGCTTTATTTTGTGGATCTGGTGACACTTTCATTTGCGAAAAAGCATATGTAATAATGATTAACTTTTATCCTGAACTAGCGGTGACTTTAAGCCATTAACTTTCCTCTATATTAGCACCGTACTAATCAACCACTTGATTAATATGCAAACATTAATAACCATAGCAGGTATAATTCTCGGCAACATTATCATCATCATCATCATTATTATCCATTTAACCATATCGTTAAATTAATTGAATCTACGTTGCTTATTGCTCAAGTCAAGTTCTCACTATCCGGAGAGAGACGGCGATTCGAATCGATTCCTATCCACCGTGGAGGGTATTCCTAACACAAACCCCGCTTCCCCGTCGAGAGTCGCAAACAAGTCACCTTTGGTACAACTCGGAGAAAAGTAATGAAAAAGACGCGGGTCCGGGCCGCCTCGCATTCTCGAGAGAACCACTCTGCCAGAAGTGCGGGATCTCAAACCTGACTCCCCTTGGACTTATGCCAATGGCTCTCCGCACATCCTTACTACCTCCGAATGCATCCAACCCCCACGGTTCCCGGCTGAGTTGAGCTACTCGGCCATGCGGTCGGAACGACTTATCCGGCCCGGCTAAGTGTTAGTCTGCGTTCAACATGACATGAGGACGTCAAACGTGTCGGTCCTTAAACGACACGAGCGGAGTCACTATGTTCAAACCTACACAAGACTCACCCGGTCTTAATTCATTATTCACATGGTTCTTTTCCACGATAGCAAATATAGCCAACCGTGATCCACCTCATCCTAAATCTCGCGGTGACAGAAATCACGACTTCTACCGCACTAAGCATGGCTAAGCATTTAACCCGTTCTGAACTTAAATAGGATTCCAGTCAAGGCGATATCTGGACAAGGAGGATATATAATGCAGCAATTGGTTCCAACCAATTCCTATACTTAATGCATCATCAACAATAAAGATACTCAATATATTTATAAAGACATGGGAGACTTATAATGCTCCGGGGCTTGCCTTTCGTGAAAGAGAAGAAGGTGGTGATCGGGCACTCGGGCAACTCCTCGGCGACAGGCCGCTTCTTCGACTTCCTGCACCTCGGGCTCCTCCTCCTGGTTGGCTCCCTCGAACTCCAGCAACGTCACTCCCTCCGCACACCTATTGCATGAATGCGCAAGATAAATATCATGGATGCATATGTACGAATGTCGGGATGCTCGGGGAATGCACATGTTCATTGTAGTTTGCATATTTCAACTTAAGCCCTATTCAAATCACTTTACTTACCCAGTTTATACAACCTAATGTATAATTGCTCATCTTCAGTTAATGACCTAGCACCTGCACCTAAGCATATTCTCAAGTTAGGCTAACCCTAAACAATCAACGAGAATATTGCAACATCATACACTCAAGCATTTGTATTTCAGCAAAATGAACACTATGTAGCGGTGCAGTAAACTAGTCATAACTGGAGATTTATAAATCAAATAATATGCAACAAGACAATCTGGAAAGCTTATAAAATTGTCTACAAAACATTTTCAGACCTCAAAGCATGATTCAGACCTTTACCAGGTCGAATTCATCAATCAACAGAAGTCTATCCTCACAAGGCAGAGAATCAGCAAAAACTGCAACCTAACTTTAAACAGCTGTAGTTTCTAAACTACTGGGCCAAATGCCCTCAAATTTTGACAGGAGCTAGATACATAAGTTACCTACAACTTTTGTATTCAACACAAGCACAGAAAACCACATTATCATGGGTAACTTTCCAAAGTCCCCAGATCTGTCCAGAGGGACCTAATGCCAACAAATAATTAGCAACTTATGATGTAAACATATAATTAGACAAAACCAACTTTACTATCTTATCACACATATCCTAGGAACACCAGAAAGTAGGATGTCCATTACCAAAACATTTCTTTTAATACCTTTCTTAATTTATTTAATTAATTAGGGGAATTAGTAAACCTATATGAAAACTGCCCCATTAATTCTACAAAAATTACAGTAGACACTACATACTCTAAGTAGACTACCATAAAAATTTCACACCATTTGAGCAAGTATAAAAGCCTACACAAAAATGACAAGGCATAATGGCTTAAAATGGCATAATTAGGAAACCCTAATGAAAAGTGTCAAGCAACAGATTTCATATTTTTCCTTGCATTCTTAAGGTACTGGGATACTACCTACCAATTTTCATGGCCATTGGATTCATAAATAAATTACTAAAATTTACACAAGAATTACCCAATGATAAAAGGAAAATCTATAACTCAAAAACTACACATGCAATGACTCTCAAATTTTAACCAGAGCTTCTACTATACAAGACTAGCTCACCCACAAAATTTCATAATTTTTGGATCACAGAAACTCAAGATATGATTTAAACAAGTTTGCATGCATTCAAAAACACTTTTCAAGTTCCTATTTAATTCACCCAAAATTTCTACATAAAGTGCTCAAGACATATTTTTCTTAAATACTAGACCTAACTGTGAGTCTAACAAAATTGGAAGCACCTAATTTAGATCTACCAAACTCAAGATATGGATTTTACAACATTGCATTCAAATCTGTAAAACTGAACTATCTTCCTAATGCACAGTCGCTGACAACTGGGGTCCACCGGTCAGCCGGTCCCATGTGTCATAGACACAGAAACAGGGGAGCCGACGCGGATCGGCGCGGGAACGACAGAGCTTCGCCCGTGGGCGTTTCCGCGACAACAACCACACTCTGAGCATACCCACTACAGGCGCACGCTAAGCTACTTATGAGGACCGATCGTCCGGAGCCAGCCAACGGTGGCGGCGCTCAAGCGGAGCGGCGGCGCGGACGACGGCGATATGCGGAGCCGCCATGGAAGCACAAGCTAGGGATATGCCGAGCATCTCGTGCAACTACTGGCTAGTGCACCTACTATTTCGGCAATTGGCGGGCCGGAGACAACGCAGCAGCCACGACGACGGAGCTAGCCGGCGGAACACCGGCGAAAGCCCGTGAGTGGTGCGGCGGCCTTTACCAAGCGCGACTAGTGAGCAAAGGAGTGGTGATGTGGTAGGGTCACGGAGGAGCTACGGCAGAGATGGAGGAGGGCGCGGTGCGCTCGGCCGGCAATGGCAACAACGGTGGCATTGTGGCGGCTGCTGCTTGCTGCTTGCGGCCGAAGCGGAGGCGGAGGCGGCGGAGGAAGGCGGAGACCGAATCATGCGAGTGTGGGGAGTGAGCGAGTGAGTGGGGGGAAGGAGGCAAAGCGGTGCGCTTTCTCTGGCTTGCCGGCCTGGCCTTGCGCTGATCGAAGCGAGCCGTAGCGTGGCGGACCTGCCGGCGGCGGCTGACGCCGACGGCCGGCCACAAAGCCGGCTGAATTTTTCGATTCGATTAACCATTGAACCGATCGACAAAAAACTTAAATCGTGTTGGCACGGCTAACTCGTTGCTCAAAAGTGAAATTCGTAAAGATAAAAGTTGTAGATCTATAGTAGGGCTACAAATCTTATTTAGAAATCAACAGCTAACTCTCGACGGATCACGAGTTAAATCAAGCCAAAGTTGAGGTCATGAAACTGAAAACTGGTTTATGACTTAGAAATTTTCTCGAGTTTCCAAATAGCCCTCAAAACTGACTTGTGGGCCATTTTTGAGCATGTTGTGCACATTTTCATGAGTTGGTCACAAAATAACTTTTGTTCCTTACATAATTCTCTACAACTTTGCTTTAGGTTGCTCAGACATGCAAACATCCTAAGCTACACTTTTTAAACAGTCAAACACAGGAGCTCTAGGGGTCCAAATTGGTCAACCATGACTTGGAAACCTAATTAGGCAAAATGATCAACATGAACATTGTTCCTAATGACATTCTAAGTGTAACTAAGTTACTTACAAGCATTTCTAGCCACACCATGCATTGGTCACACAAGAATCAAGCAAGGTATGTACTGAAACAATGAAAAACACATGAAATGTTGCAACTGTTTCATAGTCATGTTTCACTTGTTTCATGATTGTGTTGCATAGCACTAACTAACCTTGTTTTACTAAGTGAGTGGCACATGTTGCACTTAAGTGTTGCACACTTTACATTTCATAAAAGAAACAATACACAGGAAATACACAACATGTTGCAATGTTTCGAAATCATGTTTCATGTGATATAAGTTCAAGAATAGATGCATGATGCTCATGTTCATGAAATGTAGTGCAAATGTGGAAGCCAAACACCTGGGGTGTTACAGCCCTCCCCCCTTATAAAAATCTCGTCCCGAGATTTGAAAAGCGTACCATTGTTGATAGAACTCCTTATAACCATCCCTCAAATAATCTTCCCTTTCCCACGTTGCATCGCGTTCACTACCCTGATTACTCCACATGACTTTGTAGAACTTGACCACCCGACTCCTAGTCACTCGCTCACGAGTGTCAATCACTCGAACCGGCTTTTCTTCAAAAGTCAAATCAGATTCTAACGCGATATCCCCGAAGGAACACGCTCTTCAGGGACACGAAGACATTTCTTCAACTGTGATACGTGAAAGACGTTGAAGATAGCACTCATCTCAGGGGGTAATTGAATCTTGTATGCTACCTTTCCACTTTGTCCAATGATTTGAAATGGGCCGACATATCTCGGCGCAAGCTTTCGCTTCACACCGAAGCGTTGGACACTTTTCATAGGTGAAA
Source organism: Miscanthus lutarioriparius (assembly GCA_904845875.1). NCBI lineage: Eukaryota > Viridiplantae > Streptophyta > Magnoliopsida > Poales > Poaceae > Miscanthus > Miscanthus lutarioriparius. Next base: position 39,935,458 of record CAJGYO010000011.1, on the reverse strand, counting down.
CCTTCAGATAAACGAAGTCTCCAACTTCGAACTCAATAGGTTTTCTACGTCGATCAGCATAACTTTTCTGCCTAGCTTGTGCTGCGGCCATGTGAGTTTGGATAGTACGGACTTGTTCTTCGGCTTCTTGAACAAAATCAATTCCATAATATCTCCTTTCACCGGCTTCTACCCAGTTCAACGGGGTTCTACACTTCCGGCCATACAAAG